>OLKM01000358.1:133203-138203 GCA_900291075.1 Melanogrammus aeglefinus | reverse complement strand
TAAGAAAGACTCAATAATATTGTTCAACTTTAACTGGCTGTGCGACTGTGTGATGTGACCTATCATAGCTCGGCTGGCTGGGTGGCGTGAGTGGAGTGGCTCTGAGTGTGGTGATAGAAAGTACGGGCTGGCTAGCGTCTTTTTAGTTTTAGAATATGTCATTTATAGGATGTTTTATTGATAACATTATTGAAATCCTTATCGCCCAGTCACTATTGACCAGACTACAGACAATATTTGTATGTAGACTGTGTTGACTTTGGATGTGTCCTGGTTATTTTAAGCTACAAGCTATTTGAGATGTAAGACATTGCGACTTTAACAGTACAAGTCATGAAACAAAAATAATGCTCACCTTTCCGATGATGCTGCCCACCTCCTAGAAGGATTGAAAAAAAGCAAAGGCTATATCACTTAGTAAAAGAAAATGCCCAAATTCATCAGATACATTGACCTGTTTTAAAAGCAGGAGCATACAGTGGCGGCTATGGGTTTTTCCACAGCCAGGCAAAAGGTCTAGCGTTTGATTCCCAAAATCGCATTCATGTATATATCGATTGGTACGTTTTGTAGCTCATACTGATACAAAGTATCAAACAAATACAGGTAAATAAAAACACCCCATAATATATATGCGTTCCATGAAATCTGATCATCAGACTCCAAGACGGGCATCTTCTTCTTTCTTTTTGTGTCTTTGTTTCTCCTGCATGAATCCCTATGTAATATAGATGAATATCCATAATACATAGATTGTTAGGAAAAGATGGACACACATTGAACCCTGGTTTAATTAAAGGGGTTCCCGTGGCTCTTACCTTTCCATGCATGAGCAGTCTGAGCGTCAATGTGACCCCAAGGCCCTCCTCCCCAAAGTCCTGCTCACAGTTCATCTCGGTGTGGGACGGTTGGCAGGGAGACGCCATGTACAGGGGGCTCATTCGCTGCAGGGCACCGCGTCACAGGGAAGACCAGGGTCAGTCCTTGAAGTCAGGCACACACACGCACCCACACACACACTCACACACACACACCTCGCCGAGTCCTTCAGGGGTGTGGGGGTGAGGGCGTGGTGTTTTCACGCTTGGTTGAAGGTCGCGTCGTCACTTTTTTCTTTTGGCCCGAGATCCGTCCAGACGCCCGCTAGAAGAGAAGCGTGCAACAGTTGATTTGAGGTTGATGCCTTGTGGTTTAATGTGACAAATGATTCATTTATAGGCACATACGTACATACATGGGCAAGTATACGTGACGTTTAACATGAAGACGCGCACACACAGACACACATCGGCACACGCGCGCACACACACACACACACACAAAGACACACACACACACAAACAATGGTTCATAAATCAACACACAATGGACATATGGCTGTTTGTTTGACCTTAAACATCAATAATTGACAATGTTCTTTCTCAAAGCTGCCAGTGTATTTCCCATTGTGCCCCCCACTGTTACTTTATGAACAGAAGACATGTAAGGGTTGCATGTGAATGCATTCATCCAATGTTATCTATTGGAAATCAATACCCTATGTAGAACAACAAACAAAGTGTGAGGGAGTTTTTTCAAATGTGACACGCGTATGCATGGTGATCCTTAGAGATCTTTACAAAGAGCCCTATTGCTTTGTGAACTACTTTCTATCAATATAAGTATTTAGAATTAATGACTGCACACAACAAGGGCAACATGAATACTTTGCAGGGGAATTCACATCAATTGGCCACGTGTCTTGTTAAGAGTGTCTTTAGGGGAAATGTTCTCTGAATCAACAGTGAGTAGCATGAATGACAAATCAACCGCGCCTTGCCACAATTAACCAACTGGCAAACCCTCAAGCTGTTTTTTTTAAATGAGGGAGCAGGAAAGAGAACTACAACGAAAGCAAGATATTTAAACAAGAAGCGAGGTGTAATTAAGACGCAGGCAATTTGTCTCAAACAGTAATTTCACAACCAAGTTTATGATGTATTTTTCTCTCTTAATTCTCTGTCGATCTGCACCATGCCTGGTTCGATGCATGCGAAAAACCTGAGAAGAAAACCATCAAGGTTTCGTGAGGGGGAGCGCGGGTGAATCCGCCAAAGCAAATGAGCAGCACTGCTAGAGAGAGCAGGAAGACAGCGAGTCGCTGGCGGTGTACGCGTGCATGCTGCCGCTTGACATGTGATGACTACTGTGTGAGTCACCTGGGTGCCCAGGGTTTTAACCGTACAATGTGTATAATTAGTATGTGGGTATTTTTGCGGTTTCCCCATCTGATTTATGTTTCCCTAAAGTTAGACAAGTAAGGACAGGAGGGAGGGAGGGGGGGGGGAGAGAGAGAGAAGAGAGAGAGAGAGAGGAGAGAGAGGAGAGAGAGAGAGAGAGAGAGAGAGAGAGGAGGAGAGAGAGAGAGAGAGAGAGGAGGAGAGAGAGAGGAGCGGAGAGAAGAGAGAGAGATGAGAGAGGAGGTGAGAGGGAGGAGGGGTAGGCTGCCTCTATATAAATAGATGACAGGACATCAAGTGGAATAAAGGACGCGATACGGCGAGTTGTTTATTCCCTGCGCTTGCTTTGAACGGAGCGGCGTTGTCGGCCTATTTCGGTTCACCTGATGCCTGCCCCATGGGCTTGCGGCCCATATAAATGTAACGTTCAATTGATGTTGTAAACCGCGACTCGCGAGCAGCCTATATGAGAGCATATAGGCACACTATTGTGCTCCCGATAAGCGACTGAATATTTCATGTGCAGCACAACCTCGTGTGAACACAGTTTAATGGATCGGGGAAGAAGAGGTGGGGCTGGCGGGAGTCTGGAGAACAATGGAGGGCTGATACTGACTTCTTTGTACTCGGATGACAACATCGTCCTTGTTCATCCATTCATCCAGTGCATGTGTTCATGAAGATGAGCAGTGTGTCGCGTCTACTGTGTCACATGGCCACTCGGGAATAAAGTGGTCTGCAATGTTTTATTCAAATTAACCGACAGCCAATCAGAAATAGGGTGGAGGTGGTGGGGTCAGCCATAGAGAGGGGGGGCGGGGGGGGGGGGGGTGTAGGTTTTAAATGGACAGATAAGTGTGCCAACCACTCGGTGAGTCCTCATATGGTTATCTTTTTACTTTGCGAAAGGAGACACCGAATCAATGAGGTAATGGAGACAACATCCGTTATCAAGTCGATGAGGTAAATCAATGGGGTTAGATAACATGTAGAGATGTGAGGGGCGGCAGAGAACCACACCACACCAGAGCAACAACAACAGCAGCCGTCACTGGAAGAGAAACCAAAATCATGATACCAGTTCAACCTCCTCTTGACCAAAAGGCAAATCGATGGTTGGGAGGGTATAGCCATTTATGCAAGGGTGGGATCATGTTTGAGAAGATGAAGTTTATCTGAAATGTTTCTGGGAGGCTGGCATAGGCAGCGTTTCATGTTCATCTCCCTCCTGTCTCTCTCTGGTTCCATGTTGTTGCTCTTGTTTTCGCTGCTGCTGCTGCTGCTGCTGCTGCGCCACTGGTTTATATGCGAGTGGTGCGTTCAAAGACGTGTCTGTATGATGTTCACAGCGCTTACCTCACAAGACACGGCCGAGGCTTACGGCCTGAGCCTCATCCGCCTGGCTCCTCTCTCATGTGACCGTCAACCGGCTCACAAGCCCCACAAGATTTGAGGGGGGCAGTGATTACACAAATTGACACGGCAGTGAACAATATTGCGTGTTTTTTTCGAGGTCGTCGGAAAAAAAAACCCCACAAATAGAAATATCGATACGATCCGCCCTACTAAGGCAGCCGTGTCCAGGAATTAGTCACGGCGAACAACACAACCCACAACACCGTGTTGTTTCTCCTCGTCGTCATTTTGAGGAGGATCCGGAGCTGTGATCTAGATTGATGCGTCCGGACCAAATGTATTTTCATAAAGCCCATCGGGCCAACCCTGTGGTGCGGCTGTAACCACGTTAAGTTAAGGCACTGAAGGGCAGGGCTTTACTGTTTAGCGCTTTATTGCATTAGGAGTTAATGGGAGAGGGGATCATTATGTTCTGCTCCGTGGGCTGATAACAAGGCATGTGCTCTTTGTGGACGAGGGCGGCACCACTCTGAACCCTTCATTCTCGGAATCCCAAGCAGCAGTGTTCTGGAATGAACAGAGCCCCCTCTGTTCTATATTAGAACTGGTATCTCAGCGGAGGGGAGCGGGTCGCAGTCGGTGCTGTTGTAGGCCTTCGGGGGGGGGGGGAGCTCTGGCACATTTTGAACCAGGAGAAGTAAGCCTGGATGTCACCCTGCTCATCGCCCTTGTTTCCCTTTGACTTTCCATTACGCTAATGTTCCTCCGTGGCGGAAACACGGCTGCTCAAGATCCAGACTGATGATGATTCACTTATATCTCCTATTCCAACCCAAGCAAACACAAACAGCAGCGATAATCAAATGAGTCTGAACAGGGAATCAGACGTCAAATCATACCCCGGCTACAGCGGTGTGCCGGTTTCAAACTCGTCGTTCCATCGGTGAGGCACAGTGTTTCCTCCCTCACGCCTTTCACATCAAAAGACGCCACAGGATAAAAGCACCTGGCTCTGGTTCTGCCTGGCTCGCCGTGACAGGCGCCAGCAAGCCATTGTTCTTTTTCCCCCTGATGTGTTTTTGGTTTTTCTTAGGATGGATAGGTGGGAGGGTGGGTGGGGTGGGGGGTGGGAGGTAAGCATCCACTCCAGGGAGACATGCGTGCGAGATGAAGCGGACGGTGTAACAAACCTGAAGCCAGACCAGCAGGACTGGGCAGCTGTTCCTGGACAACACTAACAATCAGTCTCCGGGGGCAACTATATCACATACAGCCCGGCTGAGCCCAGCACAGGCCAATGGGCTCTGTTCCCTCTGACGGACACACACACACGCACGCACACACGCACGCACGCACGCACGCACGCACGCACGCACGCACGCACGCACGCACGCACGCACGCACGCACGCACACACACACACACA
>OLKM01000358.1:108203-130703 GCA_900291075.1 Melanogrammus aeglefinus | reverse complement strand
CAGGCCTGCAAGAAGACTGTCCAATCTGTCTACCTAACTACCCGGCTACCTGTACGCCCTCAGCACACTTTGCACTCGCTGTGCATGACCGGAGTCTTTCACAAGGCTAGGCAGACCTACCAAGCTAGTCGGCGTGTCAGTCATGTCTTTTGGGCGAGGTTTCTCTAAAATGCCTACCCTAGCTATGACCAGGATTTTACATGCTCATGCAATATTACTGATGGTTTTTTCGCAACTGACTTTGAATGATAAGGGGCAATGAAGGGTAAAATTACCAAGCACATAGATTGATCACAACAAAGGAGCGATGGGAAATGATAACATCAGAGATTGTTCTATTTCGCGGACTGTCATACCTCACAGAGCAGGGGGATCAATACAAACAAGGCCTTGTCCTGTCACATTTATAGGACAAAGCCGGCCCGGGTCAATGCTGATGTCAATCCATCAGCCCCCCCCCAGCGCACATTCTGTTTTTAAGACTGAAGAGAAGCAGTATAAGCCCATTCTGAAGGGTGTATCTATAGTTAGTCCATAGGTTAGTTACCAGAGCAAGTAATTGAGGTTTATGTGTTTTTGCAGCATATCCTACCCGCTTTGCTTACTGATGTGTGAAAATCTTTAGTTCGATCTCAGAAATACACCAGCGTTCCCCTTTTCACGCAGCAGTCAGCAGCACACCATCTGCTTGTTAAATCCAAACCCTCCATTTCTCTCCCAGCTTGTTATGTCCAGCTTGAGCAGCACCACCGAAACGAGCCGATAATAAACCTGAGAGGTCTGCTGTTCAGGGGCTAGTGGACGGGGAGCTGATCCCCAGTGGCCCTGCTGGTTATGGAGGCATGCTGACACTGTGGTCGTGTTCAGGGTTAATAGTTTGGGGTAGTTCAGTGGCTTCCTTGCCTCACATACTTAGGACCCTATGGTCGGGTAAATATGTCCTTAAGGCTGCCATACATTCTCCTGTTACAACTTTAAAAGCTCCCTTAAGAATCAGTCATCGCATGTTGTATCATTTCATGTCATTTGTTTATTTTTGTTCTCGCTGAGGGTTCGAGGAGGACAAATGGCCGCCGTCGGCCCCCCCCTTGACCTGACTTACGATATGACGTCACGTTCCTTCTTATTAGAGAGCTTTCCTCTCGCCAGCACATAGATCACACTCAATAGATTTTCTTTTTGGTTTGCGTGGTAGTGAGCGCACTCAGGAAGGGCATTAACTCAAGCTTTTATTCCATCCCTCTTAACCGAAGGTCATGCTCTGTATCTAGCACAACGCCTTGGCTTCTTCTGTCCCCCTCTTTCTCTCTCTCTCTCTCTCTCTCTCTCTCTCTCTCTCTCTCTCTCTCTCTCTCTCTCTCTCTCTCTCTCTCTCTCTCTCTCTTCTCTCTCTCTCTCTCTCTCTCTCTCTCTCTCTCTCTCTCTCTCTCTCTCTCTCTCTCTCTCTCTCCTCATGCTCTCTCAACCTTGCCCTCATCGCGATACACTCTACACGCCAAACACTAGGGCATGAGTCTGAAAACTTGACACCTCATCGGGGGAGGAAGGGGGGGAGAGAGAGAGAGAGAGAGAGAGAGAAAGGCGCAGAGGGAGGGAGGAGGCAGAGAGAGAGAGATGAGAGAGCTCATCGAGAGAGGAGAGAGAGAGAGAGAGAGAGAGAGAGAGAGAGAGAAAGGCGCAGAGGGAGGGAGGAGGCAGAGAGCAGGGGATGATCAATGACCCTTAGTAAAAGTAACTGGAGATTATATGGATTTGCGTTCGCTTTCCTTGATGAAGCCAGGAGAATTTGGAGACCGGTGGGTTCCATCAAGGACAGAGACACCTTTCCATAGGCCCGCGCTTCACGCGGGAATTTAAGGTTGATTGAGAGTTGATTCTTTTGAAATGCTGCATGAATACTTTTTTTGTGATCGTTGTGGCCAAAATCTTTGATTATGCGGCACGTTTTCTTAAAAAATGCGATGAAATGTGCTGTATATTTATGTAATTTTATGGGAAATTGCGGGAACTTGCAAAAATTGCAGGAACTCTTATTGTGAAGTAAACACAACATTTTTCAACTTTCTGCGATATATGTGACTTTTTTGCAATGAAAATGCGGGGATTATGAAATCATGCAAGCCCCACATATTTTGCGCGGAAATTTGCAATTTATGTGGTGAAAGTGCGGCATATTTGAAAAAATGCGGCCCCCCCATGAATATGCAGACTTTGGCTGATTATGCGTTGAATTATGCGAGATCTCGCATAATCCCGTTTTTCTGGGGGGACTGTATAAAGCGTGACTTTAGTCAGTATGTGTAACTTTAGTAGTTACCCTGCTAATGTCAAGTATCAGAAATACATGCAAGCTGTATCGCTTCATAGTGGTGGTTAGAATATTATATTTACAATTTAATCTTGCCGTGATTTTGCCACTTAAGTATATCATTCTCACTTGTACACTCTAGCAGTCTCACGAAAACCACACATCATCACAATTATTAAATTAAGCTCTACACAAAAATTCAAGATGGATGACGAAATAACACAGACAGCAAAATGTGAGCCATTCACACTGGACACCGAACCACGGCAACAAAATTACATAAGCCCCACTACAACAAACTGAGCCCATTTCCAAAAATAGTGCACTCCTTGTTAAATATTTCAAGCGCTTGGCATCTATGGGGGGGGGGGGGGTGGTGCTGGTGCGTGCCTGGGGGTGCTGGGGTGGGTGAAGAAGCCTCCATTCCTTCTTGCTTGCCAGCTAAAAAAACACAAGCGAGGATGCAGGCAGGCAATTGTAAGGGAACCCTTCGTTTGGTACACTGCAAGCGAAGAGGATTACTGTCGCTAAAATCCGTCCTTCAGCTCAGCTCCTCTTGGACTGCTTACTCACTCGAGCGGGTGGCCTGAACACACAAACACACACGTACGCTACTCACACCGCTCTCCATTTGCCTTTATAGTTTCTCGTGCTGTACTAGAAAAAAGTCTGGAATCTGCTCTGTGACAGTTAGGCTCTGAACTAAATTACCCCCCCCCCCCCCCCCCCCCCCCCTTGCGCCACGCTCATGAGACCCTCTTTGTAGAGAGGAACAGAGGGGAGCAGGAAAGTCATGCGGCCTGTTGGGCTGCAGGGTGATACGTTTAGCGGAGCTGATGATGAACACAAGCCTTTCTTTTTCTTAAAGGGTACATACCCTACAGCCCACTCTCTCCCCCCCCCCTCCCCCTTCACTCCCCCTTCATTCTTCCCTCTCTCCCCCCGTGGCAGAGACAGCATTCAAAAGAATCTGAAGAAAAATAGAACAGATCACATTACAAGCTCTGCAGAGACAAGAACCGATTCATGGCCAAACAACAAGGGTGGAAATGAGTACACCGACCTTGCAAATCATGATTAGGATTATGATATCACAATTAGTGATCTAATAATAATAATAATTACTATTAGTATGGCTGTCATGTCCGCCATCGAGAGCTTGTATCCTTAGCTGTATTTTGTTCCTCTTTTCCTCATTCCTCAAACATTCTTAACCAAACATATATTCAATTCAGGGATTTGGGTTACTTGTCATCGTTCTGAATTTACTAATGAAACAAAATACGAATCAGAGAATCAATTCCACTAGATTACGCTGACAGAAGTTATTAGCAGCATAAGCCTCTGGAGTTTATAGTTATTATATCGTGACAAGCATAGGTTAATTCTCTCAAATGGGGGTTAATTGTAACAGGGAATCCATCTGAAGTATTAGAGCAAATTAGTAATAACAAATATGACTGCCCCTATGACAACAACATAGAGGCGAGGAAAGGAGTTCACAATTTTGTACGAAACACAGTATTGCTTGACCCTTAAAAAGGAAGATCACATAGAAGTGACCGTGTATTATTAATCTCACATAAAGGTTCTAATGGTCCAGAACCAAACCAAGCCTACCACTCCATTTCTTCTTGGCTGTCTCGCTATCCCTTCTCCTGCAGAACAAATTAATTAAGCAAAGCTCCTGAACAGGGCCAGCCTCTCGCAAGGAGCTGATGAGTCTATATTGAATGAACAAGAGACCCGTTTCCTCCCCTGGCTTTCTGCAGCAACAGCAGCATCTTATTGGACCGGGGGCCATATCGGCAGCTCCTAGACGTGGGAGCAGCATGTGTCAGGTGGTCTGGCCTGTGTTATTTATGACGCTTCCAGGCCCAAGTCCTTACTCTGCAAGCAGAGATGGCGGTGAGGCGGGGGGGGTTCAGAATTAACGGAGAGCATATGGGGGATGGGGGACAGGATGTGTGTGGCGGTGGGGGGGGGGGGGGGGGGGACCTTTGTATTAGATCTTTGATTCTTGCAGTGCATTAAGGAATTGAATTTGGACCTCAGCCCCCACCTGGCTGCCTCTAGTGTCCCTCTGGCTTTTCTGACATACAGATCTCTGAGAGCCACTGCTGCAGGCCCGATGGTTCCTCTTAGCCATCCCATAATAAGCACTATGAGTGCTTTGCGTATCCACATGCATACGTCACACAGACACAATTGCATGCATGCAAACACAAAAAAAACACACATCTACACAAAGACAGACAGACAAACAGACACCTACACAAAGACAGACAGACAAACAGACACACACACGCACACACACATATACAAACACACACACACACACACACACACACACACACACACACACACACACACACACACACACACACACACACACACACACACACACACACACACACACACACACACACACACACACACACACACACACACACACACACACCCACCCACACACCCCCACCACACACACACACACACACACACACACACACACACACACACACACACCACACACACACACACACACACACACACACACACACACACACACACACACACACACACACACACACAGTAGAAGGATAAAAGTATCTTTCTTGACTATTGAGTATTGCATTGGGATCCAAGCAATGGGGTTATTATGGATGATTGGAAGGTAATTATTACATACGACGTTATCCAGATACCTACAAACGCAGGGCACTGCCTCTTCTTCCAGGGGTCGTCATTTCGAGATACATTTTCAAGGAATAATTAAATGAGCCTTCTTGGTGAGTTATGTAGGATCTCCACGATCTCAACATGTAGTACCCTACTTGCTCAGCATCAAGCAAGCTCCAGATACCTACAAACGCAGGGCACTGCCTCTTCTTCCAGGGGTCGTCATTTCGAGATACATTTTCAAGGAATAATTAAATGAGCCTTCTTGGTGAGTTATGTAGGATCTCCACGATCTCAACATGTAGTACCCTACTTGCTCAGCATCAAGCAAGCGCCCACAGTCCCAGGGTTTGATGAAAATTATCTTTGTGCAGTTATGACAGTTATGACCAGCACAGTTAGCAATCCATTATCATAAATAAACGTAGGCCTATCCAAACAACAGAAGATTTGTCCGTCGATCCCAATAAACCACTGCTGTTGTTCTCTTAAGAGCATCTGGCGACTGGCGACTTTCTGAAACATAGGTGTTTCTAATTCCAATAGTGGGTATTCGTTCGCTTCCTCTTAGCAATATAAGAGGAATATAATCAAACGCTGTTATTCTGTGTAAAGTGCATACAGTAGAGCACATTTTAACTAAAAATTCAATGGATATGTCTGAACTGTTACAACGATGACATAAACACAACCCTGTCCAGATAGTAGCCTAAAATACAAGTTAACCCAATATTCAAACGTACCGCCAATAACAAAATCGCGATGAGCCGAAACACATCAACGATTAATCTCCCAAACCAGATGCACAGTGGTTTCAAATACTAAGTTAAACGCTAAAATTTGCAACATACAAACACATTGTATTTCAGGCTATCCCTCCAAAAAGTGCCACCTACCTGTTTTTTTGTTGCTATGTTTCGTGCAATTCCTACTTGGGTATTTCCATAGATCTATGTCACTTGGCTTTGTATCCAAATAGTCAAGTGATACGGACGCACAGTGATCCTCCTCCCGGCGTGTCGCGCTGAGGCAGTACAGCAGTAGATAGAGAGAGCGAGGCGCCTGTGCGTTGAGGTAGGGGTGGGTGGGGGGGGGGGGGGGGGATTGATCGGGAGGTGACAGGATGACCGAGCGACCACACTTGTTCACACTGAGCACAATCAACCAAGGGAATATCAGAGCTTCGCATGCGCCCTGGGTATAAGTGCTCCCCAACTGCTTAACAATTACCCACTTTTTAAAATCCCTCTAGCGGGGTTTCTGTCCCAACACCAGCACCTTTAATTTTAGATGCACCGCGATTTCCTGTGCGTCGCTCAGCACACTGACGCATTCGGGATGGCTGAGCGTCTTCAGGGAATAATATTTGTATTATATTGGATACATGTTTTTTGAAATCCCTTACTGCGGATGTTGTAACTTTCATGCAGGAAACATATTTTTAATTGTAACAATGAATTAGCTGAAATAGGCCTACGTTTAGCATCTATACTATATTCTAATAGAGGGGTGATTTGCCTAGCCTGTTTTGATACCGCTTGATTTTATGAAACATGCATTCATTTTTGACTCAAATTAATATAACTATTCCGGGTTAACAATGTAATTCAAGGGCAATTATTTCTAAATAGGCCTACATGGTAAAATTCAGGCCTAACGGTATCATTCTGACCTTTGCCGAATTTCCATAATTAAAGGGTTCACTGGCATTATCAAGGTTGATGGAATAATCAGGGGTAAAGTGTAACATTATCATCGAGTGATCTTTAGGTCGGAGATTCAGTTATTTTCAGTGTTCTCTCGTACAGCGCCATCAAGTGTCATTACCTTGACACTGCGGAAATAAGCGTAGCCGCATCCGATTTAATAAATAGGAGGACTTAAAATGGTGTTGATATGTAAAAAATATATAAATAATGATCTCGTTAATGACTGGCTGTCTATTAATATATTTTTATTAAAATGGTAGAAAGTAGAGTCTATAGGCCTATTGATTAGGCTACATGGCCAATTTAGCCTGGCTACATAAAATAGGCTCCTGGATGTGAAATACATGTTCACTGTTGAACAACCGCAGTAATAAAGAAGACCTAATTTTATGTTATTTTATTTAACAATGTGTCACCGTGATTTATTAGGTAGTCGTACCATACCATCGACTTGCGAATTAAGTCATTTTTTTCGCACAGTAGGAGGCGCTATATGATCACTACGCAGTCAAGTGTTTTATTAGAAAACAAACAACATTAGGCTGGCACAAGAGCAGTATGGGTCAAACTAATTCCCATAACCAAACCTGCAGCGTGCAACTTTTTCACTGTCGCCATCAGTTTTTATTTTTCAAACTTGTATTTAATTTTTTCTCACTGCAGCCATCACTTTTGAATTTAATTATTTGAAAAATATGAGTTTCTAATGCAAAAAACCTGGCCACCCACGGCTCAATCAACTGGATGGGTGCCACCTCACTAAATACATTTGTTCCGTCGCAAGAAAATCTAATTGTATGAGTGTGCAGCAATCACAGAAGCCATCGTGCAGTAAAACAAATCTAACAGTGCAGGTTTAAGGTGTATATTAGGTCTACAATAAAAAAATAAGTTGGCGCATATCTACCTCTGTACGTCACCTATCGAGAATATTGCAGAAATATTCTACAGGGATATTTAATAAACATAATGATTGTTTTCTTGCCTGGATTCAATGGGTTATGGTCAACTGTATTCAACTTAGAAATCCCTATTCATTTATATCCCACATAATACAGACATGCTCAAAGGAAAATTGAGCCCTGTCGCACAGTCAACCACTATTTGCTTTGTTCAATGAAATATAGGCCGTCTACGCCTCTGTGAATTGGAGCCTTACCAATACCTTTCACAACAAATGGCACTAAACCAACAGGAGATGACACCATGGCGACCACAACAATTACTCAGTCATGGAATTTGTCTTTCTCTTTCTCTTCTCCTCGGGGACACAGGCCCTGACATGATCCTCCTTAACTAGTTCTTCGAAAAGGTGCTTGAGAAAGTGGGCTATCAGGACATGCGGGAAGGACGTCTCAGTACATTTGTCTTTGCCAATATGTTAATAGAGATATAGAGTTACTTTAATGTGATCTCTTCAAGACATAAGCCTTAGGATAGCCTAACTGAAATGAAAAAGATATGTTGCAACTAACGCTCTGGCCCAAGAACACTGTGGTATCCCTTGATCTAAAGATCTAAAGATCAAGGGATTGCCTCATAGCATTGCAAAACAAACACATTTCTTTTCTATCATATATGAATGTGAACACAATGTCATCCAGCATATTCTGAATGCAGGTTCATCTCGCTAGTTGATTTATTTATCACACTTTCCCACTTTTTTGTCATCTCTGCAAAAGTTCTTTGACGATCTTAAACAAAAGTAAAAATGGTTCCAATAGATCTGTGACGTGTGTGACCTCTAAAGTAGCAGGAAATGAACACATAAGGGAGAACGGGTTTGAATGAGTCAAGCATGCACAAGGACACCACGGAAGAAATTGAATAGTAAAAAGTAAATATTGTTGCTTGGGTGGGTTTGTGTACATCATTGGCCTTTCAAGTCTGTCGTGGATGAAGTGCTGTAACCAATAACACAGTAGATATTTACTGCACCCGGTTATACTGTGGGCTATACAAATTTATATTGTTACCTTTTGTAATTTAACAAGATCTGTCCCCTAGTACCGCCCGACAGACGTAGATAAAAAAAGGTCTCAATCATGACGTGGCCGGACTCGGATATGAATGATCCAATGAAAATCAAGGATAGTGCTAAAAAAAACCCGAATCTTCAGTATCATTGTGAAATGTTTCTAAGGTTGTGTCTTCCTATGAGAACATTGAACAGACTGCAGTCGGGCCCCAGGGCAAAAGGGGCCTTGATTTGACATCTATTAGTGGTGGGGATGAGGTCATACCAGATATGAGAAGAGACGTCCCTGTGGGCGATGTGGAGGAGACCGTCCAGATGACTGGATACGGTATCATCCACAGGTGCACAGATCTACAGTGTTGGCAACGCTAGGAGGGGAAGTTTCTTGTGTTGTGGTTGCGAACGGCCCTTGGGTAGAAACACGATCTTAGTCTCAACCATGGTAGGTGCGTGTGAAACGTACTGCCATTCAGTTTTTTAAAGGATGAATAATGGACAATATAAGTGTCAAAAGAAATTAAAATATGATTTGAATTGAGGTTATGTCAATGCAGTTCTCTCAAAATTCTGCCTTTGAAAAGGTATTGGAATACTTCAAATAGTCGGACTATGAATATTTTAGAAATGTATGATTTCATTACAGATAACTCTATGGTAGTTGGCTCTATGCACCTTCAGTTCTTTATGCCCCTATGTTGCACACAGCCCGTATTGGTGCTGCGTATACAGTCACCTGCACACATAATAACACGCTGTAGTCATGGGTTTTACAAAGGTAACATTGATAGGTTTCCCCTTCAGAGTTTCTGTTGCGTGTTCACCATTGTCCCTCATGACTTCAAAGACAGGGCTGTTCAGTCCGTATCATGTGTCAGCTATGATAAGTAACTCTGGCGTCTCAACAAATGGCATGGCTTTTAAAGAGACACAAAATATTATGCACAATGTGTGCTCTCCTAGAGTGAATTGGTATTGATAGAATATAAAGGTTTTAAGCTATGTATATGCACTTCTTTCTGCATGGTGTTATATGCCTTCACACAGATCGAGGTTGATGCAAGTGAGTTGTAGAAGAACAACATTTGAGAATATACGTTTGAACAACTGGTGTTACACTTTAATTACGCTTTATTCATCGTTCCATCCATCACTTGAAACTAATTCAAAATTTTAAATGAACATATCCATTTACATCTAACACAGCATCAACCTTAAGACACATTCTGGAACCAACTGATATTTTGTAATAAACAAATCCACAAAGGTAGCAAAATAATGCAATATGTATTGTACTAATGCATTATTTTCCACTAAGTCTGTGCCAGCAAGATATAAAGAACCGCTAGGCTAGTCTGCACACGTTTATACAAATTCCAGGAATGCAGAAAATGGTTGGGAAGTGACAAGAGGGTTCTTTGTCCCTTTAGGTCTGTCTCCTGCCCACCCTGTTTTTTTTGCCTCTTATCTGTTAAATGAGACGGTGCTGATGGATTTGAATAGCAGGATTTTGGCATGGTGGCCTTGTTCTGTGCTCTGAAGGCTACACAGTGTCATGGATGGCTGCCATGTGACAGAATCCAACCAACCAGCCCCAGAGCAGCCACAAGATCTAAGCGGCAACACAATGGTCATCCCCCTCAGAGCCTGCGAGGACTCCCGGCCCTGCTGCTTGAACACCGTTTCGCTTCTTTGCCTATTTTTGTTTGGCTATTTCCCACCACAGATTGTCAGATGGGATAATGGAAGGCACAGTCTGATAGCTAGATTCGATTCTCACTCACTCCCACGTAGCACCTGAATTCATCCATGGCGGCATTCCCCGCAGTTAGTGAGCCATCTCGGTCAGCCCCGGTGACCACGTGACCGGCCAGGTAATCAGTGAGGCTGAAATGCATTCTGAAGCCTTGACACAGGATTTGATCTGGCTTGTAGCTTTGCTCACCCTGGGCTAAAATTGGTAGGTAGTGTTAAGTGCACACCTGGGACCCAGACTGAATTCTTTAACCATGTCGATCTACAGCTGAAGCACAGGGCTTGGCCCTCAATAATAGTGTTCCAATAAGATGCCAGCTCCCTAGACACGCACGCGCACACACACACACACACACACACACACACACACACACACACACACACACACACACACACACACACACACACACACACACACACACACACACACACACACACACACACACACACACACACACACATATAACTTCAACTAAGGTTATGTCAATGTAGTTCTCTTATAATCCAACGTTTTAAAAAGTACACAGTGATATTTTATTTTTTGTGATTTCAATACAGATTACCGTGTGATATCAAGTTTTGTGGACCTACAGCACTTCATGCACCTATGTGAATGCAAAACATACGGGTGCTACACATATACAGTCACCTGCACGCATAATAACACGCTGTAGTCATAGATTTTACAACGGTAACATTGATAGGTTTCCCCTTCAGAGTTTCTGTTTCCCGTTCGCCGTTGGCCGCCCTGACTTCAAAGACAGGGCTCTGTTCACTCGGTATCATCTGTCAGCCATGATGAGTAACTCTGGCATCTCAACGGTGCCATTTAAAGAGAGAGGGATCAAGAAACATTTTATGAGAGCTCCCAAGCTGCATTAAGAAAGGTATTTTTTTTCTTCATTGATGGAGATTGAGGGTTATGTGTGAATTGCACAGGTTTAAAAGGATTTGAGAATTAGTTTGAACAACAGATGACCTGTAGTCTGTCCCTGCGTGCATCCTAGTGAGAACATCCCTGTAAAAAGCTGGAGCAGAGTCAAGTTAGTCCGCTCATGTTTGTTAGTTAATAAACCCCCTAGCAGAGGATAAGAATAGCATACACGTGGTTAATGATTATCCAAACCACAGAGAAAACCTACGGAAAAGAGCAAAATAACACGCTTGTTATACTGAGGGTAGGCTACAATGCTGGTTGTGTATGGGCCCAGGTGGAATCCAAGTGAAATTATTTGTGTATTTAAGTCTACCCTCCACAAATAAACAAATTGTCCCCTAAATATACCATACATTTTTCTATGGATTTGGTATTATATTGCATGTTGTTACACACCAACCTACACGCCCCTTTAGAAGCATGAGGCCTTTTAGGGCAGTGCTCTTTGACGGGATTGTATTTGTATTTTTCACTGAGGTCATGTAGTGGTCACAGCCTCAGCTGGTCTCTGCATTGGTGGATTTCCTCTTGATGTATCCAACAGTCATTAGGCCCGTTTGTCTCTGATAACAAAAATGATTGCCCAAGTCACAGAGGTCATTAGGGGGGATTTTTCTCCATTCAGCTAGATTGGAGATGTACAGATCTCCGGGAGAGAGCACTGTGTTTACCCTGTAATGAAGCCTTTGCAGCTAACGCTCTTATGTACATGGCTGCTAATGATCGCGTCCTCATAATTACCTTTGGGGGTCTCTGATGCTGGATTAATTGTGCACGTGTAATTTGTGAATTATCAGATAACTTGCCTCTGCAGAACCTGGTCAGGGTCAATTTACATAGAGATAAATGCAAAGGTGACTGGAAACTGAGTGAATGGGAAAATCTGTATACGTGGTATTTGCCCACATAAAGAGTTTGGGTTTAATGCCGACGTGAGCTCTTAATCAATCTATCCCAGTTTAAACAAATAAAAGGAATGCTTTCCTTGGGGAATCATTATGTTGCTTAGCTTGAGAGAGAATAACCACGGGCTGGGCACAACCACCTACAGCATTTTGTTGTCTCTGGCTAAAACAGCTTCTTCCTGTTCACGATTAGATCATCACAGCAGGCAACAGCATAAAGAGCTGTCCTTTCTAATTCAGGTATTAAAGCTTGACAAAGCGAACATGCTACCCCCTCTGCAACAACCGATTACTGAGTCATACTCATGTGATCCCTAAGTAGTCTTGATAAAGCAGAGTCATTTAGTGACACATCAAAAGCACACAGACCCAGACGTGGAGTATAGACTTAGTTTTAGGAGATAAAGGGAAAACATTCTGAAGAGTTGAACAAGAGATTGCTTCATCAACATACGTGGCAGAAAGGTTCATTGATTCAAACCAAGAAGTCTTGTCTGTTTTGATCTGCCAACTGGAAGAGTTGAGAAGTTTGGAGTCTGTTGCCCCCTGCTACCCCTCAGTCTCCTACCCATCGGTCCCTCCAGTACACAACAGTTCAATGGTCCATTCCTCCTAGCCCTTTTAATAAGTCACTTGGAAGAAAATGTGGCAGGTCAGCTGATCCCTAATCCGTTCCTTTTAACACTCTGTGCTGATCAGAAGACAGATTGATGTGTGAAACCAAATGGAAAGCCCCTGCGTGAGGTAATACAGGGATCCGCTAGACCTGAAGGTATTTTTATGTGTGCAACAGTGATAACGAAAAAACAAGCTGTGCAATAGCTATGTCTGCCAGACAGAAACGGAATAGTAAAACGGCAATACAAAAATACACAGTTTGAATATGTATCTGATCACCATCTACTGTGGATTCATCGACAGAAAGAGTTTTTGAAATCTGTCACCTGTGGCTCGTTTTGTTCTGCAATATTTTGTAGTTCAGGACTCCCTATTATGGTCCGAGATACATACAACGCTGTCTCCTTGGAAGGGGCATTTGAGCGTATCAAGGCCTACTCAGTGCAATGGGCTCTTTGCACAGCTCCACTACTTCCTGAACTTAATGCTGCTCCTTTATTTCCTGTCTTACATTATTGGATAAACTGATTAATCCAGGTGTGTCTGACCATTGTGACTACTCAGACACACCTGGATTAATCAGTTTGTCCAATAATGTAAGACAGGAAATTAAATGGAGCAGCACTAAGTCCAGGAAGTAGTGGAGTTGTGCATAGAGCCCATTGCAACATCAGTGACATCAATATTGTAATTTGTTTCAAATGAATGGTATTGTAGTGAATAGCAGTAAATAAAAATGCTAGATATTTTTCGATGTTGTTTTTGCCTTTTCTGTAAATTGAAGTATTTTGCAGTCATAGTTCCGGGAAATTTGTCTCTCTGTCTTATCTGTGCTTTACCCATTTAAATGTCAATCCTAATGTTTCCACCCTGCTTAAAAGCATATGCCAATGCAATTCAATCAATTACATTTAAAATGGGGGATGGATAGTATTTCAACATATATTTGCCAAGAGTTGATTACAAATGATCATGAATCCAGAATAAATATAGATAAATTCAACTGTACTGACTGATATGTGTTCATATTCAACTCTGAATGTGTTTATTATCATCATATTTTGATACAATGTGAATGTATCATAATGGCCCATTTGTATTTCCTATTGTCAGGTTGAAAATGCCACCTGAGACACATGTTTGTATACCAAGTGTGAAAATCCACTTAGTAAAGTCATGGGAGCACCGTCGGCCCACACTGGACAGTCGTTTTATCTTTACCAAGATTATATTCAGTCCAATATGTGGTTAACCCAATAGGAAAATCGGGCACAGAATGTAGCTGGTGCACAGTATGTGATATATTTATGAACAGGATATAGTAGTAAATATGAAATATTATTAAAAACTGTTTTGAATAAACACAGGCTCATACTAAGCTAGAAAATATGAGAATAACATGTAAGCCGACCTCATATTAGCCTACAAATGAAGAATAAAGAATGAGAAATAAGAATGTAAATAAATCTGGTTCATAGAACATTTACAACATAGTGAATGGGTTAAAAGAAATGAAAACATTATTATGCGCGGTACAGTACAGTGGGTAGGCTGTATGTTCCCCTCCCACATGCAAGTTGTATCAATTTGCCTTTCACCTGCATGCTTCCAACGAGAGGCGGAGTCCAGCGCCTTCTCAAGATAAGCCTCAACCTGTAGACCTGTGAGGAAGGAGGCCAGCAGACAGAGGCGGTGAGAGGCAGCTACTGGAATAATTAAAACACACGCACACACCACAGTCAACTCTAGATACCGTTTCATTCAGTCGGAAGAAGAAGAAACATGCTGTTCGATTAGTATTATTGACCACCTAACGTATGACCCGCCTGGACCTCGGTAGGCTGGGGAAAGGAGAATGCATGTTTAATGGGATCGAGCGCTACTCGCTGGAGCTTTCACCGGAGAGAGGAGACATTACGGGGCGAGTTGGCTAACGCAAGCTAGCTAGCAAGGTCAGTTTCTCGTTCGTTTATGAGTCGAAATTTTCCTTCACATGCAAGCTGTCAAAAATGATAACGCTGCGACTTTCGTTCTGTTCGTGTTGTTGACTAACTTCCTTTCAGTTTATTTTATTCGCCCACTTGGCAGGTCAACACCACCAGTCATGTTCCGATGCCACCGCTAGCTGCTCTCCTCACTGCGTTAGCTCGTCATCTCGTATACACGGGCTGGCTGTCAATGCGAAAAGCATTACGCAGAGGCAAACATTGTGTTATTTGTCATTGTCCTGTTTTATTATTCCAGGTGTGTCAGTTCGACCGACACAGTGTCTTTGGTCGGATCTGGTCGTGGGGAGAAGGGAGAGCCGTGTCGCTCAAGGCGGGCAGTGTGTTGAGGACAGTCCGCTGCCTAGAATAGAGCAGGTGCATGATCCTGTGTAGCCCGACGCACCGCCGCTCCTTCCCTCTGGGTTTCACCTTCCTTCTGCAAGGAAATCTTTTCAATCATAACCACTGGTGATTTATTCAACGTGTCACATCAAGGGGTGTTTTGTTCTGACGGCGTATCATTTTGGGTGACGGTGGGTTGTATCTAGCGAGGCCTCGTCGACGCCGAGGAGCATAGCAACAGAAGCAGCAGAATTGGGCCCGAGGAAAATAGTTATCTTTAGCCTTTTATCGAAATCCAGACGTATTGCAGTCCTTCTTTAAGATCATTTATTGAATTGTCCACACGATTGACAGTTGTAGCGATACTGCCGATACATACGGTTTTTTTAATACACTATCTGTAAACCTCGGGGTCATCCTGTCCAACATAACATGGGCTCGGCGGGGCGATGGATCCCCAGTTAACCGTTGTTATATTGGCTAGTAATGGGGAATTGTTGTGACATAGCAATGGTGGTGGCAAAACGCTTTGCTTTTTGGGAATACAATGTCATCTATTGATTTGCCGATAAGTTTGCCTTCGGTGTGGTTAAAAGCAGTTCTGCGTCGATATGCCCTACTTTTTTGGGAATACAATGTCATCTATTGATTTGCCGATAAGTTTGCCTTCGGTGTGGTTAGAAGCAGTTCTGCGTCGATATGTCCAACTAACTTTTTTTTGTGCTTGTTTGCTATTTCGACCAAATAGTTGGACCCAAGCACTCGTATGTCCCAATATGTTGAAAGGAAATCCCCCAAAGTATCTGGGCTATATAATCAAATCGAGTGTTTTGGGGGGGATGAAAGAAAACCTCCGGTTGCAAGCTTGTCTCGTGGAAATATTTGTTATTCAGCTCATGCGGTATCCAGAGGCTACTGGATGAGGTACGTCAATTCAATGTCCCTCAATGCCAGTGTGAATGTGTGCACAGATCCTTTTATACTGTGAAACCGTAGATTATTGCTACCGAGTCGATCAATTCAGAACGGGCCGTGCACTGTCTTAGACAGCGGGAAAATGACCCTCGATGTGTTTGGTAGATCAGTAGACCAAAGACAGTTAATAATCAAAACCAACTTTTTATATGAATTTCTATTTACCCAATGTTTAACATTGTAGTCTTGCGTAGATGCTGTACGCTCAAATGGCTGAACCTGTCTTCACTTATACTGAAGGCCTACTTTATTTCTGTTACTGTTCTGAAAACTGTTTTAAAGCTGACTTATTTCCAAATAATATCAAGACATGATCACTTTACAGCAGATGTACCCTTTCCGATCATAGCCTATTGATTCAAGTCAAAACAGGAAGAGTAGGTCTAGTACTGCTCTTGTTTGACCTTCCAGGAATAGATGACTTGAAAGGATTTGTTTGTCACAGGCTTTTGTTTGAGTGTTCCTGTTGGTGTCATTTCACCTTGACGTATGCCTTTTGACGTATATTTTTCAGTTTGCTTAACCTAGTTTGGCCCCAAATAGGTTGAAGTGCTTTGTTTTGATTGTGTGCCTGTTTGGAACGTGTTCTCAGAAGTTATGTCATTGGACGATGCAGAGTATGCACACCTGGCAAAATCTCTGTCTCCCACTCAGTTTTGTGTTGTACATTTAAATGCATATGAAAGGGGAGTGATTTGTGTTTGTCATATTGTTTTCTACTTATTCACCTGGAATATTAAATAGATGCAGCCCTTCCATTGTGCTTGCTTGGCCTTGTGTCAGGGAGATGACTTTAGAAATGTGCTTGTGCATTGGTTGGCATTGAAAATCATCTGCGTTAGAGGGTTGTGTGTATATAATGGTCCATTTAGGCAGCTGTCCACAGAATGTTAACATTTTCTGCTTTTGAATTACTTTTGATTATCGGCACCTAAAATGTATTGATATAAACAGTATCAAACAAAGATAAGATTTGTAAGGAGTGAAGAAATTACAATGGTTTGATGCAACGCTGTTGGATTCCCTCTTTCACAGATCAGTTGCTAGAGCAGTGCTGGCTCTATGATGTCCATGAACATCCTGGAAAAATGGTAGTGAAGTGCGTACATCGTCAAAGTGAAGCAAAAGTGTCCATTTGCTTAATTCATAACACATTTTGTACACAGTCCGTCACCTTTTATCTAGCCCCAAACATTTACTGTGCGGGGATGCTCGCTGTGGACCCCGACGGCCCCCTTTCTCTTTCATTATTATTTTGTATAACGTAATCGCACTAACAGATAACAATCAGTTAGAGGAGTATGCCTAGGAGATGAGGAAGAGATCTTGGATCAAACAGTAACTGTAATTACAGATACCTTATCGGCAATTGTACAGATTTACTGTTTATGGCTAACCGGCTTTGCTACACGTGCTACTTGTCAAAGGTGCTCCACAGCTGAAAAGTCCCACGTGTAGACGACGTAGGACGTCTGTTGTTCCATTTATTGAATTACCTTTTTATTCTGGTTAACCTTTTGTCAGGGAAGAACAAACTTTAGGCCACAGCATGGCAATTTAGACAAGCATATGTCTTTTTTGTTTTTCAATCAAAAAGACAAACTTTCGTTACAAGAACCTTTTCGTCTACATGCCATTAGTTAACATTATCCAAACATCTGAGGTTAGGGCAGCAGACCGAGCTTCATGTGATGCTAGTGAATGCCCTTGCTTCCTTTTTATTTAGGGAAAGTAGATGGCAAATGAGGAACTGGATTGGTGTTTTCAGTCACTGCATGGTTGTTATTCTTTGAGCTGACGTCATGGCATAGGCATTAGAATTCCAGGCGATTTGTGGTCCTTGCTCTGCCTGTCTCTCAGTGCTACAGGATTGGGGTTGGCTGGGTCAGCACAATTAAGACTCCTAATTCCCACCCTCAGGGCACCTAATTAAAACTCAAACCAAGACAAATGACCTTTGACGCTCCTGCCATCTCACGAGAGTCATACACTGCAACCCTTCAATTTGGGAGGGAAATAACTGGGGAATCTGCCTGTATTCTCCACCATGAAGGAAAACCCCCGGAGATGTTTGTTATTTCTAAAAGGGTGACTATTCTGCTATAGTTGGTAAATAATCCAAAATGGTGCAGTTGTGATGTGGTAAATTAAAAGGATAGGCATCATAAGGAAACTGGTTGTAAACTTAAATAGCTCTTTCATTCATTAAGTCACCCTAGTTGAATCAGTAGAAAGTTGTGCAGTTTCACTCTTAATTAATTTGCGTGAACAAAGTACCCTATTTTATTAGTATTTTATATTTTTGGCATCAGCCGTGTTTGTACGTAATGTAAATCTTTCACTTTTTGTTGTAAGCATTATGTTATATTCCACGTTCTCAGTGATGCTTATGTTGGCGAGTACAGGTATTGATTGTTTTTGCCTGGCTAACACTAATCTATCACTTATAGAATATCGGAAACAGATTAGGGAAAGTCGACATCTAGGTTATCTCCCAACCATCAGTACAAATTCAATCAATTAAAAAAAAAAAAGGTGAACTTGGTACGTCCATTATGATGTTCTACGTAATCTAAAGTAGGTTTGCCCATACATCATAGGCAATGCTTTTCAATCTGACTCATTCTTTCCTCCTAGAGCTGACGCTTGACAACCCTGCCGTGGAACCCTCTTCATGGATCAAAACGAAGCACAGAAGAACACAAAGGCTGTGTTTCTGAGCTGAGCCCGGTTACGGAGGATCTGACCCACATCCCGCCCGCGCCAGTGCATGTTGCCTCTCCAGTTGTTCTCGGACATCTGGTTGAGAGCAGGACTACCCCTAACTATGCACTACAGACGCGAGGACCTGAGCTGTGGGATTTCCAGGAGGAGCAAGCTTCCCCCAGGCAGGACTATCCCTCTGATAATGGGCCTTCTAGTGGCCCTCGCCCAGGGCACGCTGCCAGGGGCCCAGCAGGACACGGTGGTTGAAATGATGTCTGTGGAGCTGGAGGCGTCCATGCAGTCTTTTGCACTGTCCGAGTTTCAGGCCACGCTGGCTGCGGTTGCCAAGGCACAGCCGCCGCCCGTCCAAGGACCTGCGGCAGTGACGGAGGGACTGCACGTTGGCCTCCATGACTCCTCGGCGGTCGTGGGCCAGGTGTTTCAGATGAGGGTTCCACCGAGGCCTGCCAACGGGAGCTGTAACATCCATGTGAGTAACCTCCACCAGGTGGTGTACGACACAGAGATACTTTAAAAACAGATGTGAAGCAGTACCATTCAATTTGTTGTTTGTCTTTGAGTGGTATTGTTTGGACATCATGACGATTGAATGCATTAACTTTTTAATGGCTAAATATTTTATTGTAATGAGCCTCAATTGGTTTTCCTGGAATTCATAAACTTATCATAATATATCAATGACGTTTTGAAGTCCTTATGCTTATCATGTTACCTCATCTATCTGACTCATCACTCAGTCCTTGTGTGTATTTAAAAGGCCTTTTTACAGCATGCTCTTTCATCGGTTTCTTGTGTTAACCAAACTCGATGCCCCAAATCACAACTATACCAACTTTTATTGTGGTTTATCTGAATGGAATTTGCTTCTGGCTGCGTGCATAGATTATATTCTAAACGGTTACCAAACAAATGGTTTGTTTAGTGGCTAACTGGCTATTCAGCGTGACCTTTTGCTGCTGCTTCAGATCACCTCATTTGTTCTTTTAAGCATTTGTTAAAACATACTATAGGCAAGTGCAGTCGTTCCCTGTACCTTAATGCGATATAGAGTACATCAGTATACAATAATACATTTAGCTTTATGTATAGATTTGGAGGAGTGATGTATTACTGCAGAAATTATGAGTTTACTGACTTAATAATTGCAATAGGCTTATTTTTATGCACTATCCAATTTACAATAGCACTGTCAACCATCATTTCATGGAAATGGTAATGCTCATGTCACTGCCAGGCTTACAGCAGTGCCAGACACATTTAATAATTAGTGGATTAATACATGTCTGCAGTCTTTTCTTTTTTCAGTGCATCTTTTTTTAACTTACATTATTTATTTGAGGTCCATTCAACTTGTTTTAACCCGTTTTTATGTGGTAAATATATCTCACTACCTAAATGCTGACTTTTATATTATTGGTATTATTATGACCTCCTTCCTATTTATATGATCATCTACTGTCAGCAAGAATTTCAAGAAAAAAGCAGTGTAGATATTTAAAGTTCACTAAGTTTTTCTTTTGGCCTAACCTAAGTGGTACCAATTGCAAAATCAGCATCAACTAGAATATGCCTGTGCTCTGCTTTATCTGCTGCAGCTCACTGCCATGGGGAAGGAGACCTTGGCGTCCTGGCTACACTGGGACACGGAGCGCTGCGTCCTGTCGGGTATGGCTCTGGAGCAAGACAAAGGTGTTCACCACATTGCAGTCACTGGAGGGGAGCTGAATGCCAAGGTTCCAGGCCAGGTGGCGCCTCCCAGCGCCGTCT
Organism: Melanogrammus aeglefinus; assembly: GCA_900291075.1. Taxonomy (NCBI): domain Eukaryota; kingdom Metazoa; phylum Chordata; class Actinopteri; order Gadiformes; family Gadidae; genus Melanogrammus; species Melanogrammus aeglefinus. Next base: position 110,018 of record OLKM01000358.1, on the reverse strand, counting down.
TTTCTATCGAAGTGTTCCCAGAGGAGCGGACCGACGCGGAACCGGCCCTGCTCACGCTCCAGTCTGATATCGGCGGCCTCCAGCCCTTCACCTGCGGCACAGAGGAGCATGTCACCGTCCTCACCGTCATCCTTGACGCCGATCTGACAAAGATGGCCGCTAAAGAGAGGGTGGCGCTGATGGACGTAATGAGGGAGTTCTCTCATGTGCCCCTGGAGCACATGTGGGCTGTCCCCGTGGTGAACAACCGCCTTTTTGACATGTCCGCTTTCATGGCCGGTCCGGGAAACGCGAAGAAGGTGGTGGAGAATGGGGCCTTGTTGTCATGGAAACTTGGTTGTGCGCTTGACCAGAACAGCATTCCAAACATCAACAGTGTCCAGTCTCCAGCCAAGGACGGAAGCATGTCGGCTAAGCTAGGATATCCAGTCGTCGGTTGGCACATTGTCAACAAAAAGCCCAATGGAGTGAGACGGGTCAGAAGGCAGTTGCACAACACACCCACTCCGCTGCCCTCCTTGCTCCCCCCTACCACGCAACCGGAGCCCCCCGTTCGTGTGGTCCCCACCCCTACCTCGCCATCCATTGCCCCAGCAACAGAGATTTCCGCTCCACCTGTCCGTGGCCCTTTGCCTCTTCCAGTGAAGCCAACCAATAGGCTCCGAGATCAGATCGCACACACACCCGTGCTGGGCCCTCCTCAGCCCACCAGAGTAATAGGAACCACCAGCTCCATGCCCATCCAGCCCACTATGACCAGACCTACAATTATCGAGGCCACTGCGATACCGACCCCCCCCCCCCACCAGATGCACCACACAAAAAGCCATCGCACCCGTCGCACAAGCAACCCAAGAAACCCAAAACCACCAGCCCAGCTCCAAGAGAGCCTAAACCCACGATACCGAAGCCCCCCAGACGTCCCACCGTCGTGTCTGTGGTTCCAGAGGAAAACCAAAGGCCGACGATCCACAACCCCATCGACGAGGTGAACGCCTGGGTCGGAACGTACTTTGAGGTCAAGATTCCGCCTGACACGTTCTACGATCGAGAAGACGGCACCACCGATAAACTGCGTCTGAGTTTGAAGAAGACCCCCAACGAAGCGGTCACTGAGACCTCTTGGATCCAGTTCTCAACAGAACCATCCAGCTGCTGTATGGCCTGCCGGAGTCTGAGCACGAGGGCACCCACGAGTACCTTCATTGCTCTCTGCGACCGATATAGAGCGGGTGGCGAGAGCATCATCGGTCGACCTTCGGTCCAGGGTCAACATAACCTGGAACGGCGAATGAACAAACCTCTCGTGGTGTTTCGGGCCGTTTCACGGGACCCGAAGATCTCATTAACGACGACGTGCGAGGAACGATCTCTCCCTGAAAAGGAGAAACGGCCTACGCATTCGGCGAGACCGCCAACCCCGCACCCGTACTTGAAGGAGCCATCACCAAGGGGTCCATCTTGGTCGAATGGACTAATAACAGTCTCCAGCAAAGCCCTTGTCCGAAGGACCAGATCACTGTCCTGAGCAACAAGATCTCCGATCCCCAGGCAAGCCCAAACTGCCCTTCATTAAAGCCATGGAGCCAGAAATTCAAGCCCATTAACATCTCAATCCGCGGCACGAATAAATGTCAGAGCTACACGTTTTGTTGGCCTCCGGTCGTGACAGTTGCCGGGCGGCCCGTGCACCCCGGCGCCCACAGACGCTTTCGGCAACCAGGGCCGCAGGAGGTCAGCAGCGACGCACGGTCTACCTCTCACACCGTCCATCCCCCGCCGTGGTGGTAGGTTGCCCTCGCTGCTCGATCGCCG
>OLKM01000358.1:80000-107208 GCA_900291075.1 Melanogrammus aeglefinus | reverse complement strand
GGCTTTGCTCCCTCTTGACCATAACACCCGCAAACCTTGCAAATCGGCAAAATCTTGCTAAGTCTTGCACTTTGTGTCTTGAAGCAATGAACATTGTAACTAGAGGTGCACTAAGGACCATTTTGTTCTGTTTTTGTTTTTAACACCAACCATGACTGATAATACTTGTTACACAGTAAAAAAATAAAGCATTAAATTGATCATGTCTACAGATGTAGCCTAATTTAAGTTGCATAATAAATGATGACATTTTATTTTGTACTTGCCACTGGGCCTGCCTGGGATACTGGAGGAGGGGTTTCGACATTGCCATTTTCAGTACAAACATTGTGTTAACACTTAACTAAGGGCCACTGAGGTGCTTAAAATGAATGGCGCAGAGGAACCCTGCAACCACCAGGAGGAGGAGGAGGATCTTCAGCGTCGACATCCAATGGGATTTGTGTACGTGTGTGTGTTCTGGGGAGGGGCGTTCAGTGCTGTATAACGACTGCTCTGCCTCTATCCGCGGTACTGTGTGTTCAGTGGGCTGTGTTATCAGTGTCCGCTGAGGCACATGGACAAGTGTATGTACATAATGGTTTGCTTGTGAAATTGGAAGACTGCATAATATTAGTGTTTTTTTTTTCAGTATCAGTCGGGGAATGGGATGGGGCCAGGGAGAATCGTTCTATTTTTTAATCGTCTGTCTCTAGATTTATGATCACACAATCATTTAAAAAAAATGAAAATTACTTTTTAGTTTGTGGAGATAATGAAAATATTTACTTGCTGGAGAAAACATTGCATCATGTTGAGAATATGATGGGGAAAGGAGTAAAAGGCAGTAATGTACGTGAATAATGTACGTTTCATATCTTACCACATACGAAAAAATGGTTTAAAATCTAATGTTTATACTGAGTTTTTGATACAGTCTTAAATTGTTTTATGAAAATATATTAATAAAGATGTACTACTATTTGTAAAGCCTCAAAGCCATGGCATCTTATCCTTCATTTCTGACTTTCATGTGGACTGAAGTGTAATTTTCTATAGAGGTACATTGGTCTTGTTGCACGCCCTACACATGCGCAGAAGGTCTGCATTGCTACTATTATGAGAAATGTTGTTTTAGTGTAGTAAGGAACATTGTGGTTAATTGGGGACACATTCATTCCAGTAACATTTTTATGTTATTTCTAATGACCCAACATTAACCGCAATGAAGAAAAAGGGTTTGGTAAAGTCTGGGATATTTATTGTTCCAATCTTGAAGGTATTGACCAGTATTATTTTTGATGTGCTCACCCAGGCTTTAAGCAGGCATATAAAATGATCTCTCACTACCTTTCTTGAAAGGATTTCGATCATGACTTAATGGCCAGGTCTTCAAATATTTTTTTTTAAACATATATATATATTTTTTATAAAAATACCTACTCCTAAAGATGTTTACACAATACACTCAAAAGAGAAACCCTACATTTTTTTAATGAACTAGGCCTAGGCATCCTGTTCAAGGATTTCTCCAGGTATAAACTGCATACATGGGGATTCAACCCATAACCCGACTGGCTGAGAGTCAAACGCCCTGACCTCTGCACGACACTGCCTCCTGCCCATGTGATAATGGAACACACTCTATAAAACAGAAAAGATTGTCTCCTTTGAACGTTATCACAGCGACCTAGAGGCATTGATACAGTCCTGTATGACAAGAAGAGCTCATCTAAGGTATCAGAGATGAAAACCCTGACTCACTATGTCCCCCCCGTCCTCATTAATAACACACTGGGACTGAAGGTTAATGTATGAGATAAGAACATCAAATATGGATGACATCCATGAGAACCTTTACTGAACCTTTCAGGCATTTATGTTTTTTAAGGTCTGCTTTATGATTTTCGGTGTTCCTGTTTAGTTGGCTTACCAGAACCGGGCTAAAGAGAAACACAAAGAAACCACTACCAATTTGTTATGGTGCCATAGTGCAAAGCCAGGGCGTAAGCCACTGTAAAAAAAAAAAAAAAACAAAAAAAAAAAAAAAAAAAAAAAAAAAAAAAAAAAAAAAAAAAATAAAAAAATTGTAATATAACAGAATTTACTGTGTATTTTACAGATTTTGTCTGTTATTTTTAAAATACCATTTAATTTACCAAAAGAGACTGTTGATTTTACATTGTTAAAATTGTAAACTAACATTGAAATCACTGTACTGTGAAAACACACAAATATTCCTTTCTTTTACAAAAAAAACTATTAGAAAGTCCATATATTTATTGTTAAAATACGCTTCACAAAAATATATCGTTAATTTCACAAATTTTTCTCTGTTATTTAGGCGAATAAACTTGTAAAATTCAAAATTAAAACTAAAAAAAGTAAAAAATAATTTAAGTTACTGAGGAAATTAAAGTAAAATAACAATTTAATGTATTTTACTATAATTTCTTTGTTAACTTTGACTAATGTTTTCATTGAAAATAAACTACAATTACTGCAATTTTCGTCACGTTTAATCAGGAGAATGCTGCAATGTTCCCTGCAACACACGTAAACCAAAAAAACAACAACAAAAAAATTTCTTCACGGGCACCTAAACCGGAAACAACTGACGACAACAACGCGATATGGCATTTGTAGTACGTGCTTTGAAAAGGGCGCGGGATCCCGTTTGCGATTGCGCAAATCTAGGCGGAATCCTGAAGACCCGCCCTACTCTGTCTGTGATTGGCCAATACCGCCCTTACTCTGTCTGTGATTGTTCCGGGTTATGCATGACTGACAGTTTGCTGGCTTTGCTTTTCTGGGGAAAACGTTGAGGACTTTAAGAACTCAATCATTTTTAAACACTTTTCCCGGGATTCTATCTACGATTTGCACAATCGCATCCCGTTTTGGGTGTCCTATCAATGGGTTGGTCAACAGGATCTGTTTGAGAAGAAGAAGAAGCAGCCCATTGGCTGTTGGGAGCATCAGACGGTTGACGTGACGCAGAAGCAGGTCCGCCGTACTTTCCTAACACTAAACCGTGTCAACTCAACTACTTTGCGCGCGGTTCCTGACGATTTGGTCGACTTCGAAAGTGAACAGCAGCTTATTGCCCGATGTTCAAAAGCTGGAGAAAGGATGAAGCTAGAGGCAAGTATCAAACTTTGAAGATGTAGTAGCAATTAGTTTTATGGAAACATTGATTGAAACATTCTCTTGGACGGAATAACTAATTTATTTTCGCCGTAACTTCGCCTAGCTAGCCAGCTAGCTAAACGTTTTAGCACACGGTAAACTGAAACGTGAATGGAACTGCATAGTCATATGTAGCAGTAGTATAGGACTTTGGTTAAACATTAGGTTTATGAAACATCGATGAAAATTCTTTCGGCACGGAATACACTAATTTATATTTCGCCGTTACTGTCGCTAGCTAGCCAGCTCAGCTCAACGTATAGCACAGTAAACTAACGTGAATGAGACTCGCTACTTATGTTAGCCTTAGCTCGTATAGGATCGGTATCAACACATTGCTGAAAAGCTGAAATTAACATATGTTCAGCAACTGTGTGTGTCTACTAGTCTTAGGCCAGAATTGTTAGGATTAGTATTTAAACAGGGCGCCAGAGTCCAAAAAAAGCTCAGTGCAACTAATCTTCTTCGCACCATGTGCCGTCTGTCACATTCTTAGATAAACTCCAAACTAGCCTAATGACCCCGCTATTTCAACATAGCGCCTAACGTAAAAATAACTAATGCATGAGCCTTTGTTGCTAATGCCTGGCGCTCTCGCCTCTCTTCAACTCACGCAAGTGCACTTTCTTTGCGCAGAGTGTTAGTTAGTTGTAGTTTTGTCGATCAACCACGTTGGTCCGGACCAGCCACTAACGTTATGCCTATCACCACTTTAACGATCGAGGCCCATACGCTTATCCACACCACCAATTTTTGTGATCTAACCTGCACACAGCGTGGAGAGAAAGCACGAAGCACTGCTGTTCTCAGAGCTGCACACACTACTGACAACCAATAATCGATTATTAACCTCTTGCCTATTCATAATATTTCACTAGTTATTTGGCCCATCAACTTCACTGTCATGACTTGACCACGCCATGACTTTTGGCTAGGATAGGAGCTTCAATCTTTCATGTACTTGTACAAAATTCAAAAACAAGTAATACACTGGCTAACCACAATTCATACTCGACTTCCAAAGCTAGGGATGCCGATTTGGGGAAAACTTACATCGCCGCCTTTCGCCGCTTACACAGTCTGCTCATACGTGCCTGTGCCAGCCTCTCTGCGCTACAACCAATCTCCGTCTCTGTAATGTCTCCTCCCTCCGAACGAATCGAGTATGCTGTCATTCATGTCGTGAACTATCAGTACATGATAGAAGACGAATACACATGTCCGCACTTTCCGACGGTCATTAACATTTAGTGGACTGATAACTGCATTAAAGTACCATATATAGCCCATTCAACATCTTACTCACAGCACATACCATGGTATGTTACCTCCTTAACAATCATTTGTCATCTGCCGTGGTAGAAACCGGTAGCCTAATCAGCCAAGAAGTTTAGCAAACTAAGTGCAACTGTTAACTTCGCTTAGCACTTAGCTGCTAGCTCATGACCGCTTCACGCGCAGGACGTCACGAACGGTGCCGGCTGCCAAGTGATACCGACAGTCCCACAACAATAAAACGAGAGAATCGGAGACCTCGCGCTTCTGATATAGATCCAATCGAGATGTACGGAGATCTGAGCGGTGGCACGGTTCTTTCCGGCGGGCGGCACCACACAGACCGCCACCCGCGGCCCGAGAGCAACCAAGTTGTGCATAGATAATTTCTCAGAGCACACATCTCGATATACAACACACACACACACAACACACAACACAACAACGCAACACACACACCCACAGCACGCACACCAACCACACAACCGTCTAATATAGCTGACTGGCCTATACTGAACACCTTTATTTAGCTAAACACATACTTTCAGTAAAAAACAACTCGAACCACACCCCCTTAAGCTTTTAATACCTTTATATCATAAATGCTTAACTGAGATTTGGTAATTGGTTAACGTATCAACTCACACCAGCTTACTTGATTTCTTGGTCTTTTCAAACAACTAGTCAGCTGTAAGTCAACATTTGAATCAAACCAAACAATACGGAAAACTATGCTAATCCGCATTCAACAGCTATAACCACACTCCTCTTTATTCGGGCCGAGAGACCCTTAGCACCCGCCTACCACCACAACCAAGCGTTCATAGGCTCACAATACTTCACAACCAAAATTACATTCTCTTGATTTTGGCAAAAATTTCATGATTCAGAATTTTTTTTCTTTTTCTCCTCTGCAGATTAAGTGATGCGGAGCCTTTGATTTCATGGAGGTAAACTTTTGAAAAGGGTGCAGTACTGCACTGCAGTCTGAAGGATGTCAAAAGATTACCAACCCAGCTCAGTAAGTCTGTGGTCGCTTCAACGTACACAATACCCTAAAGGGTACAGTGATGCATCAAGGCTTTCATTTAAAAAATGAACCCCACAATTTATCGGATACTCGCGTGTAACCTATATGGAGAACCGCATGAAGATTTTTTCAGTTTCAGAAATTACAATGCTTTTAAATGTCAATGTTTACCGCCCTACAATCGACGCTTCATCATCTAAAGCGCTACTGCAGTGTCAAACTTGCCAGGCCACCCCTTTTCCTATAGTCCCAACTTCACCAATTGTCAGAAACAGTTTTTGATCGACCCATTTAAAGACCTTCTCTGTCACCCATACAAATCTCACCACTTCAAGAACGAGCAGAGGCTAGTTGCGCCATTAGCCCATTTCAAAAAACCTTGTGACAAAATAACAACATTTTCAGCTAGCACCTATCATCTTATCCCAGACCCCCACCCTATCTAGAAGCACAAAATAACACCCACAGCTCTGCATATCTCTGGATGCATACTGTCCTCTTTCAACAAGTTCCATCTAGTGTGCTGCTACACGTCCTCCTGTTGCTGAAGCCAGCCAGAGGAGGGTCAGCTGTTGATGAAGCCTGAAGGCAGATGTCCCAGACCTCTTGCTCAAATGAAAAGTTGTACATTGAGACATACTGTGCATGATGTTTATTATGAAACCTAACAGGCCAATACAACTTAATCCCTTCCTCTACATTCCATCGATCGTAGAAGAAATTAATTGATCTTAATGGAATGTGCCTGCAGTACATGAAAATGCAACTGAAAGCATCATCTTCAAACAAAAACTGAACTATCTGACACTGAAATTGAAGAATGTGTTTGAGACCCTAGATATTAGATATTTCATGGATCCTGCAGCTCCTCCCTTTCCACAGAGTAACACAGAAAAACAGTATTTTGAGGAGAATTTCCACATGCGTGCATCCACAACCCATTTTTTGGGGGCTTGATGAAAATTAGAAAGAGAGCAAATATTCTCAGTAATGTTCCATCAAAGCATACATTGACAACTCTTACTAAACATACTGATGTGCTGGAACATGGTTCTACATCTGAGAATGAAAGTTCACCTCATATTTTTAAATGAATGTGTGATGAGGATCGTATTCAAATCCAGTCCTCTCTTTTCGCTGAGTTCAAGTTCACTTAAAAAGTGATACTTTTAATCAAGATGCTTTTGAGGTGGTGGTTAATTCCCCTTGGTCGGCAAAGAAAAAACATAAGCTCCTCTGTAGTCTATCTTCCACTCTAGCATAAATTGGACCTTTTTAATCGATCCACTGTGACAACTTGCAGCTTTTGCTTTTGTGCCGAGAAGCTGATTTTCAAATATTTTGGCCACGAGAAAGTGTTCTCTCTAATTGATAACCGGATCTGGAGAACTGGAGACAAATGGATTGAATATTTCTGAAAACTCATTGTTACGGGCATACTGTCTTCTTTGCATTTGCGGTGACAATTTAGGGTCACATAATATTGGGTGGTTTCACTGAAAAATTTCAGTACGTCTCTCAACATTTCTGCCGAATATTGTCACGTAACCAGAAGTGAGAGTAGACAATTTTGGAAACACACATTGCTCCAATCCGTACAGTACTAAGAGTACAAATGACAACTGTTCAAGAAGCTGCATCAATGGTGGATGCGAGTATAGTTGCTTCAGAGGTGTGAAAGTTTAATCCTCCTGTCTTTTACTTCACTGACATTTTTTTCATGTTTGCCAGCCAGGCCCTCCCACCCTGTATGGGCATGATCTCTTTGGAGGGTGTGTCGTGGCACTCTTGACCTCTTGCTCGCCATTTTCCTGACCTATTTTCGTCAAGTGGTGAAGAAATTCTTCAAATATTCACAGCTTAATCGAAGGATCACAACAGTTTAGTTACCAGGGATTCTGATCGGTAGGTTCATACAGCTGCGTGAAGTTCTTGTCAGTAAGGGTGTGTGACAATTATGTGCCAGGCCGAGCAGTAACGAACATACTGGTTCTTTTGACTGAGACCTTCTCCTCAAATATTATCATCGTGCGAAAAAGATCTACAGACACAGAGCGATCCTGTATGGGCAATCTGACTTCAGTCCTGCTGAAAGAGCTTAGTGGAATGTTTCGATTGTGCCCCTACTATTATCAGTACGTCTCTGCCGCAGGTTGCGTGTGCTCCAGTGTATCTAATTGGTGATTATTGAAGGATAAGGAGACATGAACTTTTTCCTTCACAAAAACTAAATCACCAAAAGAGCCACCATTACCTCACCGCACTACCTGCCTTTATTCTAAATGTTTGGCCCACTCCACTTGTGTCCTGTGGACATATGTAGGTTTCGAGAGTAGAGTCACTCATCATACTTCTACAGAGATGTGTTCGAAGGACACAAAAATTTTCAATAAGACGTATGTCCACACAACTTGCAAACGAACATCAAGCTACTGATGCGATACTTCATTCTGGCGGCTGCTTTTTGCCATCCATCACTTGGGCTGGCGTTAAGAACTCTCACTCCTTTCCATGCTGCTTAATCGACTCCAGCGGAAGCAGTGCGCGTCTGCAGTAGGAGAAACTTAGTCAAAGAACCCAATGTTGAGTCAGCTAACGAGCTGCAATGGAAAGAGCACCCGGTACACAAAAGAGGGACTCTTTCTGTGTGTTAAACCCAAGGTGAGGCATTTGAATTCGGACAGATTGAGCTCATGCTTGTGATACAGGACACAGCAGTGGGTACTTTATTGTTACACCTCATGACGTGTACTATATGCAGCATTTGCATTGTATGAAGTAAAACAAGCAAGGCAGAGCATGACAAGTGTTGGAAGCCTGAGCAGAAACTAGATTATTTATCCTTTGCCGTGTACAAGCTTTGTGGGACAAGGGTATTATTTCACTTAAGCATAGCATTGTTGACTCAGAGTAAGTTAAAGAAATTTACAATTCTGACACTAAATGCTTTAGAAGAACAGTAATTTTTCATCACTTCAGTCCTCCTAGTCATGGGATACAGAGAGCCCACTTCGTCCTTCATTCAATCTAAGTCTTCCTAAAATGAGAGTCCCTGAGCCTTTGCTGGATCATCTGCAAGGTTTTAGGAGAGTTGAGGACCTGGAAGGACCTGATGAGCTACCTGCAGGAAGAGTGACCTGTTTCTGTCCTGAGACCAATTGAAGCCAGGAAACTTCTGTCACTGCTCAAAAAGAACAAGTAGTGTGTTTCAAATTTGTACACATAATAACTTTTTGTTGACATTTAGAAAAATTGTGCATAGTCAAAAATATATTTATTATTAAGGTACATCTGTTCAAATTGAATGCAGTCACAATACAGATATATTCTAACTATGAAATTAATACTTCAAAGAACCTTCTCTACACATTTTTGTGATGTATTTCAAAGGTGATTAACTAATTATGCATTGTTCATCATTGATTATCATAATGGGTGTTAGTTGATGGTGTACTGGACTTTGCATTATATTGAGAAAGGCAGTTTGATATGTGTCAATTGGCTACTGAGTATATAATTATTATGGTTGGGTATTAATATAGGCCAGTATTGAGCGTATGTTGATGTCTGTATGGTTTTAAATATACTACTATTATCTGTCCTTATATTAAGGCTCAACAGGGAATGTATTGGACAGTCCTCCCAAGCAACCAGAGGCAAACAACAGTTCAGCAGAGCCAGTACCAGGACGAATAGTCCAGTAAACACAGTCTGTTGTGAATGTCACCTCTCTGGGTGTATTATATGCTGTCTGCATACAAGAATCACTTATCTATGAAGAAATTTACATTTTCTCATGCCGATGCTTGATAGCTGAATCAAGGAACGGGCTTCCATGAAAACCTCACCTATTATTTTCTGTGTTCTCTTACAGGTGGTGTACAGTCAGAAACTTTACATCACCGCGGTCAACAGAGTAAGTTTCTAATTATCGTGAATCACATGCCATACGTCGACTGTCTGATAAGAATACACCTGGCATTTTGAAATTTTCAAATTCCCTTGGCAGAAAATTCCCGTCTAGATCATCAAAAGCTGGAACAGGTACGCGTGCCACTACAAAAGTTGAGAGACTTGAAATCATACGGCTCATTGTCAGTGAAATCTTAACCTGCGTGCCCAATCACCTGGGAAAAAATACATATCAGTGAGATAGCAAGGAAGATGACAAAGGCCTACCCATGTGGCATTTACCTGATGTCATTGAAGGTGAAATTGTAAGGCAGTGGTATGAACTCTATAACAAAACAGATGGTCAGCAGAGTGGATAACCTGAAGAGAGGAAACACTTCCCTTTCCTTATAAAGAGATCAAGTTATTTGCAAGCAGCGGAAGGAGAGGATTAGCTCCAACTCAGAAAGAAAAGACTAGACATCTTACGGGTGTATAAACTGGCAACCAAACACGACTGCTCCCCGATGACCCACTGATCCCTGAATCTCAGAAAACATGTCACAAGAAGAGTTAAAGAAAATGTGGAGAGATAGATACGACTGGGACAGCAAAGCCATTGAGAATATGATGAGAAGACACTTTCTTCACTCAGAGAAAAAGATATTATCAGTGGGGACTGAGAACTTCTGTGATCTGACAAGAGGAATAAGCCATACACCGTTTGAGACAATGGGCATTGAAAGACTCATTTTAAGAGCTTTATAAGGTTGTGGACATGGAAAGAACAAAAAACATGGCAAATAAATGTGCCAGAGGTTAATTCATTTTTTTAAATCTGGTGACACAGAACGGGAAGATGCAAGACCATCTTCAGGGAAATGGAAACATCAAGCAAAAATGTTGATTGCAGATGTTGAATGGTTGCGAGCTGTGTTTCTTCCACTTGCTCTCAAAGTACTTCAATGAAGAAGAGAACAGATGTTTCTACGAAAGTGGGTGACAACACACCATTTGCCCTTCTGAAGGTGGACTGTGCCTGGATCTTCCAAGTACACCATTTTATCATTCGTGTTGTGTTGTGAGTTATGAATATTTTGTTCTCTCCAACACAATATATTAAAACCAAAAAAAGAAAACTATTACTACTATTTACTCTGATTGTTATTGTTGTTCTGGGATTCGTTGTAGCAACGGTGATTTAATTTAGTTGTTGGTGGAGTACAGTCTTTGTCGTTATTTATCCACAATAATGTTCTCCATTTTTCTCTTGTCTTGTCTACCATTCAACAGGAGAAACCGACTTTGGCAGCGGAGAATTTCCATGCTGGCTGTGGACCGAGACCATTGTGCACATGGCCCACACATAAATCTTCAGTGATGCTGTTATGCTGATGTTTGGTTCGTACCACTGGTATGAACATATCTTACCCAGCAGCCAGGCATCAACTTGAGTTCTTACAGAGGTAGGACAGGCACTATGTCAATTGAGTATCAAAATAAGATATTATATATATATTTATATCCCTGTGTAGTCACACACCCTACTTTAGTTGTTTTTCTTCAAAATTGCACAGTGCCTAATTTAAATAATTTCAAATGTCACTTACTTAACAGAAGACTTATAATCAGTGTTGACCCCTTCTGAAAGCTGGTGTTGTGTGGTGTAGTGTGTGTGTGTGTGGTGTGTGGTGTGTGTGTGGTTGTGTGTGTGTGTGTGTGGTGTGTGTGTGTGTGTGTGTGTGTGTTGTGTGTGTGTGTGTGTGTATATTATATATATATATATATAAAATACATACTTGTAAAAGTGAGCACTGCTTGAGTGCTGGAAATGATAGTACAAGGGTCCAATCTTTGTTCAACTCAGGGCCCACTTGAAAAATCTCAAGTGCGCCACCTCTGCCCTCATTAACAGTACAGAGGCCGAATAAATGCGATTTTCAGTGCAACTTATTTAAATCTTAATAATTTAAAGATAAACATTCAGTACCTAACCTGACAAACCTGAGGAGATTTGTGGAGGTGCAGAGCAGTGCTTTCTTACCTTCAGCGTGATGTATACGTGAGGTCAAGTGGAACGCTCACTTGGATCTCGAATCTCTGTGCACCTCTCGTATGTTACTAACAACCACGGAGGCCGGGAGTCGAACGCTCTAACCACTGAGCGAAAATGTTCAGGCTTCCAACTCAGTGGTTAGAAGCGTCTTAAGCGCAGGGGTGTGAGGATTCTACCACGTTTCTGCAGCTTAACTTAGCCCATGCTAGTTTAGCATCTGTTGCAATGTACATTCACAGCAGGAGAGCCTGCAGCCTGCTGTGCATGAGTACTCATGCTAGGAGTAACTTCAGACCAGACAGGAATCAGCAGCACTGCCACTTAGAGGAGCCCAATAGGAGGTGGAGTGGGTTGCGGAGAAAAGCAGCATGGAGCTGTCAAGATAGACCTGAAGGGACATTACTGAAGATGGTGCTGGCTCCTGCCCGGTCTAGGAGACTTGTCTTGCAGTCGGTCAGCAGGTCTCCGGTCAGGCTTTTTGCTGTGCATGTAGGCTGAAAGTAAAGCACCTGCACTTCCAACAAGTCTCCAAAGCATTTCCTGAATTTATCCAAATATCACATAACAATAATAATATAAAAACTTCATTTTCTAATTGTTCCTGATTTTATTGTAAAGAGGAAAAACAACCTTGTTTTTTCTCTTTTTTTCTGTTTGAGGTTATGAAATGGAATGATGAGAATCAATCCACATACGCTGAGATAGCACAATGTATTATTGACCTCTTTGAATTCCACAGTTCCCTGTATGTCCAAACACTCTTTCACAAGCAAGCTTTGTCTACACTGTTGTGTAGCCTTATTGCAAATGTATAAAACATTAAATTACAGTACAGTCACAAGTGACTAAAGTTTTTTTTTCATTTGACAGGTGCCTCTTCAAGTTAAATTCCAGAACAAGGGATCAAAAGTGGAGCGGAACGCCACCAAAAGAAACTCAATCCAAGGTTCTCACACATGATCACCAGAATTGCAGACTACAGAGTGGAGGGAATAAGTGCTCACAAGTTATGGATACTTTGTCCAAGTTACAGACTGTTATCTATCATTTTTTTTTTTTTTACACTTTTTTTTCTTAAAATGTTAAAACACAAATAGTAAAATAACTAAATATCATTTGATTGATCTAAAAATAAAAGATGAATCGCGCGTTATATTGTGGCCTTATACTGTTATAATACATCAAATATAAATATTATCATACAACCTTTTTCCATTAAAAACCAGCACATTTCTGTCAATTTAAGCAGTATTATATCGTAATTCAACATTTATTTACCATATTTTCTAGTATATTCATTGTTTTAAAATGTGAGTGTTCTAATACACAATTAACACACATGAAAATAAGGAAAACATCTTGTTAAAATTCAACAACAAACTGGTATTTTAATTATGGGAAATATAACCGTATTTTTTATGAGAAATTATATCTGTAATGTTCACAGTTTTTTTTTCTGGCACCCCAGCTGCAGAAATACCTTTTTGAAGTTTTTTTTTTTACAGTGTATGTATTGCACAAGCTTTCATGTAAATCTACTATTGTATGAACCGTGGTTGGCTCATGTTATCATGGCTGTTCTGTGTGGGGAGGATTTGTTTCCCAAGTGAACATTTCATGACAAAAGACTGTGTGGTATTCAGAGATATAGTTAAATATGGAAAATAATATGTTGTAAAACATTTAGTTGCCGACTATTTCAAAGGCAATAAAGGTTATGGCGCTAATATCACATATGGTTACTGCAGATTAATATACTGTAGATTAAAACATTAAAGAAAAGAGTAGGGGTACACACAACTCAAATACTAGCCCATAACCAAACACACATGGTGGGTAGACACACTAACTACATGTAAGATAATATCATTACCATATGTACACTCACGCATACATGCGCTGACTCTGTACACACACACAGGCAACATATGCTTTTGTAGACACAGACACACAGAAACACAAACTCACATACAAAAATACATGTACACGACCAAACACACACACACACACACACACACACACACACACAACACACACACACACCACACACAACACACACAACACACACACAACACACACACACACATCACACAACCACATACACACCACACACACACACAGATGGAAACACACCACAGATGGAAACACACACACACACACACGTACACACACACACACACACACAATCACCACACACACGACGTAACAGACACACACACACACACACCACACACACACAACATATACAACACACACACAACAACACACACACACAACACACACCACACCACACACACACACACACACACACACACACACACACACACACACACACACACACAGCTCCAGTGCAAAACAGTAATCTGTGCCATGCTCTCGGCAAGTCTTTCCTTGTGAGGGGGGCCGTGGTAATGACTATGTTTGCTCTCCTATTAGCCCTCTCTTCAGATGTGAGGGCGAGCGCGGCCTGGTCCCTCCCCGAGGAGGGCTTTTCACTCCTCTCCAGCAGGCATTACAAAGAATTAACCTCCCGTACAAACACCTGCAGCCCAGACTCTCACTTTAGGAAATTACACAATACCCCGAGACACAAGCTGCTCCGGGGTCTGTTTGTTCAGGGCGATGCCGCAGTGCCCGCTCTGGCCACCGGGGGCGTGCACGCTACGGTGTGTAGGAGAAGTGTTACAGTAATACGCAGGAGCTTATTGGCTGTTAACATGGCCTTATGACAGAGTGCACTTGAGCAACAATTGCCCCAGATGAGCCGCTTAGCACAAATTTCTATGTAAACTGCTCCTTGTAATGGGCTTTGTCAGAAATACAGTTTCCCTGAGTGTTAAGAGCCGGTGACATTTTAAACTGTTGTGTGAACATGGTCACAAAGTTGATCCAGAGTTTGTGAAAAGATTAAATCAAAGAATGAATATTGACCTCCGGTAGTGATGTTATCCCAAGGAAAGTGCGTATGACGGTGTTGATGTTGAAGGAAAAATTCAACAACATTTCCCAGCTCCATGCAGACAACCATTCTTGCAGATTTAAAACACAATACTTCTAAGGGAATATGAAAAATGTGTTCTTCTAGGCGGTGATAGAAAGAGCTCGAGTGTATTTAAGATTAAGTGCCAGTGTCTCGGCTAGTCAAATGCTGACATTTTCACCAAATATACCACATATATATATATATATATAATTATATAATATATTATATATATATTATATATATATATAGTATATATATATATATATTATATTTATGTATATATATATTATATTGGTTTTTCCAAGCGCAACAACCAAGAAACGTACAATAACAATCATCCCTTTAAGAAATTAAAACCACAAACGCTATCTCTGACCTGAGATATTTCGTGTTCTAGCACTTGATCTCACACTTAAAGTTTTAGTACACCAGCTACAACTCATGGTGCAAATCAAGTGGAGACAGCGGAGGGGTGCATGTCCAGGGAGAAGGTGAGCAGCAGACCCAGGAGAACCATCACTCATCTCCTGGAGGTGCTTTCCCCTTTCCTGGAACTTCACGGGATCCCTATTCATCCCATCTGTGTGGACGCAGCCAGCGACCGGGAGGGGTGGGTTGGGGGAGCTCCACCACTTCAACATGACAAGCAGAGCGGCGATGGTGTGGTGGTGGTGGTGGTGGAGATGGGGGGGGGGGGGGGGGCGGTTGCTTTCAACAACACAAGCCCTGTGAATTTACTTTTCCCCAGCAGCCTCGGCGCGGACGGAGGAATGGTCTGCGTTATCCAATGACGGACGATGAGCCAGGCAGAGCACCCGTCATGAACCCGGCCCGGAATGTCTTGTTCCCAATCAGGCGAGCTTCCCACGTGAAGCCGGGTGCAGACACAATGGGGGGCGCGGCGGGGAGGTGAGACGTCTCCTCTCTCACCAGAACGAGACCGTAGTGCTGGACCCGGGGAAGGACCCTAACGTCTAAAACATGTGTCTGTTGTAAGCTCTCCGTAGACACATGTGTTGTTATTGGTGCTACTACGATGAAGACAAGGGCTCAAGGACCATAGCTGTCATATACTGGATATAGGTTTGGTGCAGTGGAGGAAGGTTTGCTTTATTTGTACTGAAGCTAAAGTCATTCGTTGACATTATTAAGGCAAATCTAATACCAATATGCAAATAAAATGCTAATTATTATATATTTTAGCTTACTTCTCAGCTCCAACAGAGAACGTACAATTAACATTATTACTTTTTAAGAAAAATCAAATCGACCAACGCTTTCTCTGACCTGTGATATTTGTAGCACTAGCACTTAATCTTAGACGAAAAGATTTGATACAACAGCTACGAAAAATGCACATTAATAAATCAATATCAGTACCTAGAATGATTTTCCTTTTTTTATTAGGCCACATTTAAAAAACAAGTTGCATTGCATCCTCAAGATTACCCTTTATTATTTCAAAGTCATCACAACATACGTAACAAATACAGACACTGACAGCACTCAAGCAAAAAAGACTTTAAAACATTTGACGATTAACTTTCCTGCAGGGACCCTGACAGATTTTAAAGGCAGGTTTTGATGGTATGAGTGAAGCCCTGTGAGCTTATGCATGCTGAGCACAGGTGTCACAGTGACTCAACACTCATATCCATCCAGCGGCGGGGGTCGCCACGGTGACGAGTTGACGAAAGCCGGGCTGACGGCTTGACACGACTTGGCCGTCGCTGCCTTGCTCGTCGTTCCGGGCAATGCCTCCGATCTGGGGCTGGTGGGGGGGGGGGGGGGGGCGGGCGTTGCATAATCTAAAACGCGGCGGCACAAGAAATCAATTCATTCATCGGTCTTTTTTTTTTTCTTGCCGTTTTTATTGGCTTTTTATATGGGATTTATTCATGAGTGACTCTTGGGTCCTCCAATCTGGATATTTGTCCGCGGGGCCGTTATTAGCTCCTCGTTTGAATTCAGAATCTCGTTCCCTTCAGAAGCATCCGATCTCCAACCCTTCTGAAACAGCGTTCCTCTCAAAGGGCCCAGCCTTAAAGGGCCCATTGAGGCTCTGCCGGAGCCCGCCATTCCTCCGGCCCCTATTCCACCGCCTGCTACTGTAGGCCAGGATATGCTGGCCTGCGTTCACATAAACTGGTCAAAGAAAGCAAGTTTATCTGCGCGTTGGCCCCTTCCCCAGCCGTGGCCGTGACGGTGGGCGCAGCAGGGCCGTCGGTGGACACACAGGGCCCGGCAGGTCGGGGCTGATTGGGTCGGAGATAACCTGTGAGCGGAAGACAAGTGATGCACAGCAAACAATGCATTCCTTATCGAGATTGTGAAAGCAGGACACAAACAAACACACACACACACACACACACACACACACACACACACACACACACACACACACACACACACACACACACACACACACACACACACACACACACACACACACACACACACACACACACACACACACACACGTATAGGCTCATAGCTGGGGTCATAGGGTGAGAAACATTTGGTATTTTATATTTTTACACTTTTACTATCCAGGCGTTTTAGCAGAACGCTTTATCCAAACAACGACTACAATAAAGTACATCTGTCAGAAGAAGAGAATAACAACAATATGTCGCTGTCGGTATTGAAAGGATATATTCATAAAACCAAGTGCCAAGCACGTACAATTGTTAGGTGAACCCATTCCCTTTCTTCCCGCATAGCCAGGGTTTGTTTTGCAG
The DNA here is from genome assembly GCA_900291075.1 of Melanogrammus aeglefinus. Lineage (NCBI taxonomy): Eukaryota > Metazoa > Chordata > Actinopteri > Gadiformes > Gadidae > Melanogrammus > Melanogrammus aeglefinus. The sequence continues at coordinate 90,064 of OLKM01000358.1, read as the reverse complement.
CGGAGATGTGTCATTCCCATTTTCCGGTGCCATCCTCCTCTCACACAGAATGTGGAGCAGGGAAGGGTTGTTGCGCAATCACCCCCAGCCCTGAGTTTACATAGCTGAGATAAGCAGGGAGATAGCGAGGACACTGGACACACTGCTCCCCTGTCGCACAAAAGGCCCGATAGACCCTCATCAGCCCCAGCGGAGGGAAGGGTCGTGTGTAAGTGTGTGTGTGTTTTGCTTGTGTGTGTGTGTGTGTGTGTGTGTGTGTGTGTGTGTGTGTGTGTGTGTGTGTGTGTGTGTGTGTGTGTGTGTGTGTGTGTGTGTGTGTGTGTGTGTGTGCGTGTGTGTGCGTGTTTGTGTCTTTGTGTGTGTGTGTGAGTGTGTGAGTGTGTGTGTGTGTGTGTGTGTGTGCGTGTGTGAGCGTGTGGCCAGTGGTGGGTCTGTGTCCATGTGTGTGTTGTGTGTTGTGCGGTTGTGTGTTTGGGCTGTGTGTTATGCTTGTTGTGTGGATGGGGCTGTGTGCTGTGTGTTGTGTCTGTGTATTTTGCTTGTGTGTTGGGTTCGTGTCGTTTGTGTGTCTAGTTGTATTTCTTGTGTGGTGATGGGTGCGTCTGGTGTGTGTGTGTGTGGTGTTGTGTGTGTGTGTGATGTGCTGTGTGTGTTGTGTGTGTGTGTGTGTGTGTGTGTGTGTGTGTTTGCGTCTGTGTGTTTGCTTGTGTGCGTGGGTGTGTGTGCTTGTGTTCCTGTCTGTCTGTGAGGGCTGTGGTGGTGGACCTCACAGGATCTCCAGGAGGATGCGACGGATTGTATCAGAAGTGGGACTGCTCTGCTGCGCAAGAGTGCACAATGCGCTCTTTATGCTGCAGTGTCCCTGTTGCTTAAGATCACTGTAAAATAAACGATACCTCCTTTTGAACAACGCTTGTTGTTGCATGTCTCATTGTGAATGCTGGGATTGTTGCACCAGTTGGGGGTCTCCAGCCATCAATCCATTAGACTGAGGATTTGCGATGACATTCACAATACAGAGTACATAGAGTTGCATCCGCATTTGTCAAGAAGAAAGAGAAACAACACTATATCTCTGTCGGTACAGTGAGGATGTTCATAGAACCAAGTGCCAAGCACTAACAATGCTAGGTTAACCCATTCCCCGTATACAGCTGGGATAAGATGATACACAATGCTAAGTACTGTTTTTAAGTGCAAGGACGTACCACATACAATAAGTGTGCAAGAGGGTGTGTGTGTGTGTGTGTGTGTGTGTGTTTGTGTGTGTGTGTGGGGGGGTACGGGGGGAGGCTATGCAGAGTCTAGTTGAACTCTGAACAAGTGAGTCTTGAGTCTTTTTTGGAAGACTTCTCCACTCATTAAAGACTAATCTAACCAAGTCTTCACCTAATCACTGCACCAACCAACCAAAGCCTTGCAACGAAGGCCTGCCCTTCAGAGTGTGTCCGTGCCCCGGTATGGCGACGCGTCACACGTGACCGCGCTGCTGTGTTCGGTTTGCGGGCGGGGGGGGGGGGGGGGGGGGGGGGGGCGCAACGGCCTCGCTCGCCCATTGATTTCCTCGCTCTCCGCTGAGGTGACAGGGTTCTGTGTTGGGCTGGCCGCACACAGACCCGCTCTGTCCTTCGCTCGGCCTCCCTCGGCCCTCCTGCGTCACTCCCAGCCTGCGAGGAGAGAAGGCCTACATTTATAGGGGCCCTGGCCCCGGCCGGTCCCCTATAGTTCACAGCTTTCACTCCCGGTGAAAGGAGGGCGAGAGAGAGAGAGAGAGAGACCCGGACCAGACCCACACCTCTGTGACCGGCACACCTCCATTTCTAGGGGTTGCATCGACTAATCGACTAGTCGACTAGTCGACTTTAACAGCTACAGTGACGTTTTGCGTGTGACGTCGACTAGTCGAGGGTTATAGGTCGGCGGTCACGTGATTTTGCCAGTGTAACATGGACGCCTCACACCTCGTCCTGACATACAGCGAGCGAGCGAAACGGCGGCGAAAACTCGCGCGAGGGTGTCCTGATATGCAGCGTGACGATTTTGTCGCGAGTGTATTTTATTGGTTAAGAATCCAAACCAATCAAATCATCGAGGGATGTAAACACATTCAACAGGAAGCAGCGCGTGTATCAACCAATAAGAGTGTTTATTTAGGGGCGGGACACGCCGCGAAATGTCGTCCAGATAAAGACAACGCGAGCGATAAATTCAGTGGTTGAGCCGACATCGCTGGATGGCGCGACGTCGCTCACGTACGCTCGCGGCACGTCAGGACCCAGGCTCATTGAAAAAGTACACATTCTAATCACTTTTCCTTCGCTCGCTCGCGTCGCTGTTCGCATCGCTGTTATGTCAGAACGGGGTGTCAGAGAGAACAGCAGGTGAGGAGGCCTGGTGTGGTGCGGCGAACTAGCAGCGGTACGTCAAGTGCGTGGAAAATATTTCACCAAAGAGGATGAGATGAGTAGTGCACTGGTCACTTGCGAAAATATGCAAGTCGACACTTAAATACAACAAAAGTACGAGTAGTATGCACACCCCATTTGAAAAAGCACCCGCTTGCTATCAGAAGAACGGACTAAATCCTTCGCTGGCAGCAGTCAATCAGCGACTTCACCAAAACGCGCTGCTGTACAGAAAAGACGGCAGCAAAAATTTGCTGAAGCTGATTTACAGCTTCTTGTTGATTATTCCTGATGTTTATGTGTGATTTCTGACTTATATGCATGCTGTTGTCAATTAATACAGATTGTTGCGAAACATTCCCTCCTCCTGTGATTTTGTTTATGACGGAAAAAATATGAATGACGTCATCAGCGACTAGTCGACGTCGACTCGACTTTCATAACATTAGAGTCGACTTTAAAAAATCTGAAGTCATGCAACCCTTCTGCTCTACCGTGTTGCGGTGACTGCGACTGAATGCCTGGACTCTCCTTATGGATAACCGGCCAGCATCCCATCAGCCATCACAATATTATTGCCTGTATGTACAGTATGTATGTATGTATGTATGTATGTATGTATGCATGCATGCATGCATGTCTGTATGTCTGTATGTCTGTATGTCTGTCTGTATGTCTGTATGTATGTCATGATTCCCTCCTGATCATCCCTGGAAGAAGGGATCCAACAGTCTGCATTGCTTCTCAAGACTCCTTCCTTGCTAATTAAGGGAGTTTTTTCTTGCCCTCTTGGGGGCTAGGGTCAGGGGGGTGTAATACATATACGGGCTGTTCAGCCCTTTGAGACTGTACCTGTGAATTAGGGCTATACAAATACAATTGTTTTGAAATTGAATTGAAAGTCTACACCTACGCCTAGATCTCGACCAGCGGCAGTTCAGTAGCCCGGGGAAAGGTCCCCACCGACGTCACGTCCAGCAAAAGCTCTTCAGTAAATCCTGTCCGCTGAAGCCAATGAATCAACTGCCAGCGTCCGCCAGCGTCATCGTGTTAGAGTTCCCTTCCGAGCTCCGGTGATTCAGATTAGAGAGGCGCGTACTCAGAGCAAAGCTGCAGGCTGCACATCTTCCCAAATACCTGCCCTGATACGTGATACAGAGAAAGCGACCCTAAGTGCTTTGTGGAGCTGGTGGGGAGTTGAATACGGCCAATAAAGGCATTAGAGATCTCTTATCGTCCCCACCACTGACATCAAGCAGGATCTGTGGTGGGCCCCGAGGGGGAGACTGTGACCTGCTTCCTTCCAACACCATAAACATAATGCAACCTGAATCTTCTTAGGTGATTCAGTGGGATTTTGGAGCACAACACATAAAAGGTTCCCAGAGACTCACACACAAACACACACACATACACACCCACCCACACACACACACACACATACACACATACACACAATGACATGCACGAACACGCACACACATACGCACACATGAACTCGCGCACACACACACACACATACACACACGGCCAGACGCACAAACACACACACACACACACACGCACACACATATACACACGCACATAGACTCACGCACACACAAACACACACACACACACACACACATACACACACACACACACATAGACACACGCACACACACACACACACACACACACACACACACACACACACACACACTAAGCCTCTGACATTCCATTAAAGAATTCCCCAGTGGCTCCTCAGAAGTGACCTTTCGTCTCCTTCCATATTAGGTGGCGCAAGAGCACCGCTGTTCCTACTGGCTCTCTGATCTTCATTGATGGGAAAATAAACAACAGAAAATGAAGTAATACTCCCCCACCTCCACAAGTTATTATCAAACTGTCACTCTTTTCCTCATAAGCAGGGGAGAGAGAAAGATCCTGCCCTGGGTTTGGATGGAATTCTCTGGGTTTACGTTCACGTTTCTTTAAAGACAGATGTCGATAAATACAGTCAAAAAAACACGTTGTTGACGGACCCACGTGTTTACGTCTTGCTAAGCCCGGGTATCATTCACAAAGCGGCGCAGGTGTGCGTGGCGCCCGGAGCAGACGTCTCCTTCGTCTCCGTGATGCACACAGCGGCTTTAATAGAGAAACCGGCCTCCGCGGGCCTTTGTTTGCATAAGATCAAAACTATAATCCTTTGCGTTTGATCGATGTTGCTTTTTATTACAAATGTTTATGGAAATACCCGGCTAACAGCCTTGTGTGGTCCCGCGTTAAATCAAACACACCCCGCCCGCACTAACCCTCCTCCCCGGTCCTCAGATCGCGCGCCAGAGAGCGCAGAGAGAAGCGGCGTTCCTGCTCGCTCAGGAGCGCTCAACAATGGAGCAGGAAAAAAAACAACAACACGAATCTCCGTGCTTCTCCTTCACCGCCCGCGATACGCCGGCGGTGACAGCGGCGGTGTCTTGGGGCCGGCGGGGGGGCGCCAGGGGTCGTGGGGAGGGAGGAGGGGGGGGGGGGGGGGTGGGGCGGGTTGCGGGGTCAAGGTTTTTGGGGGATTGCCTCACAGCGGGGGACCGGTGCAGGAGTTGGCCCCGGCCTGCGTCTCCGCCAGGCAGCTGTGTTGGTGCTGTCAGTTCCAGGCACCTCCGCTCCGTCTCCTCGGGGCCACGTGGGGCTCCCCCACGGAGAGGAGATCCAGGGGATTACGCCTGGGTGTGTGTCCGTGTGTGTGTGTGTGTGTGTGTGTGTGTAAACACCTCATGTGTGAATGTCTGGAGATCAGAGTGGGGTCCTTCGACACAGACCGATGGGCTCATACTTTGATCTGGTGTGTGGTTATCATCGTTATTATTGCTATTGCTATCATTGTTATATTATTATTATTATTACTTTGACGGCCATTATTAACGTGGCAGGTTATGGAAGCCCCATTGGTCAAGGCCTGGGAAGCGGCACGATGCTGCAGGGCCATTATAAAGGCATCAGAACAAGGGAGTCCACCGTTGAGGCTGGGGGCTTGTTTTGGTTTGGCTCGAGGTGTCCGAGGTAGCCGTCGGAAAGCCCCCGACCTGTTTAGTTGTCATCAGGGTTCAGCAGCACAAACAAAAAGGCCCCTCCACTCCACTGAAGCGAGGAGCTGGAGCGAGACCCTGCCCCACCAGTGGAGGAGGAAGAGGAGGAGGAGGAGGAGGAGGAGGGAGAGGGGAGTGGGAGCAGAGGCCCAGGCAGCTGTGTGTGAGGGCGGCGAGCCCTCGTTTGACGGATGAGATTTCCGTACGGACGGATGGATTCCCATGCAGCCCTTGGGCCTGGGGGCAGCCTCTCTCACGCTGCACAGGTGCGTGGGCCCAGAGGTGGAGAGACTTCAGGTGATTCTGCAAATAAAGAGGCCTCCCTTAAGCCCCACACCTGCGGAGGCACTGAGCTGCAGCACTGAACTCATTGCCTCCGGTCGTATTCCATTCAGTAAATCACTTTCTCTTTTCAACAAGGAAAAGACAAATTTTCCTACCTAAATAACGAAACTTAACATATTTCCAGAAGCCCTATAGGTTTTTTCTAAGTCCGGACAATTGTGTTTGTGCAGCAGAAAGCAGATGCCAAGTCTGCTGGCGAACTGGCAAAAACACACTTTATCAAAATAACTGTCTTTCCAAAAGAGGAGACAACAGATTGAGACAGATTCTTTTTCCCCTATTTCACATCCAGTTACAGCCAGACCACAATATTTCTTGCCTGAGCTGCCAATCTCGAAAAAACTCATAAACATTGCACTCAGGACAAAAGTTATAAACATCGGACACATTTTGCAATGTCCCTCACAGCAGAAGCTGATACAAGGCTGTTAACCCCTTAGTCTATCGTTCCAGTCACAAGGTTAACTGTATAAGGTTTATGTGTGTTCCAAGTGTCCAGGCCATCTTTCTGAAGGATGGTATCATTGACCTCAATAAGGTTACTTCAGTCAGATCATTGACGTATGTACTTTTTTTAAATGCTGCTAGCAGTATAGTAATCAACCACCATTTTATGCTAGCTCCCAGTTTAAATAGCTTCAACGTATCTGGACAGGGAAATGGTTTGTTACATTGTTTGCCCCTGGAAAAGGCAAAGATAAATAAACATAAATATGATTGCTGCAGATAAGTCATCCTTGTACGTTTTTTTTTTATAATTTCAAATGCAAATGAGAAATGCAACCTTTCCAAGATAAATGATGACTTTCAAAGACCATACATAGTTAAATCCTGTTTACCTATGGCCAATATTTGGATAAATACAGTCATAAGTTATCTAAGGCATCTATAAAACACATAGGACTCCCGTACCACATGTTGTGGAATTCAGTGGAACTATAAAATTAAATCATAATGTCAAGGATTGTGTGCCGCACAATTCAAGCCTTGGAGTAATTCCCCTGAGGTTGAACTGGGAAATGTTTTGAAATGTTTCCTTGGGTCTGAGACCATCGACCTCTAAATTATTTGAATTCAGAGTGATTTGTTTATGATTAGTGGCATGGAAGCAAGTCTCACACTTGGTTGTTGGGTAAACAGATTTCGGTTCAGCTCAAATAAAATTTGATGAGGAGATAATTTTGCGAGCGTTGACTGAATGAAAGGACCCCTCTCATCTTTGGAGGCACGCAGCCATGCCCCACAAGCCAATAACATATTCAGTCGTTTAGATCATGCATTGGGGACAAGCCTTCATGTGTTCACAAAGAGCTTTCAGCCTCTCCCTGTCAGGCTGGAATGATTTACTTGTACTTGGACCCACCAAAGAGATCTGTATCAATCACTCTATCAAAAACACTGTCTCGGTCTCCCGAATCTTCTTGATCCGATAAACAAACCAGCAGGAGCGCTTTGCAGCGAGTTGAAGCATCACCTCTTGTGTCAATCAATATACGTTGAAGCCTGGAGACAAACTGTGTTGAAATAGTCTGCTCATTTAGAATTCTATTCATTTCCTTCATTCGCAGTTCCCTGAATTTATTCACTTGAAATAAATTATTAAAAAGATTATTATTTAAACTCTTGCTGTGATTTGAAGTGAAATCAATCAAAATGTGAAGCACAGAACTATTTTCCACTTCATTTGAACGCTATTGAGGAGCGTGAAATCAATCAAAATGTGAAGGACAGAACTATTTTCCACTTCATTTGAACGCTATTGGGTGCGTAGGGTCTAGTTTAGGATTCTGGGTACATCCTGTGCCTGTCTGTCTGTCTGTCTGTCTGTCTGTCTGTCTGTCTGTCTGTCTGTCTGTCTGTCTGTCTGTCTGTCTGTCTGTCTGTCTGTCTGTCTGTCTGTCTGTCTGTCTGTCTGTCTGTCTGTCTGTCATCCCTCAATCAGATCACAGCTCAAATCTCTGACAATAAGGCTAGAGCATACTGCGGTTTAAAATAAAAATGGCCCAAAATCCATTGGAAATACATTTTGTAGACTTGAAAAAATAAAATATTTACGACTCTGTCCAAAAGGACGGAAACATTTTCAGCATCCGTCAACTCAACTCGACATCTGAAAATAAGAGAAGGCAGAAGTAAGTAGTTGTGTAGTTGTGTGTGAAAGTAGTAACAAAAAAGCTGTAAATCCCTCTTTATATTCTTTCTTTCTGTATGTTGGTCAGGGCAAACAATTGTGTTGTTATAGACGGGTGGCCTCTGTGAAAGAAGATTCCCCATCTTTTCCTTTGTTGATGACGGGATACCTAAAGATGTGTCTTTAACTCAATGGACCTGCATGGGAATCCCCTTGGAATGCAACATTTACACAAGGGACTACACACAAAGGGTCCAGGCACACACAAAATACCATACACACGTCCACCCCAAACACCGTGACTCACACACACACACACACACACACACACACACACACACACACACACACACACACACACACACACACACACACACACACACACACACACACACACACACACACACACACACACACACACACACACACACACACACCCGACATTGGAACTATGTTTTTTTAAGCAACATAATGTCTTGTGTGTGTATGATATCTGATGCCCATCCTTTGAAGAATTGAGTTCAAAGTTCCTTCACATGAAAAGGATGTTTTCCATACTCACACTGAACAGATTTACCCCAATCTCTTCCTCTCTAGTGCCCACTCTCCTAGACTATCACATTCTGTCATACGTCCCTCTATCACAAAAGCACACGCACACGCACACACAGACACGGACACAGACACACACACAAACACACACTCACACTGACACACATACACACATAGACACACAAATATACACACACGCACACACACAAACACGCACACACACAGACACAACCACGCACAGACACAGACGTCCCACATGCAACAGCTTGTGTTTACCATCCCACGTATCCTGTTTGTGGCAGCCTCCTCATTGTTCCGGTGTGTTTATCTACCTAAGAAGACGAAGATTGGAGAAGATTCTTTATTTGTCCTTGAACAAGAAACAAGCACTATGCACCGAAACGTGATCCCTGCAGTTAACCCATCACCTGAGGACGGCTCATCACACTCCTCCTTCGCTTTCCATTGCTGCTGTCCTAACAAACACATTTTCTCACACACACACTCACTGACAAACACACACACAAACACACACATACACTTGACACACACAAACACACACGCTGACACACACAGAGAAACCACTCACAATCTTGACAGACACAAACTCACACTGACACACACAAACACACACACTGACACACATGAACGCACACATACAAACACACACACACACACACACACACACAAACACACACACAAACACGCAGACACAAATACACACACACACACACAGATTCCGCTGAAGGACAGCTCGGCCACCTGGTTGTGTTTTGTGATGTCTTGTTCAGTCGGACAGCCAGCCGTCCTGTTCCCCCCCTCCTCTCAATCGGCCCGACAGCTAAGTTGGGCTCGACTCAAGAATATATGTTGTTTTTGTTTTTTTGTCCAGCTGAACCTAATCAGATGATCTGATTAGGATGCATAGCATCAAGCGAAACAACGAATGAAAAGCTCCTGCTGCAGTATTAATAGCACTGTCAAAAAGGTAGTAAAATGTTTATGATAAAGGATTTAGGCCTGCGTAGATTACAGCAAAAAGATGGTTTGTGGGGTTCGGGAGGGAGAGGCAGTGGGCGCCACATCTGATGAGAGAGAGAAACAGTGGAGCACCGTTGATGTCACCCTGAGGAAGCGCTTTGAAGGTGATGTGGGCAGTGGGACATCCTGGTACCACAATGCCCACCGGTAGCAGCATTCAGAGGTGGGCCATGACGCAACTCCTCTGTAGAGTTCCACCATGCAGGATGGGAGCCCCGATGAATAATTGCTTCATATTTGAGTTTCAACTTTGTTATCTTGATGAAGGGGAATTTGGATCGAAGAGATGGGGATGTTTTGGCATAGAATGACGTGTGTAAGCTGATTGTTGCCTCCATTGGAGGCAACAATTGTTTTTGTGATGAAGGTTCAACAGCACAATGTAACTTTCCGCTGTTTTGTTGGTTTTTTAGGCTTTCCTCATCAAAATCCTATAATGTAAGATCAAGGCAGACACTGGTGTCACACTGCCCCCTGGCGATCAGGAGATGTTACTTTTACCGACTTAACCATTTAAAT
>OLKM01000358.1:57500-77500 GCA_900291075.1 Melanogrammus aeglefinus | reverse complement strand
CCCGTATAATACGTGTATGCTATGTCTGTGTTGTCTGCCTGACGTCAAACTCATTGGTGAAGTGATTTATTTCTAACGTCTGGAGTAACTTTGTTTGCTTTTAGTTCGAAGGTCCCTATGTTACCAAGGCTCGCCTTGTGCTCCCGGCTGCCATCCAGGAGCTGGCAATCCGCTGTCAGAGAATACTCTCAAACCAAGTGTAAGCATGAAGGCAATCTCCATCCAGATTCCAGACACAAGAACCCAGATCGTGTTAATTATTAGTCATCTATCTATCGCTCTTATTCTGAACGAGGGTCTCACTTGTTCAGAGTTCACCTAAACTCGGCATAGCCTCCCCCCTTACCCCCCCCGGACCCCCCCTGTGCACTTATTGTATGCTGTATGTCCTGGCACTTAATGTACAAACTTTTTTTGATGTTTTTGCACTTAAAAACCTTAACCTTACAATTGTGTGTGCAAGGCACTTCTTTCTATGAACATCCTTACTGTACTGACAGTACATCGGTATATGTTTATTGTCATTGATTTTCATATGCATAACTTTATATCTTTTCACTGTTTTATTCCAGTCCCTCACAGCCATGGAAGGGCCCTGGTCCACAGAAGTGAGTTCAGGCAGGCCAGGCGCATCGTGGTGAAGCTGGGCAGTGCTGTGGTGACGCGTGGCGATGAGGGAGGACTGGCCCTGGGAAGACTGGCGTCCATCGTGGAACAGGTGATGGAGGACATGGCCGACATTAACGCAGATACTGAAAGAGATTTCTATTCAGAAATGAGGACGATATTATTTTAAGGAACACCTAAAAGATGGAGTGGATCTCTGAACCGCCAACACCAGATAAAGGGAAGAATTGGATCTGTGACCACCATAATAATAATTATACATTAGATTTGTATAGCGCTTTTCTAAATACTCAGTCGCTTTACAGAGTGAACAAAAAATAAAATAATTTAATAAGAACGTATAGTAAAAGTAAAAGTAAAAAAAATGAGGAGGAAGGGGGGAGAAGGGAAGGAGGTTGCGTGATAAGAGCAATCGTAAAACGGTGGGATACGACCAATGACCAATGAGACAGAGGCTTGGTTCCTGAAGGAGTGTGTCTCTGCGGCGCCCCCATCAGGTCGCCGTGCTGCAGAACCAGGGGAGGGAGATGATGATCGTCACCAGCGGAGCCGTGGCGTTCGGCAAGCAGCGTCTGCGTCACGAGATCCTGCTGTCCCAGAGCGTCAGACAGGCCCTGCACACCGGACACAACCAGCTCAAGGAAATGGTGAAGGTCTGCACCACACTTGACCCACCGGGTCGGCTTCAGACCGCCCCCGGCCGCCTGCTGTTTGACCTCGTTCTAACACGTGTTCAGTCACGATACTGAACCGAGTCCCAGTATTGGTATCGTTCTCCTCTTGTCTTAATTTATTTTTATGTGTGTGTATGAACATATCTTGTGAATAATGGATGATTCATCCCTGGATGTTTTGTGTTCCAGGCCATCCCGGTCTTGGAGGCGCGTGCCTGTGCTGCTGCCGGACAGAGCGGCCTGATGGCTCTGTATGAGGCCATGTTCACCCAGTACAGTACCTGCACTGCACAGGTACCACCCTAAAGCCAGTAGAAAATATATATATTTATTCGTTTGTTCATTCATTCATATTGCCAGCCTCCAATACGGGCTATCTCCCTCGTAGCTGTGGAGGCTTCAGTCCCTCATGTCCTCTTCTGGTAGATCCTGGTGACCAACCTGGACTTCCATGACGAGCAGAAGCGGCGTAACCTCAGCAGCACGCTGCACGAGCTGCTGAGGATGAACATCGTCCCCATCATCAACACCAACGACGCCGTGATCCCGCCCCCGGTGCCCAACAGTGACCTGCAGGGGGTAAATGTGGGTACTGCATGCTGGGAATGAAAGGCGTGGCATAATCCGCTTTCTTACTGACGTTTTGTTTCCACTTTAGTGGCTTGGTGACTGCAGTCAATTGTGTCCGCGGTTCCCTAACCGTTCTTTCCAGGACTTTTGCTGCACTCTTTGCTGTCATATTTTCTAGATTGTATGGCTGAGACGCAGGACTTGGATGTGTCAAGTTTAAGTGATGATTCTGTCTAAGCCGACCTTTGGGTTTACGTCAGGTCATCAGCATCAAGGACAACGACAGCCTGGCTGCGCGGCTCGCTGTGGAGATGAAAGCGGACCTCCTGATCGCTCTGTCTGACGTTGAAGGTACACGCATCCTGCTCCCACTTGACAAGCGTTGGGCCAAGACTTTAGGTCGGGTTCAGCATCGCAACAGGTGCACGAACTGATGTGACCCCATACTGAATGGATGTCAAAATAAATCAATATAATGTAATGTATACAGGAAATGGGTTAACCATTAGCAATTGTTAGTGCTTGGCACTAACAATTGCTTGGCACTAACAAACTCACCCTTACTGTACCAACAGCGATATATTGTTGTTTCTATATCTACTGACAAATGTACTTTGTAAGTCGCTTTGGGTAAAATTGTCTGCTAAATATCCTAAATGTAAAATATAAATAAAACTCCCCTCTCGCACTCATTTCCATAGGGTTGTACGATAGCCCGCCAGGAACGGATAACGCAAAGCTCATCGACATCTTCTACCCTGGAGACCAGCAGTCCATCACATACGGCTCCAAGTCCAGGGTGGGCATGGGCGGAATGGAGGCAAAGGTTGGTAGTGGAGGCTCGCATCGAACCTGTGACCCAGCGTGCTTGATGCATGTGATCCCAGTGGATACTGTTACATTACATTCAGAGGGTTTAGCATACGCTTTTTATCAAAAGTTACATACACAATAAGTGAACTTGTCAGAAGAACGAGAAACAATATATCACTGTTGTACCAACAGTGATATATTGTAAAGATGTTCATAGAACCAAGTGCCCAGCACTAACAATGTCTAGGTTAATCCATTCCCCGTGTACAACAGAGATAGCTAGGATAAGACGTTACACAATGCTAAGTACTATTCTTGAGTGCAAGGACGTTCAGCATACAATAAGTGGGTACATTAAGTGCCAGGACGTCAAACATACAATAGGTGCGTAAGAGGGGTGGGGGGGGGGGGCTGTGCAGAGTCTAGGTGAACTCTAGGATACAGTATTAACCCTATTGTCCCGCCAGGTGAAAGCTGCCTTGTGGGCCCTGCAAGGCGGCACGTCAGTGGTCATCGCCAACGGCACTCACCCCAAAGTGACGGGCCACGTCATCACGGACATCGTGGATGGGAAGAAAGTGGGCACCTTCTTCTCCGAGGTGAAACCCGCAGGTGAGTGACTGACCCGATCGAGGGGCTGGTCGTTGGGTTTGGCACGCAGGTCTTCACATCAAGGTCTTCAGGGTTCAAACAGAACATGTAATACCTTTCCTTTGGCAGGCCTGCAGGAGGTAGAGCAGGTTGACTGATAACCTGATGGTTGCAAGTTCGATCCCCGGCTCCTCCTAGCTAAGGGTTGAGATGTCCCTGAGCAAGGCACCTCACCCTGACTGCTCCTGACGAACTGCTGGCTGTCGCCTTGCGTGGCTGACTTCGCCGTTGTGTGAATGTTTGTACGAATCTTAGATTGTTAGGCAATATTGTAAAGCGCTTTGAGTGGCCACTGGTTAGAAAAGCACGATAAATGCAGTCCATTTACCATTTACTTTATTTAACATTGATTTTTTTTTTTAGTGGATACGTCGACTTTACGACAATCATTTCACGGGAGACGTGTTTGCACTATCAAACGTAAAATTCATCATATTATGGGAAACAGGAAGTCTACAAAAGTTCACAAATGTTCACGTGTTGACTAATGTTCTTCAAGCATGCTTGAGATGGAGGGTCATTTGTTTTTTGTTCCCTGTGTCTCTTCTGACGGCTCCAGGCCCCACCGTGGAGCAGCAGGCGGAGATGGCCCGGAGCGGAGGCAGGGTCCTGGCCTCTCTGCTGCCCGAGGAGGTGAGTGGTCCTGGGTCCCCCAGAGCTCGCTAGGCTAAAGCGGTTGGTAGGGGTCGGCTTAGCTCAGGAGGTAGAGCAGTTGTCTTGTAACCAAAAGGTTGCTAGTTCGATCCCCAGCTCCTAGCTAATTATTGATGTGTCCCGGAATCCCGGCGCAAGACACTTAACCCTAACTGTTCCTGACGGGCTAGCATGTCGCATTGCATGGTTGACTCTGCCGTCGGTGTGTCAATATGTGTATTAACTGATGTAAGTCGCTTTGGTTAAAAGCGTCTGCCAAATGCCCTAAATGTAATTTAAAGCTAAAGCTAGGCTAAAGCTAGGCTAAAGCTAGGCTAAAGCTAGGCTAAAGCTAGGCTAAAGGACGTGTGAGTTCAGTAGTGTTGATGTTCTTAACGCCATGTATCAGCCTAGCGTCCTGACCGTCAAAACGTCTAACCATAATCTAAATGCATTCGTAAAAAGAGCTTCCCATTAACTTTAGAATTGTCTTTGACCCTGTGATCGACCCTGCTTGCATTTGGTGGTTATTCGTTCACTTCCAGCGGGGAGAAATCATCTTTCGTCTGGCTGAGCTGCTCACAGAGAAGAAGGAGGACATTCTCAGCGCCAACAAGAGAGATATGGACTTGGCCCGGGCCTCAGGTACTGCTGCCTAGGAGGACTAACACTGACTTTATGGAGATCTTCATGAAGTCATTGAGCGTGTCTGTGCCAGTCAGCTTCAGGTGAGGCTGAGGACAATCGGATAACAGTGGAGCGAGTCTTCATAGTTGCAATAATTTAAGAAACAAAGTACAGTGCAGAGTAGCTACTGTATATAAATAAAAAAATAGTTATGTTTAATTATATGATCTGAAATTACTGCATAATCTTTTTAAAACTCCCAGAACTCCCTTAATCTCATCTTGGCTGCTCTACGTAAAAATAAAGCCTAGAGTTATTTATTTAGGATTCTAAACGATGGGAAGTCGTTAGCTAGCTTGTTACTTACAACCTGATGGACCAGCACATTATATATATTTTTTGCAATTTTTATGGGAGATAGAGGGCATGCAGCAAAGGACCACGGGCAGGAATCAAACCCGGGTTGCTGCGATCAGGACTGAGCCTTAATGGTACGCTCTACCCGGGGGAGCCGCCAGGGAGCCATGAGCTGCACATGATTGAACCGTTCCCCCCCCCACACTCCCGCAGGCAGCCTCTCTCTGCAGCTGCTGAGCCGCCTGAGCCTGTCCACCTCCAAGCTCAACAGCCTGGCCATCGGGCTGCGGCAGATCGCGGTCTCGTCGCAGGACAGCGTGGGCCGGGTGCTGCGGCGGACGCGCGTGGCCAACAACCTGGAGCTGGAGCAGGTCACCGTCCCCATCGGGGTGCCTGCTGGTCATCTTCGAGTCCCGCCCTGACTGTCTCCCTCAGGTCAGTTAAACCCCACGCCTCTGCCTCCAGTGGAGCGATGGATGGGAGTGACCCTGAGAGACACTGGCACTGATAAATGGTCAAATGAACTGCATTTATTTGAGGCGCTTTTGTAAACCAGTGACTGCTCAGAGAGCTTTACAATATTGTCTAACATTCACCCCTTCATGCACACATTCACACATTCACACACCGAATGCGGTGTTAGCCACGCAAGGCGACAGCCGTTCGTCAGGAGCAGTCAGGGTGAGGTGTCTCGCTCAAGGACACCTCGACACTCGAAAAACACTCGAGCCAGGGATCAAACCGGCCACCTTCCGGTTAGCAGCCAACCCGCTCTACCTCCTGGGCCACCTGCCGCCCCTGATATTTGGTTTTGGACCACAGGTGTCCGCCCTTGCGATCGCCAGTGGGAATGCCTTGCTGCTGAAGGGAGGGAAAGAGGCGGCCCACACCAATAAGATCCTCCACCAGCTCACGCAGGAAGCTCTGTCCATTCACGGCATCCAGGACGCCATTCAACTGGTAAGACTCAGAGAGCAAGGAACGCCATAGTGTTCATGTGCACAGCTCTGAGATCAAACGCCACTGTATTCATCACTGCATCATCCTCCATGAGTCTTTATCTATTAAGGGCTCAAACTCTTCAATGATAATGATAGTGAAGGTCTTTCTACATTTACATTTACATGTAGGGCATTCAGCAGACGCTTTCATCCAAAGCAACTTACAATAATTACATTTGTCAGAAAAAGGAGAAACAACACTATATCCCTGTCTGTACAGTAAGGATGTTCATACCAACATGTGTTAAGCACTAACAATCGCTAAGTAACCCATTCCCCATATGCAGGGAAGATAGCTAGGATAAGATGCTACACAATACTGTACTGTTTTAAAGTGCAAGGACGCACAACACACAATAAGTCCATGAGAGGGGTGGGCGGGTGTGGGCGGGTAAACGGGGAGGCTATTCAGAGTCTAGGTGAACTATTTCTGTTGTTTCTCCAGTACAGTTTACGGGGCTGTCTTTATGTCTGTGATGCCATGCAGGTGAGCACGCGTGAGGATGTGGAGGACCTCTGCCGGCTGAACAAGCTGATCGACCTGATCATCCCCCGCGGATCGTCGGAGCTGGTCAGGAATATCCAGCACGCCGCCAAGGGCATCCCAGTGCTGGGCCACAGCGAGGGCATCTGCCATGTCTACATCGACTCTGAGGCCAGCATCGACAAGGCCATCGACATCAGTGAGTGACGCTGTATTGATGGCAGGACTTGGTGGACGTAGCGGTCGGCTTAGCTCAGGAGGCACAGTGGGTCGACTTGTAAGTTGGGCAGGGGTTGACTGTTAAAAATGTGGTGTGTGACCGCTCAATTGTAACGTCATGATTCAGACATTAAGGTTTGGAACACGATAACATGAGTTCAGAGGTTGTGTAACATGTTATTACTAATGTTAACTCATTTGAATTGGCGACATGTTTCTGTGTAATGACAGTTAAAGATTCCAAATGCGACTACCCGTCTGCCTGCAACGCCATGGAGACTCTCCTGATCCACCGAGATCTGTTGAGGACCCCGATGTTTGACCAGATCATTGACATGTTGAGAGCTGAAGAGGTGAGATTGAACCTGCACCGAGCGACAATGATGAAGGTTTACTGTAAAGTGATACGTTACGTGTGGTGTGGTGGTGTTTTCTCGTAGGATGTGGTTTACTTAGTTGATCATAATTGAGGTCATCATGGGTCCTGAAATGAAGTATATGATTAAAGATCGTAATGGGTTGTAAAGGTCCTAGTATCAGCCCTCGTGTCCCCTGCGTTCCTACAGGTGAAGATCCACGCTGGCCCCAAGTTCGCATCCTACCTGACCTTCAGCCCATCGGAGGTGAAGTCCCTGCGCACCGAGTACGGAGATCTGGAGTGCTGCATCGAGGTGGTGGACAGCATGCAGGACGCCCTGGACCACATCCACAAGTACGGCAGTTCCCACACGGACGTCATCGTCACCGAGAACGGTACGCAGCCTGCAACGTTGTCCTTCGTGCAAAGCCTTTCTTTTCCTGCCGTTTGTAACCTTGTTGTCGGTATGACGGTTTTCCTGACTGTTTCTGAATGTTTCGTTCAACAGAGGAGACGGCTGAGCAGTTCCTCCAGCAGCTGGACAGCGCCTGCGTCTTCTGGAACGCCAGCACGCGCTTTGCCGACGGATACCGCTTTGGCCTTGGTAGGTACCCCACGTTACCTCCGATGCTTCCACTACCATTGAATGGACTGCATTTATATAGCCCTTTCCTAACCGGTGGCCACTTAAAAACGCTTTTACAATACTGCCTTACATTCTTCCATTCATGCACACATTCACACACCGCCGGAGACGTCATCCATGTAAGACGACAGCCAGCTCGTCAGGAGCAGTCAGGGTGAGGCGTCTCGCTCAGGGACGCCGCGACACTAGGGGGAGTCGGGGCTGGAACTAGCAACCTTCGGGTCACAAGTCAACCCGCCCTATCTCCTGAGCTACTGCCGCCGATTCCATTCTATGGTGACTCAACCGCCGGCTTCTTCAGAGACCCCGGCCCGTCGGACCAAGGTGTCCCAGGTCGGTTTGCATTTCATTAATATTGGCGTCTGACCGGGATGTGATGTGTGGACGTTGCAGGAGCCGAGGTGGGCATCAGCACGGCGCGGATCCACGCCAGGGGCCCGGTGGGGCTGGAGGGGCTCCTGACCACCAAGTGGGTGCTGCGAGGTGAGGGCCACACGGTGGCCGACTTCTCGGAGCAAGGCAGCATGAAGTACCTCCACGAGAACATCCCCGTCTCCCAAAGGATCCTGAGCTAAAGCCCCCCCCCCCCCCCCCCGATACCCAAAGCCACTTGCTTGTAATCACACGTGCCGTGAGAAATACGTGAAGATGTTGGTTTGGGTGAGCCATCCTGAGTGTTATTTTGCCCCACTCAGCTGTTACCATCAGTTGTTACTGTTCAAGTTCCAAACTGGTAAATATGGGACAGCCGGTTTTACAAAAACAGTTTTTTGCGATCTTCAACTAAATTTTGTACATT
Organism: Melanogrammus aeglefinus; assembly: GCA_900291075.1. Lineage (NCBI taxonomy): Eukaryota > Metazoa > Chordata > Actinopteri > Gadiformes > Gadidae > Melanogrammus > Melanogrammus aeglefinus. The sequence goes on along the minus strand of OLKM01000358.1, from coordinate 69,041 downwards.
AAAAGACTGCTTTTTATATGTATGATATAACTCGAAGAAATCACGGGAAACAGAAAGAAGCTGATAAAGGACAATATCATCAATAAATGGACAATATCTTTTGGGTGACAATCACCTACTTGGAAATGCAACGATACCAACTCAGTAGTTGTCGCTCGGTCATGCGAGCGACATGAGGTGTCGTAAGGTTTTCTGGTGCAAGTTTAATTTCTATTGATGGTAGAAACCGGTTGTTTTGATTCTATAAATTATTTTCTATTTGCTGAGCCTTTTTGTATGTCTTCCTCCTGGCTTCTGTTACCCTCTGTGCGTTTTGTTTTGAATAAATACTGTACAGTTGGTTAGTTCACTTTGTCTGTTTATTGATCAGAATCATGAATAATGCTGCTTATAGCCCTAGTTTTCAAAAGAAGTAATCTAGGTTATAATACACTTAATTTAAGATAACGGAGTTTTTGCATTTTAACAAACTTGTACAGGTTTCATAGTTTTCACTTAAGATTGCTACATTTACAGGAACACAAAGGTACTTTCTTGATGTTCATAGTCATCCCTTGAAAAGAAAGTAAAAAACATTTAAGCAGATTATTTAGCTTATTGAGATACTTCACGAGCAATTTCTTGAGATAAAACTACCAATTGTGTTCATTTACTTGGAATCTGCGTAGTCGTTTGATAAAACTATGTGAGAAGGCATTTTTTTAAGTAATTGAAGCACGTTTGCAAAATGTACTCCGTTCTTATTCTTCCACATAACTGCTGCCAGTGACAAAGAACACCTTTGCCTAGCCATTGTTTTTCCTTCTTTCTCCACAGGTCGAATGATTTATTCCCTGATACCGACTCTGTGGCGCGATGAAAATAATATAATGTCCCACTGCATCCTTCCAGTGTCACTTCTCTCCTCACTACCCCCCCCCATCGTCAGAGGGCATCCACTCCCTAGTAGGCCTGCTTCACCTCTGTGATGCGCCGCACTGAGCCGATGGTGGAGCTCATGCTGCCCCAGTCGCCGTGCTTGTTGTACTCCCCGGGTCGCAAGAAGTACTGGCGGCCCCTGTAGTTGGGATGCTCGTGGAGGATCCAGTAGCCCTCCACCACGTTGCAGGAGGACACGTCCCTCAGGTGGAAGCGGTCCTGCAGGTTCGGGCAGTCGTCGCTCAACTCGGTCATCTTTCCCCCAAAGTCAGTCCTCTCGAAGATCTTCAGCTTGTAGTTGCCGTTGTACTGTGTACGCACACAGAAACACACACATAGATGCAACGCACGCACGCACCACGCACGCACGCACAAACATACAAAATAATGGGTTAGCTTTAGAAACATCGGGAAGCCCATCCATCAAAATATTCAGCTTGTAGTTGCCGTTGTACTGTGTACGCACACACACACACACACACACAGATGCAACGCGCACACGCACGCATGCACGCACGCACGCACACACACATACAAAATAATGGGTTCGCTTTAGAAACATCGGGAAGCCCATCCATCAATATCTTTGTTTATCTACGCCTATCTCCCTAGGGAAGGCCAGGGGGTAGCTCTACTCACTGCAGGAATCATGCGACAGGAGCGGATCAGGTCGTTGAAGCCAGACCAGCGGTGGTGGTCGGTGTACTTGCCCTTGGTCAGAATGTACTGGTAGCCCGAGTAGTTGGGCTTCTCGTAGGCCATCCAGCAGCCCGTGTCGACGCGGATGGAGTTGCAATGGGAGATGTGCGAGTGCATGTCGGCACAGTCGACGTTGCACTCATAGTGACGGCCCTCGAAGTTCCTTCCCTCGTAGAAGATGACCTGAAGACATGAGGGTGAGAAGCAGACCATTGTGTCACTGATCCGGCACTGGTAACCGGGGATTTTGCTGAAGCTTTTATCCAATGCGTTTTACAACTATTCATTCACGCATTTAGACACCCACGGCGGTGTCAACCACGCAGAGCTACAGCCAGCTCATCAGGAGCAGTCTGGGTGAGGATTCTTGCTCAGGGACACCTCGACACTCAGCTAGGAGGAGCCGGGGATCGAACTAGCAACCTTCAGTCAGTGAGCAGTTAGGGTGAGGTGCCTTGCTCAGGGACACCTCGACACGGAGCTACTGCCTCCCCAGATGGTTCTGTGGCTCCGCTACAAGGAGAAAGGCGCTGTGTTTAACCCCCAAACTGCACCTGCCCACCTGTAGTAATCCCTGAGCAAGGTGCATGAACTCTTACCTGCTGTTTAATGGCTTGCATGTTGTCACTTTGGATAAAAGTTTAGTAACTCCATAGTAAAAGTAGTAGCCCTATAATGTTTACTGGGCGAAAGGTTATTTTACAGGCTGCTGCAGGAATGCGGGTCGCCACAGGGCGTGCTTACCTTTCCCATCATGGCACCAGTGGTGGGTAGGACCGGCCTGAGCCCGCTCTCTACTGCCTTTTATGTGTTTGAATAAAAGGCATAGAGCTTTGTCATTGGAATAAAGCAAGTCAAGGTGTCAGCACAAATCTGCCCCATGACTTTGAGCACACATCGACCTCATGCCTCCATATACTTCATTGTCATTCAAATTGAGACAGAACCACAACAAGCCAAGCCGCGACCCCTGTTTTTTCTTCTGAGGAGAACGAAAAGAAGCGAGGACAGGAGTACTCGGCTGAAGACGATGATGTGTGGACCCAAATGATGAGAGGATAGTCATTTTATGTTAGTTTTGTGGTTGAAAATGTTTGTATGGAGCATCACAGTGCCCGGCACGCTGATAAAGAGTTGGGTGATTCTGGACGGAATGATGCGTGTGTTTGTGGGGTACACATGTGACTCGAATGCGGTTCACTAATAGCTGACAGGACAATGCTACCCTTGTGTGCAACTAGTGTTGTTGACCTCCTCTAAATCACACCTTGTTTTTTATTAGATACAATTGAATTGCATCCTGCAGTCAGTGGTTCATATGGTGAACTGATTTAAACAAATGGACAGCTAGTGTCCATTTGTTTGTTTTAGTAGCCTAGTCCACTGAAAACTGTAACGTAAAAGGTTGATATACAACAGAGCCTACATGTATATATTTTTTATCCGTGTTTAAGTATTTATATAATATGTCTATATGAATAAACCACCATTATTAATGCAATGCTACTTTTACTAAATTGGCTTATAAATCGACACGTTTCTTTGTATACAAATAAATACAGATACACAACCGGAAAGCGCAAGATCAAGCCACGCCCATGAAGCAGTGCCCCCCCCCCCCCCCCCCCCACACACACACTCTCCCAGAGCGGACACCGGCTAGCTAGCAGCAGCTGTCAAATCCTGAGCAGTCTACCGGGATGGCGCAGGGTCTTTCGTACACTATAGTGGAGTATTTCGGGGGGGAAGATGGCTACCGCTGTGGCTATTGTAAAAACGAGAAGGGCAACTTCTCCCACGGTGAGTGACAATCTGAACAACGCGCGTTAGTTTCGGTTCTCACGGGTATTATGCTAATGCTAATGCTACTAGCCACCGGAGCTAGGTTATTGAGCAGCAATGCTGCGGAAGCTGCAGCGCTGACTTGTTGTGCTGTAGGCTACTGTATTTTAGTAAACCAATTGAATGTCGTAGCTGAATCGATTCAGCTGATCTTGCAATGGGTACGCTAGTATTATTTAGGCATTTAATTAAAGCATAAAGTAAATATTTAAATAAAAAATTAGTATTATTTAAGTATATATGTAATGCTAGTTTTTAGTATTGTTTAAGAGGCTGACGTTGAAGTTTAGGTCTAACATGGGGACATTGTTGTGAGTAAGGGCTGTATATATTGGTCATAGTAAGATTTTATCGGTGACATCATGTCGGCTTTTTTGGAGTTTGATAGGTCGGTGTATTGAAAGTCATTATTGTATGCACACATTCTAAGTTAAAGTGTAAACACCAAATCAAATTGTTCCCCTACTGCCTTGGTCACCGTATGGAAAATGTCCTGCAGTCAGGGTTTGGGGTGACTATGCTGCAGCTGACGCTCTGCATTGATCTGTAAGTGCTGTGCTGTCAGTGCAAGTCTTGGGTTACCTCTGAAGGTAGAATAGGGGAGCAGTTTTTTCCAGATAAATGTATCATTTTACTGCTGAGTCGCAGAGAGGGGAAACATTTTAAGGCTATGTAATCTAATCAGACTGTTACCATACCACTTTTTTGTTTAGTTAACCATTTGACTTCAATGGTTTAACACATTTTACTAAATAAAATACATCTTATTGATTATTTTTTATGAATGAGTCAAACTGATATAACGGAACAATCCTGGCGGCAACACGGCGCAGTGATGGTGGTAATATGGCGGTAGCTCCCCAAACAGTACGAACATAAGTGCAGCCTGTCCACCTACTGTGACATTTATTTTCAGTAAATGTACTGATTAGCCTAATAAACATAGTAGGCGTGTGTTGAGTATATGATGTGACTATGGACACATACACATTTCCAAGATGTAGTACTTCATTGATAACATGCATATAAGATGACTTTATTAAGTTCACAAACCACCCTATTTACATATAGTAGTCATGTGTTTATAGTTATATCATTGTTGAAACAAAAAGGGGAATATCAGGGTTTAATCATAGCATAGTCCCCAGGAACTGAAGTATCGACAGATTCGACACATTCTGATCAGTTCTCTCTAACGATGCTCTATTAAAAGCAGAGTCGCCTTTCTCTAAATGGCAGCCTTGCCTGGCAGAGCTATTTTACTGATCTATTAAAAGCAATGTAATAGGACAGCAGGCATTGCTGTTGTTCTGTGTAGAACTTGTTTAACACGCTGGAGTAGGATTTGAGACTAGCAGGGATCAGCCACTTCTTTCATGATTTGAATTTCTAATGACCGATGATTCAAATAGCCGCAGCTGTCCTCCGCAAGTTGAGCATTGTTGACTAATGCTATTTTTGATGGATAATGGACACCATCAGTGCCTTCCCTTTTCCAAGTTGTGCTATGAACTGTTTTTTAAACTCGAGGGAAAGTTCCTTTTTTACGGGCATCAAAATAATCCCATGATGCATTCTGATAATAAAGCAATAGACACAAATAAAAGATGGTTCGGAGTGGGAGTCCGGATGAGAGCTGATGCACACAGTGTGACTGCATGCATGACGTCTGGAGGGGTCATGTGTTGTATCACTGAGCTGTTTGGGGCACATGATCCCCAGGGTCTGTGTTTTCCATCAAGTCTTGATGCTTGGTGGGAAGCCTCCCATGTCCCAGTGGGAGGGTTCAAGGATGTGAGTTCAGACTCTCTCACCAGTCAACATGGTTCCTCTTTGTACCGATTTCTAAATGGCGGTTTTGATATCAACCGATTGTTTATTTAGGAGTGGTTCAGTGAAATATGAGCTGTTTGCTTTATCATAGTTATTTTTTTTCTGTTTAAGATGAAGCAATGTTTGGTTTTTCTCTGTTCTTCACTAAAATCGTTATGAAAACCCAATGACCCCTTTAAACAGCTAGTCATGTCTTCACTGGGTCCTGAATGGATGGCTAACTGTCTGAATCTGATATTAAATCATGATGTACTGCTTCTGCATCGTACAGGGATGTGGTCCCACACCATGACTGTGCAAGATTACCAGGACCTCATAGACCGAGGATGGAGAAGGCAAGAACATACACTCTCCCTCTCATTCACTCACTGCCTGTTTTGTTGCCACACAATCTTTGTTCTTTGATAATGAAACATGTCTCATGAATGATACAAAACTATTCCCTCATTTAACAGAAGTGGGAAGTACGTCTACAAGCCAACAATGAGGAAGACATGCTGTCCACAATACACCATCCGGTAAACACTTGACTATTTATACACGTTGTGCCCTGGCAAAATTATAAACAACAATGGTAATTACTACCGCATATTAAGAAAGACGAAAAAGCTGTAGACATGCACTGATATTAATTCTGGGCTTATGTCAGATTACTTTGGTAAAGAAAGTGTTATAAAAACATACTCCTCTCCCCTCTGTGCGGCTGCCAAGATGCCACGCGTTGAACTTCCAGCCTGCCAAATCCCACAAGAAGACCCTGAAGAAGATGAGCAAGTTCCTGTCCAAAGGGGAGCTCCCGGCCGGAGGCCCAGATGGTCAGTCTGGTCTTCAGCCAACAAGGGCTTCAACTACACCAGCTCCTATTGAGTTATGCTTCGTTAATCGGGTCTTTGGTTTAAACGTTTTCATTTGTAGTTGTATAGATTTATTATCATTATTTACGGTAACAATTTATATTAAGGTAAACATATGAACCGTTAAGAAGTTGCTTATTGGCATGCATATAAGTAGCATATTGGCCTTTTAGTGGTCAGTTAAAGCACTTATTAATGCCTTATTCTGTATAACTATTCGACAAATATTCAGGTTAGGGTTATCCCTATCATGTGCAACAACTTCCTTACTATCAATAAGCAGTAATTAGTATGTTATTGAGGGAAACTAGCATATTAACAGCATATTAGTTGTAGAAAATCGGTCATGCAGAATAAGGCATTAATAAGTGCTTCATAATGACTAATAAAGAGCCAATATTCTACTAATATGCATGCCAACAATGGTTATATATGTACCTTTTTAATATATAATTTTACCTTACTTATATATTGGGGTTTCACCGTTTTGACACTGCAATGTAAAACCTCGGGTACAGGACATTAAAGGGCTGTTGTCTGCTCTGTCCTGTGTTAGAAGAGCCCATGGACTCCCTCTGTGAGGAAGCGGGCCTGAAGAAGACCGCCAAGGCCTGCCCCACCCAGGTGGAGGTGGCAGCCGTCCCAGAACCTCAGCCGGAGGGGGTGGTGGCAAGTGCACCAGCGGCCCCGGAGAAATGCGGACAAGACGGCCCGCCGACTGTCCAAGACGGTCCTCCGACTGTCCAAGACTGTCCTCCGACTGTCCAAGATTCTGGACTGCCAAGTTCAACTCACAAACCAGGTAAGATAACATCTATTGACCTATGGATAATGATCTGAAATCAACTTCAGCTTAAGCCTAAGCCTGTTGTCCATAATGTTTGTTAAACTAAAACTCTGTTCGAAATACGTTTGTGTACTTTTCCATAGCTAAATGCCAGCTAATGTCTGCTAAATGTAAATGTAAAACAAAAGAGGAGCAGAGACGCCGTCATTGGTTCAATCTCTGGGAAGTTTTTGCAGGAGTTTCAAGCTTCTTTCTTTGGATTTTATTTGTTTGTTTTGTTTTACATAGAAAGTCCTCCTCAAACTTTCCTGGTCGCATGATACACTAACTTTCTACACTTCTACTTGCCACATCAGGATCCTCATTTGGTCATGCTCCCAGAAGTGACCATACCTAACATGTCCTAATAGGCCGTTGGTTCTGACCCATTCATAATCTTACTGTATTAGCACTTAACCAGGCGACTGTATCGTTATATTGAGTTGTATTGGCATTTCACTGCAATCCGTGGGACCATACGTGGCTGTAGTACCTCAGCCTACCAGAAGAGGGCAGTGCTCCCCTTGAAATAGTCTAATTAGAAGCACTGTGTGAATAACGCTGGAGTTCCCTCGACTGTTCCACTAATCAATCCAGTTATCTAACTCTCCGTCAAGACTTCCTCCCTTCTCTGCGGGGCAGGATGCGCTCTGACAGCTCCCAGTAACAAAGGGGGTAATGAATGAATAACACTCCAAGCAAACTGATAATAAACGCTTAGACGTGGCACATCTCCCCACTGCTCACATTTAATTTCTCTGACGCTCTCAACCGTCAAAGGAGCCTCTCCTCTTCCCCATTCATCATTCAGACGGGGAGGTAGATGGAAGGGGAAAGACCTGGCAAGCTGCTGTTAGAGAGGTGGTGGTTCCAGACCTAGACGTAAACAAACGCTCACAGAGGGTAATGGTGCTGTGGGGCCTAAGTGCAACATTGAGGGCTGTGCTCACGCTCACTCTCTCTGTCTCTTTCTCTCTTACTCGGTCTGTCTCTCCATCTCTGACTCTTTGTCTCTCTCAACTTTTATCAGTCCGACTCTCTCTGTCACGGCATCCGAATCGAGTGATGCCTCCTTAAAGCTAGGGTAGGCGATTTTTTTACTGAAATATTTAGCAAAAATGTCATAATAGCCAGTCAGCTATATGTAGGCGAAGTGCTCTGAGAATATCTGCACATCACTTTGCTCTCCCCTGCCTCTGTGTGCCCCCCCCAAAAATTGCCACCGCTCATGTACACTTTGACCAATCAGAGCGAGGCTCCGATTCTCCGTTCTTATTGGCTGTGGGACTGTCCGTCAACTTGGCACCGACGTTCGTGCGTCCCTGCGTGAGCGTTCACGAGCCTAGCAGCTTATGCTAACAAATTACAGTTGCACTTAGTTTGCTAACTTGCTTGGCTGATACAGCTACCTTTCTACCAGCGCAATTACAATGATTTTAAGATAACATACATGGTATGTCTGTGAGTAAGATGTTGATGCTATATATGTACTTATGCAGTTATCAGCACTAATGTTTAATTACCTCGGAATCGGACATGGTGTTTCGTCTTCCTATCAATGTAACTGAATTCACATGAATTCAGTTACATGACGTTCGGAGGGAGGAGCTACAGCAGGTAGCGCATGGGAGGGAGGGACCAGAGAGAACGCAACGGAATCTCAACGGCTGTTTTCCCCAAAGTCGCATACCCTAGCTTTAAGGCAAAGGATGGCTATAACACTCTCACTTTCGGACTCCCTCTTGCTCAGTCTCACTCTCTCTCTCTCTCTGACTCTCCCTCCTCCCTTTTTACTATCAATTGCTCTCACTCTCTCTTTCTCGGAATCCCTAGAAAAACAGCCCCCCCCTTCATCAGAGAGCTGGGGAGGAAGCAGACATTGAGTGTACTTACGCCAACATCCCCCCCCCCCCCACACACACACCTCCTCCGTCCCACCCACCATCGGGGCCCCTCCCACCCCCCAACACAAAACACCTGGATGATGCGCCCCCCCCCCCCCTGGCTTTTATGACCTCAGGATTTACGGTCGTTGGCAGGTTCCAGTGCTGTCTTGCTTTTTACAGATGGATGGAAACGCACAGCGGAAACGTGCCTCAAGTCTCCCGTTCTCCATCAGGGGGGCCACTGCAGGGAAGATAACGTGTAATTAATATGTTTGGGAAAGTCTATGCGCAAGTGTGTATATTGTGTTTTGACACGGGTTCCTGTGAATGAGTTACGAACCAGGGACAGCAGGATAATACATTTGGAATATAGGGCAGGCCATTTCCCCATTTGACTGAATATGTTATTTGTACAGTGGGATTAGATTATTTGTCTTTTATTTTTCCCTTTCACGTTGGAGGTTGTGATTTTGGTGACTGGTGATATCATCTCTTTTTTTCTGTATCTTAAAATGATTCTTGTTATTCTTGTTAAAAAGACTCAAGACTCACCTGTTCAGAGTCCACCTCGACTCTGCATAGCCACCCTCCCCCCTCTGGCCACCATTGTACACTGTATTGTATTGTGTTGTATTGTATTGTATTATAGTACTTAACTGTGTAGCAACTGCAGTAGCTGCTATCATTGCTGTAACACAGCTGCCTAGTGATTGTTGTACTTGCACTTGGTTCTATGAACATCCTTACTGTACCGATAGCGATATATTGTTGCACTTCTTATGACAAATGTACTTATTGTAAGTCGCTTTTGGATAAAAGCGTCTGCTAAATGCCCTAAATGTAAATGTAAATGTTATACTGGACAATGGTGTTTGCCATTATTTTAAACAAATCACTGTGCTGGTGATGCTAAACCAATCTACGCATGTTTATAGTGCAGCACACTATACACATTTAGCCCCATCCTGGTATAAATACTACCCCTGGTGTTTTCTTGACACTTTAACGGGCAATTACCGTATACGTCTGTCTTCTGGATCTGCTTGTCGGCAGTGTTTGTTTAGAGCTGGCGGAAGAGGGGGCAGAGCGTCACCTGCCCCGCTCGTACTCCAGGGGAGATTTTGACGTGCCATAAAACCATCCTGCCAGCTGTGAGTGTCAGAGTGGCAAGACCTACCCAGTGATAACAGAGCAGCCTCCTCTCTCCTCTCCTTTGACAATTAGCTTTGTGTCTTTAGATCTTGGCTCTGTGTGTGGCTGGGGAAGGAAAGTAGAAGGAGGTATGGGTGCTGAGGTGGGGTGGGTGCAGTTGTTTTTTTTTATAGAGTGTTAACTGCTGGAAAGGGAGCATCTGTCTTGCAGCAGAAGCGATTTGTCAGACTGTATCTATAAGAGAGCTGAACTCTCTCTCCTCCAGTACGTGCGTGTGTGGGAGACGAGAGGCTAATTGGTGTGTGTCTGTGTGTGTGTGTTTGTGTGTGTGTGCGTTGAGCAGTTTGAGGAGGTCACTGTATAAGGGCGAGTGTGCGTGCGGACCAGTCAAACAGTGTCATGAACAGTATCCAGATATTGGTTCTGGTTCCTGTACCATAGGGGGGGGGATGCAGGATGTAGTGTACATCGGCCCCCTTGTCCTGACCGGTCGCTCCCCATTACAGACCAACACGGGAAGCTCGCGTAGATAGTGAGATAACAGCTTACCAGTAAATGCTTCACATTCAAGGGATTTCATCGGAAGGACTTGCATTATAACTAGCCTTCTGCCCACGATTATTCCATATATATATATATTATTCCACATAATATTGCGTATTACTGAAAACCTTCAAGACAGCCTTGAACAATTTGCCCATTGGCATGACTCGCAACTAATCCACTATTAGCCGGCTGGATATTTCTGCATGAGTGTTAGAAGCTGTGGCTAATGATGTCCCTCCAGACTGTAAATAGCAGGAGCAACGGAGGTGCCTACATTTGAGACGCATTATGTTAAACGCCGGCGTTGAACCCCCCCCCCCCCCCCCATTCACAGACTTGACATCATCTGTGATGCGGGGCTGGTGGGTCCTTCATTGACAAACCGAGTTGATAGGGGTGTCTGGCGGTGGAGTGGAACAGGAAATGGTTGTCGTTTCCTTATTGCTCTAAACAGGATGTGGGAGTGTAAACTGTTGATTTGGGACGCCCGGGCCGCTGGAGGGCTTGGCTGGAGTCCAGCGGTGGGAGGAGAGCGAGAGGAGGATGGGGTGAAGAGCACGGCTGTAGTGGACGGGCCCGACATGTGTTTCTCTGCACATCGTGTATGCATTTCAAACATGCCCCCGGAACAACCTTCGTTTTGGCTGAATATCAGACTTAAGTTTTCGATTTTCAGTAGAGTATGAGTTCATTCTGTATGTGTGCTGAACAGAAGTTGTGTTTTTTTCCTGACCTGTTCCTGCTTATCACCAGTCTCCCTGGTGTAGATCCTTTCCCTTGTTAGCCCTATGGAGACTGCTTACGCACGTGACTTTGTACACATGCATACTTGTGTGTGTGTTGCCCTCTGGGGCAGGCCAAGCCCATTTGAAACTCTCACACCTGCAAAATCATTCCCAAATGTGGGACTCATCGGTGACTGCCTCTGTGGTGAGGCCGTTATTACAGGACCACAGCGGGGAAAAGTGCTCTTCCTCTAGGCAAT
>OLKM01000358.1:0-50000 GCA_900291075.1 Melanogrammus aeglefinus | reverse complement strand
GTCCACTGGTGACTATACTTTAGTTTTAAAAGTTTACCAAAGATACCATAAAAGTTCAAAAAGTGCAGGGGTGAACAGAAGTGAGTCATCAGTTATTTTAATTGTAGCCGAGGCCGTTCAATTTATAAAACCCATTTTCTCCGGGTAGATTCTTTGAGAAACGTAGGCCGTGCATTTAATTCAATTTAAGAGAAGGGGAATTAAAGAGAGTGGTATTAAAGAAAGTGTGAGATTGGGTGAAGGAGAGTGCACACCAAGATGTTGGATAAGAAATTAATGGTGTGTGTTTGGTGGGGAGAGTGCGAGTGTGTGCGAGAGAGAGTCAACAAAAAAAAGAGGCTCAGAGAGAATTAATACTTGAAGAAAATGAATGGAGTAAAATGTTTCCATAAGCCGTTGGGTGAGAGCAGTGTTTCTACAGGTGTCCGTGTAGCCTCAGTAGCCTGGCTCGCTCGTTAGTATTGAGCTGTTTTCTTTTGCTTGCGAGGGAGGGGGGGGGAGGGAAGTGGTTGTTCAGCTCATTCACTCCCCCCTTCCCCTAGCCAGACTCCCCTCCGCGTACCCCTTTCCGTACCCTGGCCTGGCCCTGAATTACCCCAGCCCAAGCGAACTGGCATCTCAATCTCATTTTCGCAGCAACACAATTACAGCTGGACCTTTTCAAATGTCATTAGGACAATCTGTTTCGCCCGATTTGAAAACCTTTTTCGTGAGTAGGTATTTGGTCGGACTACACGCGTACCTCCTGTACGTATTTCTCCATTCCTGCAGACCCTCGTTCACACCACGTCCAGACTCTGGAGCCAGACTTCTCATTAACGTTGGCGGGGTTGCTTCTCCCCGGTAGTGGCTGGGCAGCGCACTAGCCTCGTCTTCAAAGGCAGAACAAGAACATAAACGCCCTGACGCCATTCTGTGCAACATCTGCCTGAGGCCACGACACGTACCACTGCTGTACTGCATGAGCCGCAGGCCTTGGTGGTGACCACTTCACTGCACGATACGATACTGTGTCCAAACCTCATCTATCTATCATCAACCCCCCCTCCCCATCCTATCCCACTTCACACCGTTCCTCTTAAGTCCTGATTCTCCCCATCTCCCTTCCACCTGCTCTTCCATTCCATCTGTGTGCCTCTTCAACCACAATGCCTCTCTCCTCGTTGACCTAACACGACCCCCTACAACCCCCCCCCCCCCCCCATGCTACTTGAAGGTGAGGCTAGTGGCGGTCAGCTTTGACGACCCTACGTTCGCGGCGACCTTTGAGCAGTCCGCGGCGCTGTACGCCCGCTACCAGACGGCAGTGCACGGCGACGCCGCCAGCGAGTGTGATGAGAGCGAGGTACTGTGATGCTTATGATTCCCACTCCGAACCCCACAACCACCCCCACCAACCCCTCCACCACCCCCTCCACCACCCCCACCACCCCCTACCCCAATAATTCCACCAACTACACCAGGGGTGTTGCATGTGTGATCCGTTCTAGGCGGTGGCATGGCAGAACGTTGCACTGTCCCGCGTCACTCTCCACGTCCACTGTGACTTGCGTACGTTGCTACGTGTCGCCCCCACTCTTCACCCGGCCACTATGGGTATTGGCTTCATTGATGGCTCTGTTGGTGCATGCCGGAAGTAATCGCTTAATTGCGTTTGGGTGTATAAATCGGCCTCTTTTTACATTTACATTTAGGGCATTTAGCAGACAATCTATCAGAAGAATTTAGCTTACAATAGACCACCGTCGGTACAGTAATGATGTTCACAGACACAAGTGTCAAGCACTAACAATCACTAGGTTAACCCTTTCCCCGTATATAACAAAGATAGCTAGGATAAGATGCTACACAATGCTATGTACTATTTTTTAAGTGCCAGAACGTACAAAATACGTGTAAGTGGGGTGTTTTTAGTAGAGTAAAGGGGGAGACTATACAGAGTCCATATGAGCTCTGAATGAGTGAGCCTGGAGTCTCTTACGGAAGCTGGCGAGCGACTCTGCGGCCATGACGTCGGCAGGGAGCTCGTTCCACCGCGTTCTCACGCATATGATGTTGCAGAATCAGACCCTGGGTGAGTGGGTCTCAGCCTCATGCTGCCGTAGGTTAAACCCCAGCCTTACTTGACCACGCCGCAGTGTTGACGGAGGGCGATGGAATGTTTTTTTCGAGGCGTTTTCACCAACTACGCTAGTAGTTACAGTTACAGGAAATTGCGGGGCAGACTGGCCGGATATGGCTCTCCGTCAACGGCGGTTAACCCCTGCTGCCACAGCACAGCTGAGCGCTGCTCGATCCGACCATGATGACCAAATGTTTTTACCTAGAGGAGATGCTTACATATCATATCAACATATCAAATATTAAAGAAACATTTGTTATCATAATTTAGAGAATTATACTAAACATGTCCCTGGGTGTGGTATTGTGTTAAATGTATAGTGGAGCAATAGTCTGACAAATGTTATTGTGATAAATGTAGGCTTCTGGTAAATGTAAATGAGCAGACTCCACTGTAGACAACCAAAAGGTATGTTGTCTATATTATGTCATTTTTAACCATAGCTTGTTCAAAGTCAAAGTTTTAACTGGTGAAAAGCGTGTTGCGTGGTTGAACAGTCTGCACCGAGAGGTAGAACCCCAGCCCTGCATGAGGAAGACGAGGATGCTGCCATCTTCCCCACTCCGTTAATGTCAGGCTGCAGTAAAATTAAGTTTGCTTTGGGAAAAGGGGGCGGGGGGGGGTTGTATTGTGTGAGTCACACTCTTGATATTAATGCTAGGGTGCCTTTATGAGGAGGCGGGATAAATGCAATGAATTCTTTAGGGGAAAGAGGGGGAGGAAGCGGCAGTCTAGTCAGGATGCTGTCCCTCTGGAGGTTCTCCCCTACCTGAGAGGGCCTTTTGTCCCTAAAGAGCTGGAAAAACACCCCCCCGCCCTCCACGAGCACCAATAACTCACACACACAGAAGTGTACACTCCTGCGTCGGCAACAGGCCTCCGCAAATTATTGAAGGTTCCAGCTTGTAAATCCTAGGGGCAAATTAATAAATAACCCAGAAATGTGAAATTGACTTGTTTGGGGTAGATACTTTCCTGGTGCCGTAATACTAGCTCTATTAATGTCTGCCTGTGTGTGCGCGCGAGTGTGTGTGAGAGAGATTAAATATTTACTTGAATCAAGATGGCCTCCAGCAAAAGATGTTGGAATCGGATGGCTAAACCAAAACTAATCCGATGTAAAACCAAACGCAAACATGTTGCCTCCTGGTGATGACAGTTCTCTTTTCTTTTATCGATTTGGAGAAGGACAAGAGATTCTCCTGCTGAATGCGCTGATGACAAATGTGTAGAAGACGTGTGTCTCCAGTCCTGATTATCCACTCAGACTGGAAGTAGTGCATGGAAACGACTGGACGAGGTACTACAGTACAGTGGTGCTCCCTATACACGCTGTACTGGCGTCAGGGTTTGAGTGAAGCAGTTGGGTTTCTTTAGGGGGTCCAGAGAGCTCTGGTGGATTATTAAAAGTCAAGAGTTGTTGAAGTGCAGCCAGACGGGAAGGCAGAAGTGCGTGTGCGTGTGTGTATTCCCTATGTACTATGTACGCGTGTATTGCATGTGTAGTGTGTGCGTGTATTGCATGTCTAGTGTGTGTGCGTGTATTGCATGTGCAGTATGTCCGTGTATTGCACGTGTACTGTGTGTGTGTGTAGTTGTGTGTGTACATGTACTTTGTGTGTGCGTGCGTGCACACGTGTCAGGGTTAAGTATCCAGGAGGGTAACTCTATCTTCCCCAGGGGCCAAGTCTTAAGCCTGCTCTGACAGACACACACGAGCCACTGCACAAGGCCTGCGATCCCCTCGGTAGTGCCTCCGCAGACGCAGTTGGCCCTCTGCTCACTGAAAGTAGCATTGCACTAGCCTAGCATTGCGCTAGCCTAGCGTCACCCGTTTGAAACGTCTCGCTGCCGGTCCTCCCCTGTACATTCATTCACCTCCGCAGCGCGGACGCCCCCTCATCAGGCCCCCTTTGTTAACCTCTCGTCCACAGATACTTGCTTATTCCCTTAAGTTTGTCCAGTATCGGTCATTAAGAGCTGCTACAAACACGCACACACGGT
Organism: Melanogrammus aeglefinus; assembly: GCA_900291075.1. Taxonomy (NCBI): domain Eukaryota; kingdom Metazoa; phylum Chordata; class Actinopteri; order Gadiformes; family Gadidae; genus Melanogrammus; species Melanogrammus aeglefinus. The sequence goes on along the minus strand of OLKM01000358.1, from coordinate 45,874 downwards.
CACGAACGCGCACGCACGCCGACCGCACAAGCGCTACAGATTACATTTTTCTGGCCTTTGCGGACCCCATTAATTAGCCCAGTCTCTTCCCAGAAGCTCTGGGAAGAGCCCACCACTGTGGCCATGTTAGTTGAATAAAAACACATTGTTGAGAGTCTGGTAGCGTGCCATGCCTGCTGTGGAGGCTACCTAGGGAGATGGGTCATTCAGTGTTTGTGCAGGTATTTATTAATCCATTAAGGTTATTACCTAGGGACTGAGTCTGGCACACTGTCTGCTGGCATCCTGGCCCCCAGCCAGCGGGGTGTGTGTGTGCGCTAGCCTGTGCGTGTGTGTGTCTGCGTGCGTACAGTGTTTTCCTACAGTAGAGTGTCTTTGTTTAGGGCCACGTGCGTTTCCTACCTTGCCAAGAGTGGAAAGGAATCAGACACTGCTCCTTACACATCCAATCACGGCTTCCTCGCCGTGACTGAGCCATTATACATGCAATTATTTCTGCTACACACACATATGCACACACACACACACACACACACGTAGACCAACAGTCACACACACGCAAACACACAGTCGCACTCATGTACACACACTGTATGTCACACTTATTGGTCTTAACCGCTGTGCTGAGCCGTAACTCTGAGTTCCTGCACATGTGGCATTCATTCTGGGAAAAACAAACCCAGCTTAATGTGTGTTTACCCCTCTCTATCCATGGCCAGAGCACCGCATCAGACACGTCACTGCACGACCATCCCAGGTCAAACGGACGCAAACAAAACAAGTAAAAAGAAAACAAGCTGAATACAAAAAATGGACTGTTTAATTTTGCGTTGGGGTTAATGAAATGGGAGGATTTTTGTGAGAACCGGCTGTCCCTCTTGTATTCACCATCACAAGCATGTGATTCCGGTTAACATCCAGATTGTTCACCGTTCCCAGTCTGCCCATTAACGGGCTGGGTGAGCAGGTATACCAATGGGGGCTCCACTAACCCACAGAGCCCCACCACTTCCTCTGGAGGTCGGAGGTCAAAGCACTTTGTTTATTTCCTCCCACTGATGCTTTTACCGGCATCGCGACGTTCGTCCATTATCGGTTAAACTCTGAATCTTATGGCGGCATTTCAGTGCCTCGCTGAACATATTTACATTTATGGGCATTTAGGAAACGCTGTTATCCAATGAGTACAATAACTACATTTGTCAGAAGAAGGTGAAACAACAATATATCGCTGTTGGTACAGGAAGAACTTTCATAGAAACAAGTGCCAAGCACGAACAACACTAGGTTAACCCATTCCCCGCATGCAACAATGATAGCTAGGATAAGATGCTACACAAGTACGACGACATACAGTAAGTGGGTACACAAAGTGCAGACGTACAACATACAATAAGTTGGAGGGTTGGGATACATATAAGTACATGTATTTATGTATTTGTCATTGTACGTCTGTGAAATAAGTAGTCTCCCCATTATCTCTCTCCCCATTAAAGCTATTTCTCGGGATTCAGAAAAGACATCCATTGTCAATATGTAACGGGGAAGGGGAAGAGCAACCAGTCATAGACAGGGTAACACTTTGTGCCAAAGAGAAAACCCACGCGAGAATGATCAAAGCGAGCAGGAAAACACTCTGCTACCACAAGAGCAAGGAAAGCTATTGTTCGCACGGGGGCGTCGGTTGCGTGTGTGCGTGCTCATTTAATGATCGTCTACTCACTGGCTAGATTATGGCTCTTGTGAACAGAGCACTTTGAGAACAGAGAACTTTGCATGAGTGAAGTACAAGTGTTCGCATAAATTGTGTGTGTGTGTGTGTGTGTGTGTGTGTGTGTGTGTGTGTGTGTGTGGTGGTGTGTGTGTGTGTTGTGTGTGTGTGTGTGTGTGTGTGTGTGTGTGTGTGTGTGTGTGTGTGTTCAAAGCCATTTTTGCCTTAACCTTTTGGCAGCAATATGTCACCATGGAATCTGATTTGATTCAATTGAGGTAATTGAAGTAAAATAATGTGAGAGGTTAGAAGATAGGAATTGTGTCAGTCTTTTCTTTACTTAATTGTTTCCAGGAACTTTAACTCCTGCAATGGCAGCAATCGTTTTAGGATGGTTAACATTGCAGTAGCAATACCATTTCATCAGCACTGTTTGTTTGTTTGCTCTGTGTGTGCATGGGGGGGGGGGGGGGGGGGGGTCGGTGATTTGTGGGTTAGAGTGAATAAGTGAGGGCTTGGCTGGTTTGTGTGTGTGTGCGCAATACTGTGTGTGCGCAAGAGAGAGACTTGTGTGGCTCTCTGAAGAAGTGAAAGCTGAGTTTTCTGTTTGTTTGTGGTTAGAATTGTGTCTGTTTGTGTGTGAGAGAGACACACACTTTCCCTGGAACACACACATGTGTTTTGTGTAAGAGTGAATAAGTGAGAGCTCCACTGTGTCTCAGTGTTTATGTGTGCATACGTAAGTGTGTGCCTCCACGATGACTTCTGGCCTAATTGTGCGCAGATGAGAGGTTTATTATAGTGCCGAGAGAGAGTGTGTTGCATAGGAAGTGATGAGCTCCATGTGTTAGAAAGTGGGAACTTCCAGAAGGTGTGTGTGTGTGTGTGTGTGTGTGTGTGTGTGTGAGTGTGGGTTAGAAGAGAGGGTACCCACACTTCTGGAAAAAAGTATATTTCCATACTTGCACAACCGTGCCTACACAGTGGAAAGGCTCTCACTCGGCTCGGCGGTTAGTGGCTGTTTGTTTGTTTGTGTGTCCCTGCCCTGGCCGCCTGCTCTCCGTCAGTGGCCTGAGCGGGATCGGGTCTGCCAGACTCCAGGAGACCAGCCTTCCTTGGACCAGGGGAGGGTGGAGAGAGCAGTGGAAACCTACTGCCTCCCCTCTCCTCTCTGGGTGAAAACATTCCCAGAAGCCACCTCTCCCCGAAGAGCCAGGAGATCGGCAGGAAGGGGGAGATGCCAAGAGCCATTAAAACCTTTTTAACAAGGTCTTCCCAGATTTATAGTGTGTGGGATTATCCATGAAAATGTTTTTCAACTAACGAAAGATGCACATTTTGTGTATTATATACATACTTTTTATTGGAGATAAATCCTCTTCAATCAATCATTAATTGATTAAATTATTTGTATTGTAGACTGTTTTTTTAAAAAAAATGTATGTATGATCCGTCAGTTAGAGCAATCAGACATTTGTGCCCTTTACAATGCACAGCGAGAGGTCTTATTTAGTACTGCCAATATAATTGACATTCTGGTGTTGGGATCATGACCAGTTATTTTGTTAAAGGAGTTCTGCTTTCTACTTAAACTATTGCACGAATCCACGTCCCGAGCTCAAAATGGAGTCTCCCCAACTCCAGACCCATTTGTGGGATTGAACGCAGCTCCAATAAACGGTTAAATCGGCGTGCCCTCACAGGCACTCGCTAGGCCTGTTCCTGGTACTGCAAGTTTAGTTGGCGTAAACGTCTGACTGCCCTCGCGGCTAAAGAATGTAATGGGCTGGGTGGGGGCGGGTGAGTGGACTGGGATGTAGAACCTTAGAGTCGCTGCTGCAACTTCAGGCTTAGAGGGACCGGTTGAGTCTAGGTGGAGGACCAGTATTTGGGCGTTTGGTGCCGTGGGTGGGTGAGGCTCTCTGTGTCTCTGTGCCCGCTCACCTCTCTCTCCTGCCCCTGGGGCCTGAGCGTTGACATCAGAGCCAGTGTGTGCCATCTTGTGGTCATGTCTAGCACCTGGTGGATCACAGTTTGTGAGGCACTTAACCGTGTGTGTGTGCGCGTGTGTGTGTGTGTGTGTGTGTTTTGGGAGAGAAATAAGAGATGACAGAGCTTCGACGGCACAAACGCACATTAAATGTGGAGGCACACACGCGCGCACACACACACTGCAGCCCTTAATCTTAGCCGGAGCTTGAGTTGCATGTAAACCAGGGTAGCCCCACTCAGTGAACCCTGCCTCCAGCCATCATCACTGTTATTGGCGCTACCTTTACACACATACTTGTATTGTACACGCACGTGCAAACACACACACATGACACGTTGAAATCTATACTTTTGAATCATGCTGTTTTCCTTTTTGTATCTATTGGATATTTTCCATGCAATTATTTGAACATGGTTGGGATAAACAGCATATTTACACACACACACACACACACACACACACACACACACACACACACACACACACACACACACACACACACACACACACACACACACACACACACACACACACACACACACACACACACACACACACACACACACACTCAACATGCGAAACGATTACTGCTTAAAGATATTCAGTGGTAAAACCATTCTTTAATTCTCAGTGTAAAGGCATCTGGTTAAAGTTGTCTGATGAAGGAAGCAGCCAGTATGATTTTTCAATAACATTTAGATGCATTCTGCCAGACTCTTACTGGATTTGATTTCTGGTTTCCTACTAATTTCTCAACCGATTTTGAAGAAGTACATAGCATTTCGTGCGGCCTAGACTTGAAGGCATCTATTGGGTCAGGTTATCTCGGGTGTCATTGTTTCTTACATTGACCTCCTTCTCTCTCTTTGATATCTGTCTGGAACCAGTTTTGCTCCATACTTCTGTTCCTTTGTGGTCTTTTAATAGCTCTCTTATTCTGGAGTAGAGAGAGTTACCAGACTCCCCCACAACATCTGAACAACCAGCGAATGACTCAGCTGGATTGTTGCATTTTCTTGTGAAACATGAAACGTGTGTGTGTGTGTGTGTGCGCGTGTGTCCATCTGCAGGAATTGAAGTGGGAGTGAGCAGTGAACGCAAATGGCTGTCCATCAGTGTGCCCCCACAGTACTGCTGGTTGTCATTTCAAAATGGTTCTGAACCCAAACAATGGGTCTGTACTGCGTTTCACCCCTTAATCCCCCGGGTTCGGCCCTGTAAACACACTGCTCTCACCTCGGCACTTAGAGGGAACGGGCAGCATACCAGTTCGAGATGCCGGGGCAGTGTTTGCCACTTGCCACTCGTGTCAAGCGAGCAGGGGTAATTGAGCCACGCAGTGCTTTTGAAGTGTGTTAAGGGATAGGCTATTTTGACAGTGGCAGAGCCGCGCAATTAACCTGTCAGTGTGTCCGACTTGGTCTCTAGGCGACAGCTGAGGGGTAAAATGGGTTTTAATTTGTGTAAATACAGTCTACACCGCCACCAACTCCCTCTGTGTGTGCAATCACCCTCCTTTGATATCTGATACCTGAGCAAGTAGTGGCAGAGGTGAAATATTTTAGTGAGCCGCGGAAATATGGTATGGTTTTCATTTGTATGATTCTGTGACCCATGGAACTAATGTTTTTCTCTCTTTTCTTGACTGTCTCCCCCCATAGTTCCGGAGATTCCTCTGTGATTCGCCCTTGGAGGTATGTATTACCCTGGTTACTGTGCTTTGCTACAGCAGATTTTGTTGAAATCTGGCACATTTACATGCATTACATGAAGGTTCCCCCTAAACCATTACAGCAGCTACAGAATGTTTTTCACAGTCATTTATACATTGATATTGAGATATATATATATATATATATATATTTAGTACATACTAAACAGAAACCTCCCTAGATGGCGCAATGAAATTGGTTCGCTATCTCGGGATAATCTTCATTATCCACCTACGAAACTCGGGATAATGATTGTCGCAAAATGGCAGGCGCAAACTCTCGTTTTGAACGTTGATCGCTTCAACTTTAAGTGAACGTTGATTGCCTTATAGCTATCGCCAAACCTCCAATCCATTTGTAAATCTTGTTTAGTTGACTTTTGGCGTTAAGAAATTATACTTTCTATGCTCGTTTTTCAGCTCTAAAAGAGCAGTAAGTTCAAACTGCTGTGTCGAGCACGAGTTCGCCCCAAGATGCATTGCTCGAATTTGTAAATAGCCTGGCGACGTCATGGAGTGCACGTGACCATTGTCACGCTTTGAACATTAAAAAATAAACCTTGTTTTGATGATGTTCCCGTGTAGTATGTACTAAAACAATTATTCTCCTCAGGCTCTGTGGTTAGCGGTAAATAGTCCCCTACTATTTACCACTATCCACTTCGCCTTTGGCGAATAATTGTTATATATATATATATATATAGACACACACACACATATGCAGTTATTTCGTTTTACTGACCTAGCTCTGTCAGTTATGAGAGTCCCGGTATCGGTGAAAATAAGTCCCGCAAAACCAGTCCCTTCCTGTAGCCTTGACAGTGCAACGAGCATCACCTTGAGACTGACCAGGGGCTCTGCTTTATGCAGAGCTAGAATTAGAATCTGCCTCATACTGTCAGGACTGCAGTAGGGACTTATTAGAGACGCAGCGAGGCATCTCTGGAGTCAAGCTGAGGCTGAGCAGGGCCGCCCACCAGACACTCTCGTGGTCCGCTCGGTCAAAACCATGGACCATTACTCCAGCAGCTACTCCCAGCGTGAGGGCTGCAAGCTGCCACCTCCACACCGCCCAGGTGTGTGGAGTGTGACACACACACACACACACACACACACACACACACACACACACACACACACACACACACACACACACACACACACACACACACACACACACACCCCTTCCCCTGTGTCACCCCCTCCCAGTGGGCCCCGTCGGCCTCCACTAATGAACGTCGTTAGTGTTTATAGGAAACAAGCTCTTATCACCTCGTCAAGGCTAGCCCCCAGACACACTGAATTACCCTTTCTGCTGCACCCGGACCGCTCATGCTTGCGGGACACATGTGGCAGTGCACGCTGGCACCCAGACCTTCCTCCAACCTGCCTGCCTGCCAGCCAGCATCTGTGCATCTTGGGACCTCCCTGTCCCCCCAGTCCTTTGATGTCTGCGTCCACCTGTCTCCAGCATGTTGTCGTGTCTCCGTGCGTTCTGCGTCTGCCGCTCTATTTATCCGGCAATTTGGTATCTGCTTAACTGCGCCGAACGGAGCAGGAATTCAACCGCGGCTCCCCACACCAGCGGCCCCGTGTACACGCCGCCACCTGTCTCTAATCACAGCGCTATTAAAATACTAGCAAATACTAGCACACACACAGACACAACAAATACACACACACACACACACACACACACACACACACACACACACACACACACACACACACACACACACACACACACACACACACACACACACACACACACACACACACACACACACACACTCCAAGTAGCTTTATCTCCTCAAGTGAGCGTGTGTATTTGCAGATAGGCGGATAGAGAAGCCGGTAAAACGGATCAAGATGGCAGCGTTTCGTAGTGCGCCTCCTCCTCCACGCACGTCCAACTGGGGCTCATTACCGCCCAGGTCAAACGGCTTGTTTGTTTGCAGCCATGTTTCATTTAGCAGGAATTAAAGGGGCGTTGTGCTGACACGCGGTAATTAGCCTCAGCTGTCACCGCTTCTTCTGTCCGTGTGCACATTCTTGTACACACACTAGACTTCCCCTCTTATCCAAAGTGTTTTGTTCCTTGGTGTTGATTACGCCTGGCTTAATGAACCTTCTCATTGTAAAACTACTCCTTTTTATAACTAAGATGTGACTTGGGGATGTTCTTATTGTGAGAATGAATGCCTGTAGTGGATCAGCCTCTAGCATCCAGAAAGTTCAAGGTCAACCTGGTCCACACATCTGTTGTGCTCATTTTGAACCAGTTTTGTGTTTTGATTTGACTGTCTGTGATCCACGTCTCAAAAATAAAGCAAACATGTGCGTTCATGAACTGGAAAGGCACGCACGTATGATCTGATGCGTTTTATTAATTGCTACAGGAAGCAGAGTGCAGTGTCACCAATAAAACACAGAGTAAATAAAGAAAGACAGGAACAGGGGTTGGGGGGGGGGAGGGGATGGTGGAGTCATCTGTGATGCGTCTCAGGATCTCCTTGTGAGCACGCCAAACGTCTCCTCAGACTTTGTCTTGAATCAATTTGCTGTGCAAACACTTGACTCGCGCCATTGAGCACGGCGCAGTCTGCGCACGCACCACGCTGCCTTATCAATGTGGCTGTCTGGTCTGGCGTGGTTTCACCGTAGACAGTAAGTACATGAGGAACTTAGTGTAAGTGCAGTGTCTTAACAGCACTTTAGCAGAGCTTGCTAACTACTACGGCACCCGCTGCCATTTTAATTTGTGTGTGCCATTTTAATTTGTGTGTGTCTGTGTGAGAAAGTGATGGAAGGGCCGACTGCAGTGTTGCCTATGTGCGCTGCGTTGAGCATGCTTTGTCTTGTGGCCGACCTCTGGAAGACTGATGGAGGCCGTAATCACTCGTCCTCCTTTCCCTATTCAGATGAAATGAGCTGTTACTGAACGCTTCAACCTGCATGGCCGAAGGCCTTCGTCTGTCTGGGGTGTGTCTGTTTGTGTGTGCGTGTGTGTATGTGAGTCATTGTAAATGTGTTGCTTGTGTGTGTTTGTGTGCGTGTGTGTGTGTTATTGTAAATTTGCAGTTTGTCTGTTTGTGTGTGTGCGTTTGTGTTTGTGTGTGCGACTGTGAGTCATTGTTAATTTGTAGCTTGTGTTTGTGCGAGAGCGGGAGATAGATTTGATTAATCATTTAAGTGGTGTCACCATCTGCTCTCGGTTAGTTTTCCCAGTTGCATCACGCTGAAAAATGAAAACATTTAAAACAGCGTTTAAAAAGGATCTCACTAAATGCTGAACATTTAAACATCATCTCCTGAGTAGTTAGCTAAAGCCATGTTCCAAGATGCTGAACCAGAAGAATATAAACACATTATATAAAACGTGTAATGGACACCCGTAAGGTACATAAATAGCAAAATAAGTTGAAACAACATTATTCAGATGATAAAATAACATTTAGATATTGGTAATTATTTTGTAGGGCAGATTTTACAGCACCATTATCAGTCGGTGTTATGGCCCTTCAGATACACAAATGTTGATCTGGAAGTTCTCTGTAAAATATCCTTCCATTGAATGATCCTTATCATAAGTTTACCAAAAGTTAATCACTCCGGAACATAAACATATGTGTGTGTATAGGGACATGAGAGTTCACATATCAAACATTGGCCACTCCTGTGTTGAGGAATTAAAGACTTGGACTGCTTACTCCTCTGGAAAAAAGAAAATGATGCAAAAACAAAAATGAGGCATTGAGTCTGTTTATCCAGCTTACGTGTGTACCTCTCCCAGACGCCAGGCGGTAACAAGTAAACACTTGTTCTGCCTTCTCAGACGACAGACTCGCTGCTTCATATTTCCGATGTGGGAAAATATGAACCCAAGAAAAAGAGGCGTACCATTTACAGTATACGAAAAAAAGGAGTTGAGGTGTAATTTACTGATAACTTATCTGATATCGCCCCAAACTAATTGCCCCTAATTGGCGCTCTGAGCGGGGTTCAAGAAAAACAAAAAAAAAAGATGTTTGGCAATTATGTAGAAAGCTGGCGCCTCTTTGAGGCCACACTCAGGACTTTGTCGAGAGTGGTCTTGCGGACGGCCTTGGTGGGAGGGGGTGGAGGGGGGGCGACAGGCCGATCTCAGGGGCCATCTGAGAGTGATTTGGGGCGGCCGTGGAGGCACAGGGGTGGTTATGGGTATTTAGTGCAGATCATGTTTTGAGATTGCCCTCGCACTGCCAAGGACACGGCCATTAGCCGGTGCTGCCAGGTGACGGACAGGTCACGATGGGGCAGGGCGAGAGCTGCTGAAGACCCTTAAAAGGCTTCACCCCCTAATGCACTTGGATTTATATTCAAAGAAAGGAATATATCGTTGTGGGTGGTGGGGTGGGTGTTAGCGGGGAGGGGGGGGGGGTTAAAGTGGTGGTGGTTTCAGGACATTTTTCCTCTGTGACACATGCCACCTCTAACACACATGCACGCCTGAACTATCGCTCCCCACGCTGACAACTTCTAGCTGACACAGGGCCGGAGGGCCGGGGGGGGGCGGAGGGGTGGGGGGGCGGGGGTCCCACAAAGCCTTCAGTGTTTCTTGGGGGAATCGCTGCCAAGAAAGTAACGGGCTGCCTCCTTGCACTGATGAACACCCTCTACACCCCTCCCACACCCCACACCCCCCCCCCCCAACTCCTCCAACCCTCCAACCCCAGACACATCAGGCAGGCCCCAGAAAAGTCTGAGGCGCGCTCCAGCTCCAGATGTGGCGCCTTCCAAAACCCTCTCTACCCCGGGCCCCTATTAACGACATCGGCACCAGCACCAGCCTCCCCCCCCTCCAGTCATTCCTCCGTCCGGGGGCCCCCATGCTGCCCTGCTCCCGGCCCGCCTGCCTGTCAGTCAAACAGTCAGTCAGTCAAAGGCCCGGCTACCAAGCCCGCGCCACACGTCCTGTGATGTTTCATGTCTGAGGGGGGAGGGAAGGTGAGGGAGGGAGAGAGAGAGGGGAGGGGAGGGACACCGTTTACCCCCCCCCCTCTAGAGTGAGGTAATAGGAGCAGGTCGGCCCTCCCAGCACCCTAAGCTGCAGAGATTCTAGGTTTGTTTTCATTACCAGCACCAACCCTGCCCTCTCCCCCTCACTTCTCCTCTCGCGCCCGCCCCTCACCCCACCCTCTCCCCTCGCTCTCCCCCATCCCTCACCCCCACCTCTCCCCTCGGCTCTCCTCCCATCCTTCACCCCCACCCTCTCCCCCCTCGCTCTCCCCCCACCCTCTCCCCCACCTCACCCCCTTCGCTCTCCCCTCTCCACTCTGGCCCCGCCCTCACCCCCACCCTCTCCCTTTCGCTCTCCCCCACCCTCTCCCTTTCGCTCTCCCCCTCGCTCTCCCCCACCCTCTCCCCCTCGCTCTTCCCGCCTCGCAGGGGCTCGGCAGGAATGTGGCACGAGCGAAGCCCCATGGTTGGAGATCATCCGCCACTCAGAGAGAGAGTGTGTGTGTGTGTGTGTGTGTGTGTGTGTGTGTGTGTGTGTGTGTGTGTGTGTGTGTGTGTGTGTGTGTGTGTGTGTGTGTGTGTGTGTGTGTGTGTGTGTGTGTGTGTTCAGTTCTAGGGTTTAGTTTTAATTTAGTCAGGGTGTGTGCCCGTTGCAGCAGCCGGATTATCTAGCTAGCTCTCCTGGTGTTGTGAAAACTAGCCTCGTCTGCAGCCCCTAAGCAGGCCCAGATGGGTGCTGTTGAAGGAGAGGGATCCCGTTACCCGTACGGGACAGCCTTGCTCTCTCTCTAACACACACACACACACACACACACACACACACACACACACACACACACACACACCACACACACCACACACACACACACACACACACACACACACACACACACACACACACACAATAAAACGAATATCATAGCTTGTTTGGCTTCCCCCCCCCCCCCCCCATCCCTCCTGCGTTTACTCTCCAGGCTCGGGGGCTGTGCTACTAAGTAAGTGGCTTGATTGAAAAGCCCAGCATGCAGATTCACAGCCATTGTGTGGTCAACCATTACCCATTATTAACACACACACACACACACACACACACACACACACACACACACACACACACACACACACACACACACACACACACACACACACACACACACACACACACACAGCCCTAGATGACGCTGCTTGGCTGTGGTCCTGTAGCACCTGGTGGAATGGATTGTGTTCATGCAGGGTCTTTTATTAAAAAGCCTCTCCCGGTGTGTTTTCTGTGGCTGCTTAGGCCCAGTCCAAACGCCCCCAACGCCACCGCCCCCCCTGCACTCGCTCCACATTTGGGGGCCATTAGCGGGCTGAGCATGAGGCTACTGTACACCCCCTTCCACAGAGGCTTGCCAGAGAGCAGCCCAGGTTATAAAACACCCTTGTGTACATACATGTGTGTGTGTGTGCATGTGAGTGTGTGAAAATGGAGCTGCAAGGGAAAGTAAAGGCCAATTAAATCCTGCTATATATACTCTGCAGTGATTCCTATATATTCTTTACATGCAAACCACACTATTCACTGGAGTACTGCAGTTGTTACCCATATTGTTTTACTTGTTACCTACTCTCCCTGCCTGCCTGTGTGTGTGTGTGTGTGCGTGTGTGTGTGTGTGTGTGTGTGTGTGTGTGTCTGTGTCTGTCTGCTCAGAGACAGACCCCCCCCCCCCCCCCTACGTCCTTGTACTAAAGCATTGTGCGTCATCTTATTCGAACTATCTTTGTTGTGTATGGGGAATCGGTTAACCTATGAACATCCTAATGTACCGACAGCGATATATTGTTGTTTCTCTTTCTTCTGACAGTTGTACTTTGTATTTGGATTAAAGCGTCTGCTAAATGTAAATGTCTGTGTGTCCGCCCCTCCAGGCGCAGTCGCCCCCCGATGGACCAGAGATGGGCTACGGCTCCTTCCACCAGCAGTACTGGCTGGACGACCGCATGGTGGCGGTGGGTGTGGTGGACATCCTGCCCACCTGCGTCTCCTCCGTCTACCTGTACTACCACCCCGAGTTTGCCTCCCTCTCCCTGGGCTCCTACTCTGCACTCAGGTCAGCGGGCCCCAGCCTTCTCAGTCTCAGTCCCTCCTCTTCTTCAACGCTCTCTTCTCGTTGCCCCCCCCCCCCCCCCCAGGACTCTCCCTCCCTCCCTCCCCTCCCTCCCCGCCTGCCTCCCATTTTCATTCCTTCCACGTCCTCATCCACCAAAGGCCCTTTCCCGCTCAGAAATGTACACCCCATTGGTTGAGGGTATGCGTCTCTCTCGGTTGATTGGCGGAGGCAGCGCTCTATTTGTGGTTGAGGCTGACGACAGCACTGACTGCCAGGGGTAAATAAGAGACTCACAAACACACATCGAGACACACAACACACACACACACACACACACACACACACACACACACACACACACACACACACACACACACACACACACACACACACACACACACACACACACACACACACACACACACACATTCATGCACCTGCATATCGATGCAGACACACACTCGCACACACACATCTGGTGGCGTTTCCTGTAAAGTGTAACCGAAGAATGTGAGAAAAGCTTTTTAAAATATTTCTGCCCAGATGTGGGAGAGCTGGTGATCTGGGATTCGTGGGATGCGTGTCTGTGTATTTGTGAGAGCGATAGTGTACGTGTATGTGGAGGTGAAGAACCAAAGCGAGGTCACCTCGGCCCTGGCCTGTTCGGTCCAGAGCCAGGCTAGTGCAGAGAGAACCCCCGGTCCTCACTGACACCTATGTTACCCCCAGTCTGATGTTATTCCAAGGTCCTGACTCCAGGGCTAGGGAATGTGGGTTGACGTTCCTGGACTTATGCTGGCTCAACAAACTGGATAGTTTGAACGCTTAGTGTTCTGTTATGAATGTGTGAGTTTGTGTATGTAGTCTGATGGCAGGCAAGCTCTGATGTTTGAACCGGCGTTTACCTTTCTTTCGCTTCAAGTTTGTTTCGACCAATCACTTGGGGAGAGGGGGGGGGGGGGGTGTCAACTTGAAGGGCAGAATCACAGCAAACATGGATGTCGATTGGAAGGGACTAGATTTACTTTCAGAAATGTTATGTCTGCCGGTTATTCTATCACGGATTCCATCTTTAAAAAAAAGAAAGAAAATCACAAAAAGGCTAAAGCTTGGACGTGAGAGCAGACTACACTCTCGCTTTAGCAGAGTTGATCGGACCTGTTTGCGTTAACAACAATGCTTAGCGGTCTTCATCGATTGCGAGACTATTCTAACTTATCAACGTAGTGATAATCGATTGGAAAAAAAACAATCAAAAACTGTTTAGAATTGTTCGTTTGAGAGAAATGTTGACAATAATCTTAGCCAACCACGATATTGTTATTTTTTTGCCTTCTTTTATTTTAGATTAATACATCAAGTAGCTCTTCAAAGAGTCTACATGCAAATGTGTGTGTGTGTGTGTGTGAGTGCCGGCGTAAATAGGTCTTGTTAAAGTGTAATTCCTCCCAAAACCAGCAGAGGGGGGTGTTGAGAGTCTTCTCCAGCCAAGCTATGTGGCGACTCGAGAGGCAGGGAGCGAACACACACGTCTGGTGCACAGTGCTGTTTATTGCAGGCAGCTGCTGTCCCCCACTTCATCACTTCTCTCTAAGCGTGTGCATATGCACATGTGTTTTTCATCCAGCCAAAGTGTCATATCTGATTAGTGTTTGATCAGGTTTTGCCTGCAAGCCTCCCAGATTATTTGTTTATAATTGTTCACTAAAGGCAGATACCTCCATGAAAACCTGTTTACTGTGGTTGGCTCCAGCTCTTTCCGTGTGTAACACTAATGGGCCTACTGAGCTGGCAAGGTTTTAATTTGTGAATATTAACTTTGCAACATGCATGTTTATCATTGCCTCAAAAGTTTATTTATTTGCTATTACTTAAGAGAGTAGAGAAGTTCTTTCCTCATATGTTAGTTAGTATATAGTCGTTTTTAAAATATTCCTTCATGATGTGTGTGTGTGTGTGTGTGTGTGTGTGTGTGTGGTGTGTGTTGTGTGTGTGTGTGTGTGTGTGTGTGTGTGTGTGTGTGTGTGTGTGTGTGTGTGTGTGTCGCAGCACCCAGACTGAGGGCCTGATAATTGGCTTGTGTTGGAGTGTCAGATGGCTGAAGAGGGGATAATGGTGGACTCAAGCTGCGGCCATCGTGCCCAGCGCTAGTGCGCGGGGGTGTGTGTGTGTGTGTGTGAAATGCAAGGATGTTTTTTTTTTTTTTTGTGAATGGGCTCCTGCACCTCTTCTGGGCCCCACTCCCCTCCCTCACCCCCCCCCGTCCATTGAGGGCCTGGTTGGCCCTTTGTGAAGAGGAGATGGGAACCCAGGAACCTGGCAGCGCGAGGCTGACCTTCTAGCACCTCGCTTCTGCCCCCCCCCCCCCCCACTACCCCTCTCGTTTTCCCTCCCTTCACTTGCATTTATTTTATTCCAATTTCTCCAAACACCCTCCTCCTTCTCCTCCTCCTCCCTCCTCTCATCCTTTTCCTCCTTCTCATCCTCCTCCTTCTCATGCCACTTCCCCCTCCACCTCCACCTCCTCAGCCTCCTCCGCTCCTCAGCCTCCTCCGCTCCTCAGCGAAATCCGCTTTGTCTCATGTCTTATTTGTCACTGCCCTTACTTTATTCACTCACACCTACCCCCCAATTTTCTCTCCTTCTAGCTCTCTCCCTCTCTCTCCCTCTCGCTCTCTTTCCCTCTATACCTTTTACCCAGAAGCCCCTCCCCCTCAGAAAAGACTGAGAATGAGGGGGTGTTGAGGGGAAATCAGCAAAGCATTCAATGTAGTTGTGGAAGGGTGAAGGAAACGGCCTGGAGGAACAAAAAAGGTGGGGTTTAGGGTGGAGAATGGTCGGCGAGGGGCTTAAAATAGGAGGATGCAATTAAGGCAGTGCCCGGGTTTGAATAAAGGACGCAGTGACATTAACTGTATTTGAGAACGCTTTATAAATCTCCCCCCCCCCAAGTTCTAAATCTTCATTTTACACACTTCCCCGGGCCTTTCACCTCCCTCGTCTGTCCACCGCTTAGAGCCGGTTGTCTATAGAGGGGGAGGTTGTTTTTGTCTTTGGGAAGCGGGGTTGCTAATCGAGATGAGGATTGTAAAGGCTGGCCTGAGGTTTAATTTTGGGGCTGAATTAACCGGAGATGTTAATCAACACCTTGGCTGCTGCCTGCGTTGAGTAAGACGCAGTGTGTTTCATTCAAAAGGAAACGGTACACTCGGTTTACCGTTGTATGGTCACAGCTTATACACCGGGATGGAACATTCAATTAGTTTAGAATAAAACTGTATCACAACTGTGATCGAGTTACACATGCAGTTATTAAAATGCAACGGGTATACAAAATGCTGATTGTGTGTGTGTGTGTGTGTGTGTGTGTGTGTGTGTGTGTGTGTGTGTGTGTGTGTGTGTGTGTGTGTGTGTGTGTGTGTGTGGTGTGTGTGTTCACAGGGAGATTGCCTTCACCCGGCAGCTGCAGAAACAGTCCCCCAAGCTGGCCTACTACTACCTGGGTTTCTACATCCACTCCTGCCCCAAGATGCGCTACAAGGTGAGGACTCACAGGCTCTCCTTAGCACCAATCTCCTAGCAGCATTCACCAGCTTATGACTGGGAAGCATGCTGCTATGCCGCAGTAGCTCGGGGGGGGGGGGGTGCTCACTTTGGTCAGGCAACTAAAGGGCTACAGGTTTGATTCCTGATCTCCTGCTGGCCAAGATGTCTGGGTGTCCTAAAGTGAGCCCATTGAGTTCTCACTTAAGATTCTGTACGGGGACTTGGCTGGCGTGGCTGTCGGTGTTTTATGGGGTGAGGGAGAGTTTACCTTTTAGTGTTAACCTGACAATACTTTCATACTTCTTCTCGGTACAGACACTCTGGCTGCACTTCCCTCGTGCGGCAAGCACACAACTTGTGCCGTTGGCGCTGTTGTTTTTGTGTTACATTTTTAAGTCCTAGCCCGACTGCCGATGTCATTCACTGGGACATACCGTGATCGTGAACTTCTTCCCTCACGTTTGTTTATAACATCCAACGGGGCATTGCACGTCCTGCCACGCTCTCTACACTGAGTGATACATGGATTCGACTTTCATATGCGAGTCCACATTGTGTGAGGGCTTGAATGTTTCCGCAAGATGTGTTTGTTATTTTAATCTCTCGGGCAGAGCCCCTCTTTCCAGAGAGTCTCTCTCTGTATACAGAACACCACGGATGGCCAGGCCATCTGTGTGTTTCCTGCACAGAGTATTCCAGCAGTGTGTGGACACAGGGTCAAAAACACACAACAGGACAGACGTACAGACAGGCGGACAACAGACGAACAGGCAGGCTGTTGACTAGACGGGCGGAGAGGAATGTACTGAACTCTTTTATCTGCCTAATGTTGATGTGAGGCCGGATTGCAGACACCTATGGAAAGTGTGTTCTTGCACGCACACACACACACACAAATCCGCAAAACTTTTTGACGATTTCCGAGTCTGCAACTTCTTCCTTCATCTCGCTCTTAATCTCACATCTTCTCTTCTCTGGTCCGTGCTCAGAGCTTCAGGCCTTAGTGGGCTACCGGTACTTGTGTTATCAAAATGGGCAGATGTACAAAGCAAAGCAAAGATGTGTGAGTGTGTGTGCTCAGAGAAACGGGTCTTTGATCCCTATAGTGTACCTCGACCTGCCTCAACCCATGGGCAACAGGTCACTAATCTCAAGGCCATTTTGGTTTTCTCAGACTACTTCTGAGTGGCCATTTTACTTTAATTTAGATAACCACCAATGGATTTCAAAATAAAAGTCAGTTTGTATATGATTAGGTTTAAACCAGTTGCAGAATACAAATTGACAACTTTTATTTATTTTTTCCCCCCCACAATAACCATAGATTGATCGGGCATCGACTGCGTGACAGTGAGTCTACCTCCACCACCGGCTCCAGGCAGAAAGCCCTGGTTTCAGCCGGCTAGTGACTGCCTGCCTGCCTTGCGCCTGCTTGTTGTTTTAGCTGGGAGGGCCTCAACAGGGGGACCGCCTCGTTCTTTCTTCCTCCTCTCTTCCTTTCATTTTTCACCCCCTAAACTGTCACGTTCTCTCCCTCCATCTTAGATTCTCCTCGTGGTCTCCCTCATCAATCAGTCCTACTTGGTCCTTCCTTATGGTGGCTGGAGAGTAAAACAGTTGTACTCAGTTTAGTACTTTTCCTGGCTATCTTCATTGTATACGGGGAATGGGTTTACCCGAGCGATTATTGGTGCTGGGCACTTTGTTCTGTAAACATCTTTACTGTACCGACAGCGATATGTTGTTGTTTCTCTTTCTCCTGAAAAATATACTTATTGTAAGGCAAGTTTGGATAAAAGCGTCGGCTAAACGCCCTGAATGTTAATGTGAATGAGAGCAGTGGACTGAATCTGTGTGATAGTCTCGACACGAGTCGAGACTATCTTACTTCCGCAGAGAACCAGAATATCAGCATAGTGCTGGAATAAGGCCATATTGTTTGAATACAGCCATAGAACCACAATATCACCCTAGAGAATGAATAATGTATAGTTTTGGAATACAGCCATAGAACCGCAATATCACCGTAGAGCTGGAATACGGCCATAATGTTGGAATACGGCCATAGAACCACAATATCCCCATAGAGCTGGAAAACAGCGATAGTGTTGTGACACAGCCACAGAAGCAGAGCAAAGTCATAGGAAGAGAAGGAGAGATAATGCAGAGGCGGCAGGCAGAGAAGGGTAGAGGGCTGCTGAAGACATTAGTGGTTTAGTGAGAGGTCAAACAGACGGAGACAGCCTCTGTAACTCAAGAGACATTGGTAAGCAATGAAGACGTGAATCCATGCACCCCTCTTCCGACAGAGAAACTGATATTCAAGTGCAGTGTTTCACTTGTGCGCGCGCGCACACACACACACACACACACACACACACACACACACACACACACACACACACACACACACACCACACACACACACACACCACACACACACACACACACACACACACACACACACACACAGGGTGATCACATCAACAACAGTCTTGCAACGGCAGACGACACAGTCACGCGATGTATAATGTATATTCTCTGTGCAGGGCGGTGTAAGTAAGCAAGGCTTTCCAAGTCCATTAGCCGATTGCCTAGGAATCGCCCCATACAGCCTCCTTCCCACATGGAGGCTGTCGCCTGGCTGTTGTTTCATTCAGCCTGTGCCTGTCTCTGGAGACTGATGTCTTGTTGGGCTGATGGCAGAGCGCCATGTGCTTCCCCTCCCTCCCTTTTTTTTTTTTGCATTTTAAGGGTTCTATGTGGTCCTCTGCCTGCTCCTCTTGTGTGTCTGTGTGTGTCCGTGTCTGGAATGTAGTCTTCACCGAGGCTGATCTGTGTGTTATTGTCAGATCGGCTGTTTTGGCCTGTGTGTCCGCGTGTGTGCGTGCAGAATGCAGATCCTGCCTTCGTATGAGAACCGGCTCCCCGATGCTCTCAGCCTCTCGGTCGGAGTGGGTTGACCGGTTTACTCCGGCCCCCTCCATCCCCTCATATCTTCCCTTTTTGCGTTTTGTGCGCTCGACGGAGTGCCGCGGCGCACAATGTCTTTGTCCGAGCCACCTCGTCCTCCTTTCCTCCCAGGGAGGGACACTGTGCTGGGGTGAGAAGGTTGCTTAGTTCCCATCTTCCTGCTCACACATGCTCCCATAGCCACACACCCTCTCTCACACACACACACACACACACCCTCTCCCATTCACCCACTCTCTGTGTCTCAGTTCATGCTCTCATTTGCATATAAGCCCTGAGTGGCTCCATTAATGCACCGGCATGCTGTGGAGTTGTTGCGGGTCCCCAAGATGGCGCCTTGTTGAAGCCCTTGTCCCTCCTGGCACGGGGCATTCCTCTGGGGTCCTACATCTCGGTCCTGCTGGGTTCTCCCCTGAAAAAAACCACACAAACACTGGCACTCCAACCCTGCTGGAAACTTCTCTCAGAACATTTCCAACTCCACCTCCAACCTCACTCATTGCTTTTTTTTTTTTTTTTTTTTACAATGAAAATGTAATGTTTTTTAGAAGATTGTTTTTAGAAGACTGATTGGGCTGCTAGGAAAAAGTGCTGCTGAGATCGATGATACAATGATTATTTGCGATGACTTTTACAGAGTAGTCTTTGCTGTATAACGGCGGTCTCAAAGAGCATGATAAAAGCCTCTTTGGGTTATACCTACGTCTGGTCCTCCTCTTCTGCCCGGCCGGCTTTTGTATAGTTGGTTTCTTCGTTCCCTCCGTCTCCATCCTGGTTTTCCATACCTGCGTACGATAGAGCCAATAAGAGTCTCATGCCCACCACCCGAGTCGCAGGTCTCGGGGAATCTGATCAACGTGTCGCGGGCCGGTCCCCCCAACCCCCCACCCCCCCTGCACTGCAGGGTGTGCAGAGGAGCTGGAGTCCAGCCAGCTTGGGCTCCAGGGGGGGGTCGCTCTGGCTGGTGTCAGGCCCTCTCCTTTGTTCCCCGGGCTTGGGCACAGTCTCCCACAGGGGCTGGCTGGCTGGTGGAGTTGGCCGCTGCGTGCGGGGTCAGACGTGACATCCTGCCCCTGGCTTCTGGTTCCCCAGCCCTCCCTGGGCCTCTGAAGTCAGGCTGCAGGGAGCAGAAGGTGAAGCCATTGGAGGCTAAATGAGAGCAGAGGTCTTGGCCCTCCTGCCCCCTTGGTCAGACATCCTTCTCTCATGGTGCCAGCCCTCCAAACAAGGGGGCTGCTGATGTTAAGGTCAAGTAAAACCAAGAATTACATTTACATCTACTTGTAATTGTAGATATAAATTGTGCATTTAGCAGAGGCTTTTATCCAAAGTGACTTACAATAAGTACATCTGCCAGAACAAAGAAACAATATATCGCTGTCAGTACAGTAATGATGTTCATAGAACCAAGTGGCAAGCGTTAACAATCGCTAGGTTAACCAATTACCCGTACAGAACAAATATAGGATAGGATGTCAGAGGACTAAGTACTATTTTTAAGTGCAAGAAGTAATACATACAATAAGTGCAGACATTTAGTGCCAGGACGTACAACATATAATACGTGCGTAAGATGGATGTAGGAGGGTTGGGGTGGTTAAGAGTGCCTTCCTTTTAAATGCTGAGATTTTTCCTTTCAGGCATATTGAGTACTCGTGATCCCCATGGAAGCTTGGAAGCAGAATTAAGACTGGTGTCTTAAAATGAGTACATCTAGCGGTGTACCTTTTGTAGCAGTAGCCCGCGGAGCTCGTCACAGAGAGGCGGGGGTCTCGTTAAAAGGGGGAGCCGGCCTGAGTCATGAGTTCTGAGATCCTGGCAATGTTCAAGATCTTCAAGGGATCTGGATGCCAGGGCCGGTTCACTAATATGTGTGTGTCACTGTGGTTTGAATGAGTCCAAATGTGTTCTGGGCTGACGTCTTTAGCAAAAAGTATAAACAAGCTACTAAAACTTGTTCTCAGAAACAGTTTAGTGTTGTTTTTTTTTAATCTCATTCCTTCTTGGTCCATCGCTGACTCGTTCCTGCTTCAGAAGCCAGTAGCTTGCATGTGTTCAGCATTTCGTTTGCTTTTGTTTTTCATGATTTTCCACTCTTTTCGGTGTCGGACTGACCGGGAGGGATGGTTAAATTCCACGTTGTTGCAATTTTCCATTGCTGCAAAGTTATTATGGGATGTCTAAGGTGCTTCGTGTTATTTCTTTTGCGTCTACTATTATTCAGGACTGCAAAAAGAAAAGCAGACACTGATGTGGATGAATAGAGTAGTTTTCTAACTTTGGCCCGAAGGGTCTGCCATACCTGGTCTTGACAAATCAACCACTTGTGTTTTCAAGGGGCCACACGCACGCGCACTCTCTCTCCCAAACGCTGACGCACACGTAGAAACACGCACACACATCGCCACACACACACACACACACACACACACAGGACGGACCCCTCGGAGGAGAGAGGGGGTCACGTGAAGGGGGCTCTTACCGTTGTTGTTATTGTTCTCTGTGAAAGAATGTCTCGGGCCGAGCCCAGGAAACCATTCCATTTTTCACAGAAAAGGAAGAAAGCTCAACGAGCCAGAGGAGGAGAAAGGCGACATATGGGCCCCGAAAAAAGAAGTGACAAGATGTGTGCCAAATGGGGAACGGACGCGAGATGAAAAGGAGTATTTGTCGCAGGGCGGTACTTCACTGACTTTTTAAGGGGTGCTTTTTTGCAGCAGCTGCTGCTTCGTTTCTCTATTCTGTCCCTGCCTCTCCCTCTCAGCCCTGGAGCAACAATCCACAGTCACCCAGCCAGTCGCCCCCCCATCTCCCCGGCAACAAAGCCCAGGGTCCCCGCAGGGACCACAGGGTCCGGAGGGCCGCAGGACCAGTCAGGTCCGGGGCCACGTGGGCCGTATGAGGGACCCCAGTCCAGGGTAGCCTTCGAGGATTGTGGCGTCTTCCCTCAATCGACGGGAGCCGATTTGAGGTGCTTCTCTATCACCTGCTCCTGATCTGAGAAGATGGCAATACAGGGTGAAAAAACGACCCGACAGACGGACGGACGGACAGACAGACAGACACAGAGACACAGACAGAGACACAGACAGAGACACAGACAAAGACACAGACAGACAGAGACACAGAGACACAGACAGACAGAGACACAGACAGACAGAGACACAGAGACACAGACAGACAGAGACACAGACAGACAGAGACACAGACAGACCAGACAGACAGACAGACAGACAGAGACACAAAGACACAGACAGAGACACAGAGACACAGACAGACTGAGACACAGAGACACAGACAGACAGACGGACAGAGACATAGACAGACAGACAGACAGAGACACAGATAGACAGACAGACAGAGACACAGACAGACAGAGACACAGACAGACCACAGAGACATAGGAGAGGAGGTAAAAACATTCTAAGTGTTTACTACAGTCACACCCTGCATATGAAGTCCCTCATCCTGGTCCAGATTCTTAGGGTGCTGTGGAGTTGTGCAGAGGAGGCCCTGCCGTGCGTAGACTCTGCGTACTCTAACCCGTCCTCTCATTGCTGTTCTTGGGCCACAAACTTAATTAGTCTGCCTAGCCCCTCCTCCTCTCCGCTCTCTCCTCCATCTTCTTCCAGACCTCCAGGTGTGTCGCTCGGCGCAGGCTCTGACACGCCCGCAGCCTGCAGACAGGAGCCTGTGATTGGTTGTTTTTTCTATTTGGAATGGAGTCTGTGGGGCCAGGCTGGAAGGGCCTATTTCTGTACTGTGTGTGTGTGTGTGTGTGTGTGTGTGTGTGTGTGTGTGTGTGTGTGTGTGTGTGTGTGTGTGTGTGTGTGTGTGTGTGTGTGTGTGTGTGTGTGTGTGCTAAAGGGGTGTTCTTCACTCTGTGAACGATGCAGATTGAGATTGATAGAGGGTGAGATTGAGGTTTGTGCACCAGGGAATTCCTTCCAAATCGTGAACCGTCTTATTGTAAAGTGTACGTTAAATGAAGAGCTTCCACTTTGCATTGGTTTTACAGTTCTCTGTTTAGGAGTGTTTCCCTTCGTCCACCTTTGGTGTGTGTGTGTCTGTGAGTGTGTGAGGGAGAGCGTTGATCTCCTGTAGTACTAGTAGTAGTTCCTACATGTCGGCGTGGCGTCGTGCAGGCCCGGGCGCGCGGCGGCCTCTCCTCTCCTCCACGGCGGTCCTTCTGCTCTTACATCTCCTCTCTCAACAGCCCTAGATGGAGGCTTCGGTCGGACCCGGGAAGATGACGGATGGGAGGAGGGGAAGGGAGGGGGAGCGCTGCTCGGGAACGATGAACCCGTGGCCCGTGTGTACTCGGTAACATGTTGTTGTTTGACAGAGAGGAGGGATATGCAGAAGTCTCGGCATGACGGGGTCTTATTTGCGTTAATTGCCACATCCCGACGCCTAGACGCACCGAGGCATGACAGCCCTCGATGGCGGCGGGTAGGGTTACTGTGTTGACAGCGGCTTGGTCGTGTCGAGACCGGCTCCGCCGTCGCCATGCATCCAGGCTTTTGATTTGTGATTTCTCTTGTAATGGGAGCAGTATTGAGTTAGATCTCCTTGTTGATGTATTCCTCTTGCCTGCCTTTCTACTCTAGCATTTCCCACAGTACAGTACAACGCCCTTCAAAGGAGATCAAACCAGATTGAGTTTTCCCCCTTAAAAAAAAAAACCTTCTCGTGCCCCTTTACCCTGCCTCCTAACCTCTCTCTCTCGCTCTCTCTCTCTCTCTCTCTGCTCTCTCTCTCTCTCTCTCTCTCTCTCTCTCTCTCTCTCTCTCTCTCTCTCTCTCTCTCTCTCTCTCTCTCTCTCTCTCTCTCTCTCTCTCTCTCTCTCTCTCTTTCCCCCCCATCTCTCTCTCTTTCTCTATTCCCTCTCTCTCTCCCCCATCTCTCTCTCTCTCTCTCTCTCTCTCTCTCTCTCTCTCTCTCTCTCTCTGTCTCTCTGTCTCTCTTCTCTCTGTCTCTCTCTCTCTCTCTCTCTCTTCTCTCTCTCTCTCTCTCTCTCTCTCTCTCTTCTCTCCTCTCCTCTCTCCCCCATCTCTCTCTCTCTGGCTCTCTCTCCGTCTCTGGCTCGGGCAAATTGGCGCATTTCTGACAGAAAGATCCTTGTTTGATTTAACTCAACAGGAGACCACCAACAGTGCAGCACTCAAGTAGAAACATTTGCTTAGCCTTAGCGCTTATTCTTTTTCCTTCTCCTGGACATCTCTTTCTGTTTCTCACTGTTTCCCTTCTCTCCCCTGTTGTTGTTCTTTCTGGTCACGGTTGTGTTTGTAAGAAATCATGAACAGCCCTCCTCGCCGTGGCAACCGCTGCCTGGTACCCCCTAGGACGAGTGCTGACAGGGTGAGGGCCACGGGGGGGTCAGAGCTCACCGGGGTCGGGGTCATATGATTAAGTTCGTTCCTTTAATGAGTACTGGTGTGTGGGGCGGGGTGGTGATGGTGGAGTGATTGGTGGTGTGGTCTGGGGGGGGTGGGGTTGGGGGAGGGGAGGAGGGTAGGGAGGTCAGGGGGGTGAAGGAGAGAGTTGTGGATGCCTAGTCAGTGCTGAGGGGATCCAGGGACCTCTATCTGCCAGCCCGAGGTGTTTGCCTTCCCATTACCTTCGGCTCTATTTATTTTCAAACCTGCCACGGCCACACCGCCCCGCCTGAAAGGAGCAGTGTCTGAGGGGAGCGAGGAATGGGCGCGGGGCAGGGGTGTGGGGGGGAAAGCTTTCAAAGAGGCCCAACAGGCAGAATCAGTTAGACTCATGAATGCCGCTCGGCGTTTACTTAGAGCTGGGGTCCAGGGGGGGGGGGCTGCACATTGTTCGTCTTGCGAGAGCTGGCTGCTATTTCTTTTTTCATCTCCAGCAGCCGGGATTAGGGGGGGGGGTTCTGGTCTGTGGCCGGGGAAGCCGGACCTGGACGGCAACATGTGTGAGCTGTGGTCTGTGTCAGAGGAGCTCATAAAGGCCGGGGGAGATGGGGGAGATAAAAGGACGGCGGGCGGCGAGGTGATGCCCATTAAAGCCCTGCCCTTGGACTGCCTCCCCCCTCCTCCCCCCCTCCTCACCCCTCCCTTCTTCTCCCAGTAAGTTTTCTCTTCCTCTGTCTTGGGCGAAACGCGATCCTGTAAAAATATTTTCTCCTCATTAACCTGTCATCCTCTCGGAGCCCTGATGCATAGCCAGGTTGGGAGGGGAGCGCGCAGCAGAGCTGGGAGGAGGGCTTCGTCCGGGGGGGGGGGGATTTGGATTTGATTTGTAAGGGACTTTGTGGGCCTGGGGGGGGGGAAGGAAGGAGGAGGGCTGGAGGGAGAGCGACTGGCCTGGATGTTGTATTTATTTGAAGGTTGTCTCGTGGTAATGTGTCGAGGGCGGGGGCGGGGGGTGAGACCCTGGCAGCTCCCAGGCAGCTCCCAGGTGTGTAAACAGCGCTGGCCAATGGAAATGTCCCAAGAAACGCAGACCCCGGGTCTTGGGACATTTCCATTGGCCTATGTGTGTTTCAGTGTGTGCAAATACACATATTGTGCCCCCCATGATGGACAAAGTGTGTGTGTGTGTGTGTGTGTGTGTGTGTGTGTGTGTGTGTGTGTGTGTGTGTGTGTGTGTGTGTGTGTGTGTGTGTGTGTGTGTGTGTGTGTGTGTGTGTGTGTGTAAGTTTGTGTGTGTGTGGACGTATATGTATCAGTTTGTTTGGACGTGTCTTTCACCGACATGGTACCCCTGCCTCGAAGCGACGCTGTTCTCGTGGCGGACGCTATTTGTCTAGGTGTGTGTTTGTGTGCGTTTGCGCTGTATACATGCGTCTATCAACAGTGTACCCTGCACCTCCTGCACTCCCCCTTCTCCCCTGTGTTTTTAAAGGAGAGGTGTGTGTGTGTGTGTGTGTGTGCGTGTGCGTGAACAAGAGCTGGGACGTGGAGCTCCCTGTGTTTATTGGTCTACAGAGGGCCATGCACCAATGTGACCCAGGGTCAGGGTGCTGGCCTGGGTGGGATCCGCCACTCGGGTCACACTGGGCCTCTTTGTGCTGCCCTCTCTCCTTGTTTTAACACCGAGCACGGAATCCAACACAAGGTTACTCTGGGACAGGACTAGCCCCCAGGTTCGTCCGGTGAGGTCAAATGTCCACGTCCATCCCTCCACGACGGAACCGGACCGGCGAGTAATCCTGTTGCTTCTCGTTGCTCGTCTCCCTAGCTCTTCGTTGAATAAAGGCCTGTGACATTCCCACAGTCCGTCCTTCCCCCACGCCAGAAGAAGGGACAGCCCCCAAGCCAGAGACAGCCCACCAGCCAGGGAAGCAGTCGGTTCACAGTGTGAGCGAGCGCAACAAGCCAGTGAGCTCATGCTTCTCTGAGACCTCCCCTTGGATATGGGAGTCTCCGTGTGTAGGGCAGGTGTAGGTGTTGGGCCCACTGGCAGAGCACATGAAACATAAAGCTGCTCTCTCCTGAGGAGATTTCAGCTCTTCTGATACCGTTATCAAAGGAGACCTGTGGAGACCAGTTGGAGAATCTGCAGCGAGTGGAGATCACAAAGACACACGCGCACACACACACGCACACGCATGGACACACACACATACACACATTCATGGACACACACACATAGTCACACACACAGATACACAAAGGATCACACGGACCCACAGTCACACGGACCCACAGTCACACACACACACACACACACACACACACACACACACACACACACACACACACACACACACACACACACACACACACACACACACACACACACAGAGTCACATGCATCTGGTCTTGCTGCGGGTCGTTGGAGACGCTACTGGAGGTCGGCAGCAGATGTGTGGTGTATGGCAAGATGGCGGTTTTAGGTAAACCCTCTTCCCCATGACGTATTGACGGCCATCCAACCTTACACCCCCCCCCGCCCCACCACCAGCCCTCCCCCCTAGAAAACACTCAAGTTAAACGTGCGGGAGGGGTGGGGGGGGGTTGGGGGTGCAACTCTGAGCCACAAACCCTGCAGTGATGTCATCACCAAGCTGTGCGAGATCAACACAGAGAATGTTTTGATCCCAGTTCTAGCCACGGGACAGGAAGAGGGCTCTGAGCCCGCGGTGGCTTACACACGCATTGGTCGCTCACACACACACGCACACTCTCACTCTCACGCACATACACTCTCGTTCACACTCACACGTTCATTTACACTCTCAAGTACATTCTGTTACACTCACTCTCTCACACTCAATCTCATACTCTCACACACACAGACCCTACGCACACCCGAAACATAGTCTCACACAAACACCCTACACACACACCCTCTCACACACACACACACACACACACACACACACACACACACACACACACACACACACACACACACACACACACACACACACACACACAGACACAGTAAGTGGAACAAGAAGTAAAATAATGGTGTCGGTTTTCATGAGGATTCCTGGGCTGCCGTGAGGCATGATATTTATGCGTCTTGATGAATTGCGTTTCATTTAGATGGCGGGTATCTGCATGGGCTGGTGCTACTGCATCTCATTCAGAATGTGTGTTGTGTGTGCACACGCCTGATTGTGCGAGTGTAAAGATAATAAACAATCGTTTGGTGACAAGATGCTAAACCCGGCCTCCCCTTCACTTGAAGACTGAACGCCGACTGACTTGATGACGGTGTGATGCGGCCTGCATGTCAAAGCCGTGCGTGTTTATGTGCCTTGGGTAACAGGGCTGCGAAACTTCGGTCACATGTGATTTCAACATTTCTTCCTCAACGTTCGCTTATGCACTGCCATTTGTTTAATTCACTTGTGGAGCCAAGCTGGAGCATGGCTTTACAGTAAGTCAGATGGGGAGGTTTCCCCTCTCTCTCCCTCCCCCTGCTCCTCACCACTGTCTCTACACTTTTGATTGAACACAGCTCCTCTCCCCGTCCTCCTCCTCCTCCTCCCGTCTCCATCTCGCTCTCTGTCAGCATGGCTCCTTCCTCTCCTCTCTGTGGTTTCCTGCTCCCCGTATCAAACCCCCCCCCTCGGCCCTCTCCCTATTGGCTCAGGGCCCCCTGCCTCAGCTGGCTCTCACCACGGCGCCTATCTCTTCCATCAGAGTCTCGGGCCCGCCACGTTAAATACCGTCCCTGTGTTCATCTGTGTCTCATTGTCACGTCTGCTGGCTTGTTCCCTGTCTTTCTGACGCCATCCCCCCCCCCCCCTGTTTCCCCCCCCCTCTTTCTCCCTCACACATGGAGGGCAGCAGAGCCCTCTCGCTGAAGGTTTTGCTTGAGTTTGATCTTTTCTTTCAGTCTTTCACTACATTAAAATGAATAAGTGAAACTTTGTTTTAAATCTTTAATGTGTGGAGCCTGGCTCTGCTTTAAAGTGGCTCATGGGCATCTTAACACGTCAGTATTTCAGCTGCATCCCACATTTTTCAGGGGGCCCCCAGGATTCTAGGCACCCTACCCTGGTGCTGATCTTAGACAAGCGCACGCACGCAAACATGTACATTGCGTCTTATCGCCGGACCCCGCTTCCTGTACCCCTTACTCTGTCGTTTCCCGTGCCCTCATTGCCTTCCCTTCCAGCTCCGAGCAGAGCCGCAGTCGACTCTAATGGAGAGACTGTCACTGCTAGTCGTTTGGACCAAAGGCTGCAGTAGCCCTCTGTGGGCTCCTCGTTCCAGGAAACAATCACTGGTTTCCCTGTTGATGGGAGCTGCCGCTGCCACACTGGGGCAGAGGCTAATAGCGCCGGCAAACGGAAGCAAAAAGGAAACATACAGGCTGAAGTGACTGCTGCTGCTGCTGCGAATTACTGGGCCTTCGGGCAGGGAGAGGGACAGACTGTGTTTGCCAGCTTTTTGTCTCCATTTCTTTCTCTTGCTCTCCCCGCTCCAGACCACTGAAAGATGCGTCCTTGCTCACGTTCAGCTCAGCCTCGTCTCTCTTGTCTTCCTCGGGGAGGTTTGTGGATTGGTGGCCTTGCTGTGACCCGCTCGAGTCTCTCATTGTGGTTGCAGCAGTTTAACGCTTGGCAGTTCTCGCTGCAGTCGGCACCGGAAAATAACGGAAAATAGTGGATCTGTCACTCTCCCGACGTGACGAGGACTCACAAGAATCTCCTTTATTGCCCTGCAAAGATCTCGGGCCGTTTGGCACAGCCGACCCTCAGAAACTCTATAATACTGTGTACCCGGGGAACAGCCCATGCAGGGATGGTTCTCATTATGGTAGTCGTGCATATAGCAACACAGCTTGATCCAACATGTTCTCTATCAAAGTCCCCTGTCCCCTCTCTCCTCCCTCCTCTCTCCTCTCTCATGTCCCTTGTCTCCTCTCTCCCCTGTCCCCTCTCTCCTCTCTCCTCTCCCCTCTCCCCTCTCCCCTCTCCCCTCTCCCATGTCCCCTCCGTGTTCCTTGCCCAGAGCTGATGGACCCGGCGGCATCGGACGGAGGTTGCACCACTATCAGTGGATTGCAAAACTCGTGAGCAGAGTCGGTCCGACAGACTTGTGCAGACAAGGCTTTATTGCTCGTGGAATCCCGAGCACACTGTGTCGGGAACAGAGTGGAGGAAGGGGGAGGGATGCACGTTTGTCTGTTGGCGCTGCGGAGCCACAGGCTTTCTTTCCATGCACCCATCTTTTGACGGCAACACTTAAAGGGCCCTCGCTCCGGTGTTCGTCATACCCTCCATTCCTGGGCGGAGAGGTCCGTGTCTTCATACCACAGACCCCTGCTCAGCTAGCCCGTCTTTCCTCCTGCACCGTGTGCTGATGTAAACGTTTAACTGACTGCATCTATACAGCACTTTTCTAACCAGTGGCCACTCGAAGCTCTTTACAATATTGCCCAACATTCCCCCATTCATGCACACATCCACACACCGACGGCGGAGTCAACAGTGCTGGGTGACAGCCAGCTCGTCGGGAGCAGTTGGGGTGAGGCGTTTTGCTAAGAGACACCTCGACACTCCGCTAGGAGTGTCTGGGCATCCAACTAGCAACCTTCTGGTTACCAGACAACCCGCTCTACCTCCTGAGCCACATGCCTCACCCAAATGTGGAGGGGGTTTGGGTGCGGCGGTCGTCCCGGGATCGCGGCCCTCTGTCGTTGACCCCCCCGACTTTTCACTCAACCCCTCGGGTTCGGCCGGCGTTCACGTTTCGGTTCTCCTCCCTGGTAGCGGTGGGTCCTGCTAGCTAGCCTGCGTAGTTTCCATGCTCTGACAGATGGGCTCTCTCTGCGGCCACCACCACCACCACAGCCTCCCTGGGGGATGTGGGTCTAGGTTTATTTTTTAATGTAGAACGTGTTGATATGCTCCATTTTATATTGGCAGGCATTTCAAGGTTTCGCGGGTTAAATGACATCCCTCTTTTTCACATTTTTGGTTCTGTAATAACAATATAATAAAATGGCGTTCCCGCACTTGACATGTGGGATTTAAACGGCAGATAATGCCTGATAATTATTACTCTGCTGTTCCTGAGCTCGGGGGATTAGGGGAGGATATTTTCAGAAGGATACTGAGGGATTTTTTTTTTCGGTGGTTTGGTCCAGCGCTGGGCTGGGAGTGTCTGTGTCGTGTGAGAGAGAGTGAGTGAGTGTGTGTGTGTGTGTGTGTGTGTGTGTGTGTAGGGGAGGATATTTTTCTGTGGTTTGGTGCAGCGCTGGGCTGGGAGTGTCTGTCGTGTGTGTGTGTGTGTGTGTGTGTGTGCTGAGATAGTGCAGCAGGCCTGTTGAAGGCGCCTGCTTGTGTACAGTCTTATCGCTCTGTTTGTTTGGGAGCGTGTGAGTGAGGTGTTCTGCTCATTATTCTCCCGCTCACACATGTGGTTCTTTTGGCAGCTTTTGTAATATTTCAAAATCTGCATTGGTACACACGTCCCACTTTATAATCAATCGACTTTTTAATATATCTAAATATGTATTAGGGACAATTACAATCACAACGATAGCATCAAAAAAAAGGCAAAAGATGAACGTTTTCAAACTTTTGATTTCAGCCTCTCTTCCGAATTGTATTTGATTATATATTAAATGGGAACCGACTTCGCTGATTAATAAAACAAACGAGAGTACTGGCTCACACGCGTGTTATGAAGAAACCTTCAGAGCAGTTGCACAGTGGTCCTCATTGGCTCTCCTTTGAGTTCAAAGAAGACGAAACGTACACATGTATCATGATGACCTGGTGTGAGGATCAGTGAGTCTTAAACGGCTTCTTCTCTCTTGGGGAGGCATTTGAGCGGCATTAGAGCGGGTCAGCTGGTAACCGAAAGGTTGCTGGTTCGCTCCCCGGCTCCTCCTGACTGAGTGTCCCTGAGCAAGACAACCTCACCCTAACTGCTCCCGATGAGCTGGCCGTCGCCCTGTGTGGTTGACACCGCCGTCGTTGTGTGAATTTGTGAATATTGTAAAGCGCTTTGAGTGGCCACTGGAAAAGCGGGGTATAAATGCAGTCTATTTAACATTGCTCCTCTCCTCAGGGAAAGTACCTGCCTGCTGACCTGCTGTGCCCGGAGACCTTCGTCTGGGTGCCCATCGAGCGCTGCATCGCCCGCTTGGAGAACACCCGCTACGTCCGCTTCAACCAGGACCCCGACGCAGGTTAGCCAGCGCCCAACGGGCAGAGCGCCCCCGACTGCCTCCTACGGCGTTGTGTGGTTCGCTCTCCAGTCCGTTACCCTGCATTTACTATCCCAGCCACTGCTCTCAGACTGTAGGCCCAACGTTAGATGTTCTTAAGGAGCTCTGAGTGGTCCGTGTGTGTGTGTGTGTGTGTGTGTGTGTGTGTGTGTGTGTGTGTGTGTGTGTGTGTGTGTGTGTGTGTGTGTGTGTGTGTGTGTGTGTGTGTGTGTGTGTGTGTGTGTGTGTGTCCCCGTCCGGGCTGGCGTCCAACACGGTAGGATTTAGTGGTGGATCTCAGACCAGCCGTATCTGATCTCCAGGAGGATCTCTGTGATGATGATGATGTGGTCTCTCCTCTCTCTCCCTGCAGTACGGTCAGAGGCAGAAGTTAATCCCCTGTCCTCATGAAAGGACCACGTTGTCAGAAGATGACTGATTACATGAGCCACATGGCCGCATGCAGGGTTTAGACCAGGAGACGCCAGAGAGAGAGAGAGAGAGAGAGAGAGAGAGAGAGAGAGAGAGAGAGAGAGAGAGAGAGAGAGAGAGAGAGAGAGAGAGAGAGAGAGAGAGAGAGAGAGAGAGAGAGAAGAGAGAGAGAGAGAGAGAGGAGAGAGAGAGAGAGAGAGAGAGAGAGAGAGAGAGAGAGAGAGAGAGAGAGAGAGAGAGAGAGAGACGTGGTTAAGTGTACGTTTTAAAGGCTTGGAAAAAGGTTGGAGGGGAGATTCAAGGGTTGACTAGAGGATGATTGAAATTCTCTCTCTTTCTCACTGTGTGCGTAGCTAATCTGCACTCTGTAAACCCTACATAATAGGACCCTGTGGTCCTATATATTGGGCAGGAAATGCTATATACAGGATTCTGTTGTGTGTTTATGTGTGACTATGTACACCTATCTAAGCTCACACACACACATGTGTGTCTGTTTGCTGGAACCTGAGCCATCAGGTGGGTGGAGGGGTCATGGGGGGGAGAGTGGCCATCTCCTTGTTTACGTCAGTCTGCATCAATAGACACACACAATGGACAGGAGGTGTGTGTGATTCTCGCCGTAGGGTGGTGGATGACTATGTGTCAATGTACAAATATAAACACATTTCCTGTGAGACAGTAAGAACGGGCGTACTGCCGTGAAGAGAAAGGAATGAGAGATTTCTGGGTAGATTAGGGATGTGGTAAGTGGGTGGGGGTTATGGGGTACACAAATGATGGAGGTCTGGTGTGAGAAGAAGAAAGAAAGGGAAAAATGGGGCCCAGTATTGTGACATTCATAGTTCTACATAGAGGGAGGGAGAGAGGGGGGGAGAGAGAGTCGGGGGAGGAGGGAGGGTGGGAGGGAAGCCATTTAATCAAGCCTGTTTTTTTTCCTGACATCATTTTGATGACTCACCAGTTGAACTGCAAGGGAAGGCATCACTCCAAAGCGTAGTCAAGGACAATTAGTTGGCTGCTGGTTATTGACATCATGGCCAACGTAGATACTGGTAGGTCTGACCCTTACCC
Organism: Melanogrammus aeglefinus; assembly: GCA_900291075.1. Classification (NCBI taxonomy): domain Eukaryota; kingdom Metazoa; phylum Chordata; class Actinopteri; order Gadiformes; family Gadidae; genus Melanogrammus; species Melanogrammus aeglefinus. Next base: position 12,698 of record OLKM01000358.1, on the reverse strand, counting down.
TGTCAGTCACATCAGCTATAACGTGTGTGTGTGGTGTGTGTGTGTTGTGTGTGTGTGTGTGTGTGTGTGTGTGTGTGTGTCCAGCGTGTTGCCGTTGGACCAGGCCTTAGAGCTGCCCCATGCCAGCACATAGCAGTGAGCTAACCTAACATGATCATTGGCTGTATGTATGTATGACTCGGGGGGGGGGGGGGGGGGGGGGGGGGTAGTGGGCCCGCCGCCCAAAATAACCTACGTCGCAGTTGATTGGTCGGTCGGTCACCGGGTCGATTTGCGGCTATGTCACCAGTAGACGAGGGGCTAAGTCCCACCGCAAGATGCCAGCGTGTCTGCGGGTCCAACCATGACACAGTCGTACCACTGTTACCACCTCCTCATGAATTAGCTTCGGGCTCTGACCCGTGGCGCTGGCAGGCCGGCCCCGCTGCATGACGTAGCTGCTGTTCTTTGAGGAGGTTCTGCGCACTCTTTGCACGGTGACAGCCAGATAGCAACACACTCCAGCCAGTAGCAGCCCACAGCTCTGAGCCCGCTTTGGTGGTGGCCTGTGTTCGCTGGACACGGTACCAGCATGCCTTGACCCCTGGACATCGTGGTGCATGAAAGGGAGGCATAAAGGAACGGAAGAGCTTGGGGAGATGGAAGGGGACTGAAGGGGACCGACCCTGGAGCCAAGTCAAACAGTGGCGTTTGGCCGGGCTGAGGCGGTTCTACGTGTGTCGCTGGCAGACTGGGAGGTCAGCAGGCCAGTGGTTAGGGGACGTGGTACCACCATGCCTTGACCCCTGAACATAGTAGAGCATTTACATTTAAGTGATTTTTGCTGACGCTTTTATCCAAAGTCGACTTGCAACAATACATTCACACACCGATGGCGGAGGCAGCCATGCAGAGCGACAGCCATCTCGTCAGGAGCAGATCAGGGTGAGGCGTCTTGCTCAGAGACACCTCGACACTCTTGCTAGGAGGAGCCGGAGAATCGAACCAGCAACCTTCTGGTTTCCAGCCGACCCGCTCTACCTTCTGGGCTCCTTCCACCCATACTGCATGAAAGGAAGGGAACAGCCCAGGAGCCTCCGTGGGAAGGGGAGCTGGAAGGGGGCCGGTGCCCCGATCGGGGGCCCTGGGGGGAGGGAGGGCGGACCCCGGGGTCGTCCTGGATGTGTTCGGCCCGTCGGTGAACCGGGTCACCAAGCGTAGCTAATGAGGTGCGAGGGGAGTGCTAATCTAACGTTTACACGACCCCTCCGGCGCGCACACACACACACACACGTATTGATCGGCAAGCCCAACTTCTCACACGTCCCGGGACGCCCCCCCGCCATGACCTCATGGTCTCACACACACACGCGCGCGCACACACACGTAGTGTACGGCCCGCACACACGTAGCGTACAGCATGTGCACCGTCTCCCACACACTTTAGCACTTAGCTGTAATCTGTGTTTGCCTGACAGAGAGCTGGGGCATCGCCCTCTCAGCAGGATAAACACTTGTAAAAAAGTGTGTGACACGAGTCGCCCCCCTGAACCTTAAGTGCCTGAAGCAGGCGCCAACACACACTAAAATATACACAGTACACGCGCGCACACACACACACACACACACATGTCGTGCTCACAGTACTTTTTAACAATGCATTTTTTATCTCTTACAGATACACAAATAGTAAGTGTCTGTGGCACCAATCTCTGCTTCAGTGTTAGGTGTGTGTGTGTGTGTGTGTGTGCGGCTGTGTGTGTGCCTGGGTACCGAAGCCAGTCTAAGTGGTGCCAAGCGTCGGGGCAGAGAGAGGCTGCGCTGGGGGAGAAGGGCCCCTCTATCTTAACAAGCCCCGGTCTGACAGCACTCAGCCCCCCTGCCTGTCCCTCCATGGGCCTTCCACCCTTCACTGCTCCGGCTCACTTTCCCTCTGCTTATCAGCCTGGCTGTCTGTCTGTCCATATGTCCAGCTCACCCCCGCCGTCAGGGAGGGGAGGGGACATGGGGAGGTGTCTGCTCCCCTCAGATCCTCTGAGTGGATGGATGGACCCGCTTAGCTGCAGTCCTTTTTAATAAAACACACATGTGGGTCTTCAGCGCGTTGCCAGCTCTATCAGTGCCCCTCCCCCTGCAGTATAGATATATTTTCATGAAACTTTCGCGAAAATATTAACAGTTAACAGTTGAAGACAATTTAGAGGATCAAGCAGGTAGTAAACATTGTGGGGCGATCTATTTAAAGTCATCAGAATTGCCTTTCTAGTAGTTGTTGTAATATCTCAACATAGCCAAGCTCCAGCTAAAGTGTGCTTGCATCGCACTCTTCAGCTGTGGAATCTGAGGTTCGGGGGGGGGGGGGGTGTCAGTGTCCAAGAGGACTGTCCAACTAATGGGGTTCAACTCTTGGCCTCCGGTCCAAAGGGTGCGTGTGGCCCCGGTCACCCTCCTCCTTTCACGGCCCGGCCCTCCGTCGGCCTCTCGACCTCGGGTCAGGGGAAGCGAGGCTCGTAGCGGACACTGACCCCACGGCCCGCCACCGGCCCGCCTCGCCTCGGCACTGGAGGACGGGACTGGACGTGAAGGGGAACGGAGGGAGAGGGAGAGCGTGGCGGGGTTTCCCTGGACGAACCCCCTTTATAATCTGGCCCCGACCCCGCAACTTCTCTCTCCCTCACCCCTTACCCCCTGACCTCTGAACCTTGATCCCCCCCCCCAGAGAGCCAGGACCTTGGAGCGAGGTGTCACCGGACATCCGCTGGCTCCTTTCATGGGAGGGAGTGCTGGAGCCGCTCAGAGCCCAGGAGGGGGGAGGGCAGGATGGGTGGATGATGGAGGGGTGAATGATAGACGGATGGATGGAGAGATGAGAGAGGGGTGAATGATGGATGGACGGATGATAGAGGGAAGAGTAATACATGGATGGATAGATGCTAGAGGGGTGAATCATAGATGCGTGGACATGTAGAGTACATTTGTTTGCAGTGTTTATGCGAGGAGCGTATGTTTGGATTGTGTAAAGAGAGAGGGAGGGAAAGATGGAGTCCTGTGAATCCGCGGGTGTTACAGTAATGCCATGTCATGGAGTCAAGAGGTTCTGCTGTCCTCGGTTACTGAAACATTGTGTCCTTAAACCACTGCCTAGGATCCAAGGGAACCCTGTCATTAAAAATTTGTGGGCTCCATTAAAATTTGGAGCCCACAAATATTTGTAATTAGCATTTTATTAATATGTATCTATTGCACCTTTCATTGTTGGGGACAATCACAAAGTGCTTTGACATTGCATTTAAAGCAATAAAAATTTTAGCATTTAACTTTGCAGACTGAATTATGATCACAGATAAGTTATGATTATTTCTGCTGGCTCTCTGTTGACTTGTTCACAGTTCATTAAGGCACTGGGATCCAAAGAGAAAAATATTGCTGAAGCTGGTCGTTTTCTAATGTAATCCGGTAGAAGAGATGCTGACTCTGCTGTATGGGTTAGGAAAGGAAGACTAATCATTAGTTCATCAGCGACGGGTGAGGCTCATATGTAATTCAACACTTGAAGCCCCGAAAGTGATCCCCGAAAAGAATGTGAAACATGAAAATCTCCATAGAGTGGGAGAGAAAAATATCTGCAGGGCCTTTTCCAGAGAGTCCTTTATATGCCTCTGAGTGGAAAAAAAACAACACAGAACTAAAAGTTAAAGATCATACCATGGAGACTGTCCTGAGTGGGAAACTTGTTCCCCGTCAGTTTCCTGCATAGTCCTTGGTTGGCTCTAAATTCCCTGAAGGTCGCTGGGTGCATGAATGTGACCACCAACACCAGAATCCCCTTCACAGTTGTTTCTTGCTACCCTTCTCAGCAGCATTGCGGCGCTTCCCCGTAGCCGGCTATGAAGTCACCGAGGTATGGACCTCAGGCATTTTGTCGAGAAAACAGAGTTCAAACCTAAGCACTGTATACTAAATCAGCAGTGAAGAACTTCTCAGAGATGAGTAAATGCTTAATTCAGTTGAGACTTGTTACTTTTTGTCCCCCGTGTGTGACATTTGATGGTGCGTGTGTGAGCCAAGCACAACCCCCCCCCCCCCCCCCCCAAAAAACAAACCTGAGCCCCCTGCAACTGAAGCCCCCCCTCCCCCCCGGACCTCACTCTTATCAAACCCTGGCTGCGGCCCTGCTCAGACGGTGTAATGTGCGTGAAGCTTTGCTCTCCAGATCAGATCCATGTCGGGCCTTAACTGGAAAGAGGTGTGCATGGCAACGCCCCAACACACAACGGTAGCAGAACTGTGTCCAGTGAACTAGAGTGTTGTGCCGTCCTCTTCTGTGTCCAGTCCTGTGTTTCCATGTGTCTGCCTCGGCCTCCTGGCTCTTATCTGGGGCCGCAGCCCTCATCTGGTGTGCAGGGCGCAGGCAGATAGGTGGTGCCTCACCGGCTATGTGAGGAATTTTTGCAAATGTGTGAAGCGAAGGCACATGGCTGCAAGCTTGGATCAATGCTATGCACGCACACACATGCTGCCATAGACACACACAACACACACTCGCGCGCGCGCACGCACGCGCGCATGCACAGACACACGCACAAAAACAGACACACACACACACACAACGCACACACACGCAATGCACCCGAGCGCGAGCGCACACACACACACACACACACTTACGCGCTCACGCTCACACACACCATGACCACCTGGAAGCTCAGCTTGGCGCCTCGTGGAGGCGGTGGAGATGAGCTGGGGTTACTACAACATTGTCGCTCCCTCCTGCTGGAGCCCACGGCACCAGGGGACCCAGAGCAGCTGGGTGGCTCCGTCTCTCCCTCTGCGTCAGAGGCTTTCTTCCTCATGGAGCATTGTGCGTCTGTGCCTTGGGAGTTTGTGTGTGTTGAGGGGGTTTGTGTAAGTGGGTTTAGGCAAGTGTGTGATTGTTTACATGGGTTTATGTGCATGTGTGTTAACTGGAGTTTGGGAATGTGTGTGCGTTTGTTTACTTTGACTTGTGAACATGTGTTGTCTGTTTTTGCGTTTGTGTGTTTTCATTGACTTGTGTACGGAAGTGTGTGTTAACGTGTACGTGTGTGTGTGTGTTTTCATTGACTTGTGTGTGTGTTTGTGTGTTTACGTGGACTATGTGTATACTTGTGTTGTCTGTGTGTGCGTTTGTGTGTTTTCATTGACTTGTGTACGGAAGTGTGTGTTAACGTGTATGTGTGTGTTTTCATTGACTTGTTTGTGTGTTTAGGTGGACGTATGTGTGTGTGCTTACGTGGACATCTGTGTGTGTGTGTGTGTGTGTGTTTACACGGACTTGTGTAAATGCATGTGAGAGAAATATTTACAGCGGGGTGGAGCATTGAGGTGGTCACCAGGGGGTTCGCTTGCACCCCTTACAGTTAAAAAGTTCAGCTGGAAAACAGAAAGCAGACAGTGGAAACTAATTAGGTGGAGTCTCTTGTACCCCATCCTTCCATTACACCACCCGCCCACAGTAGGCATGTAGGTCCAGCCCCACCCTAACACGGGCAGCCCCTCTGCGATGTGCTTTCTAACCCCCGCCACCACATTTTCCAGTGGGACCTCCAGAGGGCCGTCCTGAGACCTGGGCGTTGGGTTATAGAGTGGCTGTGTTTCCAATGGACCTGCTGGGGTTTATAGAAGCGCGCCCCCCCATAAAGACGCTGTGTTTGGGCCCGGCCTCAGAGCCTGTAAACAAGATGAGCTGAATAGCAGAGGACTGCACTCCTGTGTATTCTCTCAGGCACTGGGGGTGGGACACTGCTTTATGTTCTACATGCTCCTTCTGCAGAAGGTTAAGGCAGAACGATGCTGCAGTAAGGACTTAATACTTTACATGAATATAATTATAATGGATATAATCTAGGATATTACAAGTAATCATTCAGGGGAAAAAATATGAACAAAGGCATCGCAAATTAGATGAAAAGCGTTAATTACAGTTTCTACAGGAAAGTAAAAGAAAACATTCATTTTAATAAACTAACTTTTAATGCAATATTTTTTCTCTCTCCTCCTCTCTCTCTCTCTCTCCCCCCCCTCCCCCTCCCGGTCCAGTCGACGCGCGGGCCTTTAAGGACCTTTCCCGGGTCATGGTTCTGTTCAGGAGGACCGTCATGCCCTACGCCGCCTACTGCCGCAAGCGTAGGGGCCCCAGCGACCAGGAGCAGGTGGAGCAGTACGCCGCCCTGCTGGGCCAGACCTGCGCCGAGAGCGTCCTCATGTACCGGGAGGGCTCCAGGGCCTGAGGGCCCCCCCCCCGGATCAGGGGCCCCTAGGACCTCAGGTCCTCGAGGCCCCAGACACCAGGAGCAGGCAGAGCATCCTGATGTACTCGGCCGGCCTGGGGGCCCCTCGGACCTCCGCTTAGACACTCACCAACCCACATAGGAAAGAAACCCACCTGCCAGCAATAAGTCTGTCTGATCCAAATCAGCCTTTCAGTCCGTCTGTCTGTCAGCTTATCGGTCTATAGGTCTCTCTACATACTCCAACTCAGCCTTTCAGTCTGTGTGTCTGTCCGCCTAACAGTCAATAGGTCTGTCTGTCTGATCCAACTCAGCATTTCAGTCTGTCTGTCTGCTCTGAATTTCTCTGGGCCTATCAGTGTGTCTATACGTCCGTCTGTCTTATCTGAATGTCTTTCAGCCTTTCAGTCTGTCTATCAGTCTGTCTGTCTTCTCTTTCGCTCTATGCTGCTTCTCCCTGTAGCCTCACTTCTTCATAACTCCAGTCAGCTTCCCTCCCTCCCTGTGTGGTTGTGTGTGTGTGTGTGTGTGTGTGTGTCTGTGTGTGTTGTGTGTGCTGTTAACATGTATGTATGTATGTATGTATGTATGTATTTGTGTGTATCCACGTACCTGCTGGCCTGCCTGATCAATATATCAGCATCTTAATCACTACTATAAGTACTCACTCATTACTACACTCATCACAACACTATGACCGGCCAACGGGTCAGTGGACTGTGTCTACGTTCATCTCCGTGGAAGGTCTAGAACTGCAGTGAGTAGGAGGTCGCTGATCTCAGAGACGGCCTCCAAGTCTTCCTTAAAACTACGTCCTGGTTCTGAGGGACAAGAACCACGTCTGTGGGAGGAGAACCACGTCCTGAGGAGGAGAACTGCGTCCAACGTCCATGAGTGAACTCTTTCTCCCCACTTCCTGTGTTCGATGTTTTAAACCACGACCGCTTTCCCTTCTTTTTCTCCGACATCGACACTTATTTTGTTTTTATCCTCTTTTTCGTTTTGTTAATAAAGGGATTATATAATCACTCTCCAGTGTGAGTTGTTTTATTATTATTCTAAATATCTTCTGTATTGCGCAGGCGAACCATAACCTCAGTTTATTTTTGGAGAGTGTCCCGATAAAGCAATCCTGTGGTTTCTTAACTGGGTGAAGCAGGCGGCCAGGGCGCAGGGCAGCTGTTTTACCCTGTGCTCTTCTGTTTATCCACAAGTCCTTTTTGGACGTTTACATTTGAAAATTCAAACACGTTATTTATTATGTCCCGATACGGCCGGCCATGTCTTCTGGGTCTTTGCTCATTACTTTGGCCCTGAGGATATGATTTTGTGTGTGTGTGTGTGTGTGTGTGTGTGTGTGTGTGTGTGTGTGTGTGTGTGTGTGTGTGTGTGTGTGTGTGTGTGTGTGTGTGTGTGTGTGTGTGTGTGTGTGTGTGTGTGTGTGTGTGTGTGTGTGTGTGCGTGTGCTGCGTGTGTGTGCGTGCGTGTGTGTGTGCGTGCCTGTGTGTGTGCGTGCCTGTGTGCGCGCAAATATGCTTGTATGTGTTTGCGCACTTGTTTGTGCACACACGTCTGTGTTTGCATGTGTGCGTGTATGTATGCTTTTTTTGCATGTGTGTATTGGTTCTGATCTCCCAGCCCGTACTGTGTGGACAACACCTCGCCACACACTGCCACAAACGGGAGTGTCAATTTGCACAGATCCAGCGAGCTTACGCTCCCACAATGCTCCACACACGCGGGTGTGCTGGGAGTGATGTGGCGAGGCCTGTTTGAGTTGGAGCGGCCCTCAGATATACGAGCTGGCAGCGCCTCAATGCCCAACGGCTGTTGCTGGCGCTTCTGCAGAATGTCAACAGCAGTCTGGAAGAAGAGCAGGGTGCCAGGGCTGGGTGGGGCCGGGTGCTGGAGGTGGAGCGGGGGCCCTGTTGTGCCAGAGCGGGGGCCAAACCCGGTCAGGCCCGACGGTGTCCGGGCTCAGGGGACGTTGGGGGGCCAGGGGGCCGGGGTCCGTAACAAGGGTCGATGAGCTAAATCAATCGTGTGGCACGCAGACGTTTGTCTGTGCTGTGAATCAGGCCCGACTGGGTGGGCTTCCCTTTTAATCCAAAGGCTTACTTACACTTACAGACACACACACACACACATACGCGCACACACACACGTGAAATGCAGTCTTTATTTTTCGAAAGGCTCCTCTGTACAGCTGTTGTCATGTGGTCTGTTCTTAATATCGTCCATCTCTGTCAGTGAAAAACCGGCCTCCAGCTCTTAGAAAACCGCCAAAAAGGAGAGAGTGAGGGAGCATCTCAGTAGTCTCAACCTGACCGGAGTTCCAAACAGGGACTGTGTCCGAGGGAATTAGCACAGATTGACACTCTAATTCTCCAGGAAGGGAACACTGACGCTGGCAAGAGGCCATCTTGGATCCACTGTTTCCCTCCCACATTAGGCAAGCTTGCCCTGCATGCTGCACTTGCAACACACACACACACACACACACACACACACACACACACACACACACACACACACACACCCAAACACACACCCATCTCACACAGACGCACAAACTCACTCCACATACACCCAACCACACACACCCACACCCAAGCACACACACAAACTCATACACCATTACACAGAGACAAACACACACACACAAACTCTCACACACACGCACACCCAAACACACACATACCCAAACACACACAAACATACACACCCAAACACACACAAACTCAAACCTAAACACACACATGAACACACAACCACACACGCACACACACACATCCAAATACACACACACCCAAACACACACACACACACACGCCCAAACACACGCAAAACTCACCCACATACACACCGCAAACACACACAAAAACTCACACACATGCACACCCAAACACACACACACACAGACCCATTCACCCACTGCTGGCCCTGTCATGAAGAGTTAGGCTTGGTGTGTTCCACACACAAAGAGACGATGCCAGTTCGGTGGTGGACCTCTCTGTCAAAACATCCTGGCCCTGTCGCTGCTGCTGCAGCCCATTAGCTTAATAATAATGTAGAGGGAGAACAGCCTGGACCGGGACATTAGTCACAGAGCATCATGGTGTCTCACCCCTCCCTCCAATCAGGGCTTCTTAATAAGATAGATGTGTTCTGACCGCAGGCCCAGCCAGGGCTGCTCAGCCAAAGGTCCCAGAGAGAGGAGCAGAACCACAGGGTCCATTATCTCCCCGTCTGAACTCCCTCCAACAGGGGTTGGGAAACGTAACGTCATGCTTGATTTGTGCATGCTCGGATGCCAAAAGGGTGGTTTGTACACATGATACACTCGGTAATTAACATAGTTGAGGTCTCAGCTGATGGCGTCATATTTGGGCTGCATTGGTTAATGTCACCTGGTTGATGATTGGTGGAAAGATATGTGGTCAATTTAGTTATCTGTTCCGGGTGTTGATGCACACGTAAAAACAGTGCTTAGCATTGTGTAGCATCTTATCCTAGTTATCTTTGTTGTCTACGGGGAATGGGTTAACCTAGTGATTGTTAGTGCTTGGCACTTGGTTCTATGAACATCCTTACTGTACGGACAGCGATATATTGTTGTTTCTCTTTCTCTTGACAAATGAACTTATGTAAGTCACTTTGGCTTAAAGCATCTGCTTAAGGCTAATGTCAATGATGTAGGAAGCCATACCGGGCCTACCTTGTGAAAAGCCACACAATGGAAATATGAGAAGCAGTTAGTACGCAATCATAAAGAGCAAACCAGGAAATATATATTACGATGTTGAATACCTCTTTCAGGAACGCCCATGGAATCTGATGCCTTATTTCTGTAGTGAAACCCTGTCAGGGCTGTGATTATTTTGGGAACAACAGGTGAAACCTGACCTTTCACCGATAATTTATTTTGAAGATGAAGACGACCAGAGTCAGGATGTGTGTCACCCCCAGCGCCCGCCTCAGTACCACAGTGTCAGCTCAGCCACACAGGCATTTTAGGCCACCTCTGAATTCACAACTGTTACACGCAAAACCATTTTCCTGTTTGTAATGAGATGATCTCCCTTTCACAACTGTTTGAACTCTCTCTACTCTTTCTCTCTTCTGCTGGCACTTGTGTGCACTGTTTATCGACTGGCTAGCCCGTGAGACCCTAGCAACCGTTGCGTTGTTACCGCGACTGTTGTGTTAGCGTTGTTGTGTACGCTGTTGTGTGCGTTGTGCGTCCCTCCCACTGTACGGCTGCTGGTGCTGTGGTGTTGTGTTGTCTTTGCACTCGCACCCAGACTGGCCCCCAGGCCCAGCGGAAGCGGCCCCGGGCCCCCAGAGGAAGTGCAGGGCCTGCCTTTGTTCCAGCAAGGGCCCCTGGATTAAGCGTATCGCACTCTAAATGCGGAGCCCCCTTTCACTGGGGGATTATGGTGTGAGCTTGGGGAGGGGGGGGGGGGGCGTCTCGCTCTCTCCTATTGGATCCTTGTCACACGGATTCAACACACATCACAACCACAGCAGCACCCCAGCACGCTAGAGAACACAACAACGAGAGAGGGAGGGAGGGAGGGAGGAAGGGGGAGAGAGAGAGAGGGAGAGAGAGAGGGAGAGAGAGAGAGAACAAGAGAGAGAGAGAGAGAGAGAGAGAGAGAGAGAGAGAGAGAGAGAGAGAGAGAGAGAGAGAGAGAGAGAGAGAGAGAGAGAGAGAGAGAGGACCACGTCCAGGGGGGCCGGTGACAGTGGTAAAGTGTTTATCTGGGGCCATTGAGGAAGCGTAGCCCTCCCCACCGACACCCCCCAAGCCCTTGCTTTATATACCTGCAGCCTCTGTCTTCAGATAGATATGCATCTTTTATATCGGCGGAAGATGGAAATGAGAGTATGTTTTTCAAGTTTTTCCTCAAAAAAACATTACAACTCGATGTTCCCACTTAAACGTGTGATTTGATTTGGGCTTGCTGAGTGAGTTAGGAGGAGTGAGGAGGAGTAGGGAGGACCTAGGAGGAGTAAGGAGGAGTTAGGTTTGTCTCCGTCAGCTCTGTGGCCCAGGGGCTGATAGAGAAACGCGAGCAATAGGGCAGCCCCGCGTACGAGATGGGAGAATAACTCTTCTGGCACAGGCTTTAGAGTGGCACTTTGGTTGGCATGGCGACGCGGACAATGAGTGATTGGCGGTAAATAGTGTCCTCAAACGTACTCCCCTGTGAGTGAGTGCTCCGCCCTCTCTCCTTCCCTCCCTCTCGCTCCCTCTCCCTCTCTTTCTCTCCCAATCTCTCCCCCTCCCTCACTCTTTCTCTCTCTTATCCTCTCCCTCTCTCTCTCTCCCCTTTCCACTCTTTCCCTCTCTCTCTCTTCCCCTTACCACTCTCTCCCTCTCTCTCTCTCTTCCCTTCCCACTCTCTCTCTCTCTCTTTCTTTCAGTGTGTTGAGGTCTCCCCCATGCCCCCCTCTCCCCCTCCCTCTCTCTCCTCCCCCCTCTTTGTGTTCCCCCCCTCCGGTCCTGGGCCGAGGAGGCAGTGCAAACATTCCAAGTGGCGTTAGAATGCTGATGATGGCGAGGTGTGGACGACGCCTGGGGGGAGAGGGGAGAGGGCGGAGGGAGAGAGGGGGGGAGAGAGGGGGAGAGAGGGGGAGAGGGGAGAGTCTTCTCCTCTTCCACGGTGTAAATCTCTCTGTTTGAACCATGCAGGGCTGCAGCCTAATTAAGCTACTTATACAGACATACGCACACAAGCACACACACACACACACACACACACACACACACACACACACACACACACACACACACACACACACACACACACACACACACACACACACACACACACACACACACACATACCCGCAGGCCATCACCCTTCTGCTGTGTAATGGAATTTCCCATCTCCTCAAGTCTTTCTCCACATAACACCCACCCCTCCCTCACCCGAACACACACACACACACACACACACACACACACACACACACACACACACACACACACACACACACACACACACACACACACACACACACACACACACACACACACAAACACGCACACACACACACACACACACACACACAAACACAAACACACATCCTTTCTTTTTCCTTCTCAAAGGTGAACTACATTTTCCAGTCGTCTAAAAAAACAGGTGAAGGTTTTGACACTGGACCCGCCGCCTTCTCCTCCTCCTCCCCCATCCTCTTCCTCCACCTCCTCATCCTTCCCCATCCTCCACCGCCTCCTCCACCTCCTCATCCTTCTCCATGCGCTTCCTCCTCCTCCTCCAACTACTCCACCTCCTCATCTTCCTCCATGCTCTCCCTCCTCCTCCCCCTCCTCTTCTCCCTCCACCTCCTCATCCTCCCCATCCTCCTCCTCCTCTCCCTCCTCTTCCACCTCCTCCTCCTCCTCCATCCTCTTCCTCCTCCACCACCTCCTCCATCCTC
>OLKM01000357.1:306694-348480 GCA_900291075.1 Melanogrammus aeglefinus | reverse complement strand
CCCAAATCTCATCAAAAAATAGTCCAATCGTTAGTGCTACGTTTGTGCTGGTTTGTGCCGTCAAAAGAATTGTTTTTGCTATATTGTTCTTAGTTTCGTTCCCCGTTTGATTTTTTCACACATGACGTCCACTCAGCCCCAAACGTCCTCTTCTGAAATCGCGTCAAATGCTCTACCTCGTTAGTGCTACGTTGTGCTGGTTATGTGCTGTTAAAAGAAACTGTTTTTGATCATTTAACTTTTTAAGTAATATAAATTACACACCTTTAATTTTCCCTCTTGTTATGTGGAAAACAGCCACTTGATTATGCCAACCAGCACCCTAGAACGCTCAAAATCGTGTCCAAAATGGTCTCTATCCGTATGAGTGCAAGATAAATGTGCCGTGAGTTTGTGCAGTCCAAGAAATGTTTGTGCCACTATAGTTTAACATATTTCCAGTTTGATTGTTCTCACGTGATGTAACTCAGCCCCCCTTGCATCTTCAATTGCGTTCAAAAATGGTCTCTATGTTTAGTCCTACGTTTAGTGCTGGTTTTGTGCTGTTAAAAAGGAAATGTTTTGATACTTTTCTTTTAAGTAATTAATAAAACTTTATTTTTGCCCTCTTGTTATGCAACACAGCCCACCTCAAACCTTCAAAATCGCGGAAAATGGTCTCTATCGTTTGTGCCAGGTTTTGTGCTGTTTGTATTTCTTCGTTACATCGTTGCGTTCTCGTCATTTCAGGTTTGTGTTCATTGTATTTCCCCGTGCTACGTTGTTCATTGTTTACTCGTGTTTTCTGACCTCGGAACGAACCTTGCGCCCTATTTGATTTATGTTGCTTACCTGTGTACCGTATCCTGCAGTAAACGGTTTGTTCTTTATTGAACTAACTGAGTCCGAGTCGTGCATTTAAGTTCTGCACATCACCTTCAATTCTTAACAACTATAGTTTTTTAAGTTAATGTTAAAAGCTTTATTTATGCCCACGCTTTGACCTATCCAGCCCACAGTCCCACCTTGAAATCTCAAAATAGGCTCTATCGTTTGTGGCCGTCAAAATAATTTGATTGTTCCCCAATCATCACATTTGTATTGTCCTGTTTTATATGAGGTGTTTGCTTGTTTTTTGTGTGTTATTTTCAAAATACATTTGAGTTTGGTTCACCTTCCAGTCTGGTTTTGATTTAGATGTAAATATTATTTATTAGCCACTTGTCACGGGTATCTGCTGTAAGTAGCAGGGTCATGAGATGAAACACAAACAAATAGATGCACAGAATATGTGCACTCAGCCAGAGCAGCCAGGCAACCCATACCACTGTACCACTTGACCGGCAAAGCAGAAGAAACTGCCTAGGTATCCTATTTTTACCACTTTTCACTCGCATGAGAGAATTCACAACGGGAATATATTTTAAACTATAGTGGCACACAACATTTCTTTTGACTGCACAAACCAGTACACAGTAGTACGTAGGCAGTTCATAGAGGCAGCAAGTGTTTGGACGCAGATTTGAAGGCTTTATAGGTGGTGCGGTGTTTCTATAACAAGTTGGTCTGTCTTTACCATAACAAGAAGGGACAAATATAAGAAGTTTTAATTAATTACTTAAAAAGTAACAGTACATCAATTGAATCTTTGACATTTCTTTTAACAGCAGCAAACCAGGCTCTAACGTAGAACTAAACATAGAGAGCAATATTTTGAGACGCGATTCTGTGAAGATGGAGGAGGGCTGGTGGGTCGTGAGCCTGGTCACGTCACAGGGGAAAATCAAACTTGGATCATCCTTTTAAACTATAGTATGCACAAATAATTTCTTTGACTGCACCAAAACCAGCACAAACCGTAGCACTAACGAATAGAGACCATTTTGACGCGATTTGGAAGAAGGACGGGGGCTTGATGAATGTACGTCAGATGTGTGAAAAACTTCACTCTGGTGGACAATTAGAACTCATAATTGCACAAAAACAATTAGTCTATTGACGGCAGCAAACCAGACACATACGTCTGTAGCACTAAATGATGTGGAACTTCATGTTGTTGATAATAAAGAACTATATTAGATTGCTGTTACGTACAGACGCAGATCGTCGAACGGCTGCTGGGTTGACGTCACATGTCGTGAGAATCATGCAATTTGAATTACTTCAAAATCCTTACCAGCACAAACGATAATTTTTACTACGGCACAACACCAGAGCATAACCTTAGCAGGCAACCGAACAGCAGTGTTCTTGTTAATATATTATTGCATGAGACGGTCTAGCGACTCGTGCCATCTTCAAACAGGTCCCCGTCTAGCATAGTATGAACAAAGGTAACGCCTAGTGAATTTTCTAAATATTGGTGGCCTCTAACTCCCCCTAGCGGATATATATACATATTGATAGCCTAGCGGATAGGAGGGGGACTAACCACCAGTCACTTATTTATTATTTAAAGGCCCTTTTATTAATTGTATACATTACTGACTGAAGTTAATTTAATTCAGGTTTTTATGCCGTTCATGGAGACAATTGATCAAATAAATTAAAGCTAAATAATAATATATTAGACATATATCTTTGAAAGAATTTGTGTTCTAGTGTACCCGTCAATATACAAATTGAAGATATAACAGAAAGGTATGTGGATGTGACATTTTATGTTTGAAAACCCAAAAGGTGAATAAATGACTTCAACATATTTAAAAAAGTTTTTTATTGGACTGGGTTGATTGAGGTCAGCATGTCCAAACCGTAAATTAATTATCTTCCACAGGCACAACACAACAACAACATCAACAACACATTTGACCACACCACGGTACCATGCCTGCTTCCTCTCTGTAAACATGGACACACACAGAACTGTCTGGGTTCTGGCCGCAGCTTGCTGTTTCAACACAGCTTGGGAGGAGTGAGGAACTTTTTATTGTGTAGGAACCCAAACCTCCTTCAGGATTTTCAGTGACATCCAGCCAGTTAGAAGGTGGGGCATAGCTTACCCTTAAACATCTGACCCTTAACCCCTGACCCTTTTAGCCCTAACCTGTGACCTTTAACACTTAATCTCCTAGAGTCCAGGTTCCTCCAGGCTGGTTGGAGGGCAGAGCTCCTCTTGGAGGCCAGCAGCAGCAGAACAATATTAAAATAGAGAACATGAACCTACGTTTACATATTTACACAACCTAGCAACCTGGTAACCTAGCGACGCCTGGACGGATTCAGACTCTGTGCTGCTGTAGTTGCGGAGGAGGCCGAGGACAGTTCAAGAGTGTGGTTTGATTCCCTCCCTTGCCAAAAGGGTGTATCAGCAGCTTGTTAAGGTGATACACCGCTGAAGCCCCTCCCCTTGTGTCCTAGCACCACAGCAGAGGCTTCTGTCTTCTGATTGGTTCGACAGGAGCTCCCTGGAAGGCACGTCGCCATGTCAACCAAACTTCATCCTGTACAGTCTCTCCTCCCTGGTCTTCGCGTTCCTTCATGTTGGATCAATTTGGACTTTTCTATACAAAGATCAATAATTCATGGTGGCTTGTTCACATTTAAGACCTTAGGGACCAGAGAGAGTATTGATCCAACGTTGTGACATAAGGCAGCAAAGAGGTCAGAGCTGATCACCCCAGCTCTGCTTTTAGAAAACATCCAGGATATCTAGATCTAAGAACTAGATACATGGATCTAGATCTAGAACTAGATACATGATCTAGATCTAGAACTAGATACATGACTAGATCTAGAAGATCTAGATACATTATCTATATATCTAGAACTAGCTCCATGGTCTAGATCTAGAACCATCTAGACCTAAATACATGATCCAGATCGAGAAACATCTATATATATACATCATCTAGATACATTATATATATATTATATATATATATATATATATATATATATATAATATATATATATATATATATATATATTATATATATATATAGAACTAGAATATATACATATCTATATCTAAAATTATGATCCATGATCGAGAACTAGAACTAGATACATTGATATCTATATCTAGAGCTAGATCCCATGAACGACATCTATAACATCTAGAACTAGATACAATTATCTTATACCTAGAACTGGATCCTCGATCATATCTACATCTAGATACATGATCTGTATCAAGATATATAACTAGATACATGATCTAGATCTATACAAGATACATGAATCATTGTCTAGATCTAGAACTAGATCCATGATCAGATCGAGAACCTGAACTAGATCCATGAGCTACATCTAAGAAATAGATCCAGGATCTAAAGTAGATATGATTAAGCTGTAGAATTGACCGCATGATCTAGAACTAGATCCATGATCTCGATCTCGATCTAGATCTGTGATAATATCTACATCTAGAACTATACAGACAGATATTTAGGTTCTAATACATATCATCTCACCCTTCCATACTCAACACAACTACCTGACGACAACAACACATATAGTAATAATAATAATAATAATAAGCATTTCATCATTATAGAATAATATTATGGTCTTCAGAGAGTTTGGCCATTGGAGCGCTGTCGTCAGTGATGTTGCCACGGTGACCAGACAGAGCCACTGCCATCTATTGGCTGGGATGCTTGGGTTCAGAGGGTCAGGCAGCAACCAATACCCACAATCCTCCTCTGCGCCTTCACTGGCACCTCCACACGAATTAAACTGGAACACACGCACACCACAAAATGTTAGTTTTTTAGAAAATATATTGTTATTATTAATAATATATGAAATTATATATTAATTATCTTTAAAGATAATATTTATTTATATATATCTACACATATATACATACATATATAACAAATAAATATATATTATATATATGTATATATATAATATACAATAAACTATGTATTTAATATACTATAAAAGCCTAGATGCTCTTTTAGGAGCTGAGTAGCTTGCTGATTGGATTCTTTGTCAGCACTTCAGCAGCTCCTGATAGGATGAGAGTGTGGACCCACCTACAGTCCCGCCCTCCAGCGCTGACCACATACTTGTCATCAGCAGAGAAACGCACATTAGTCACATGGGCTGAGTGTCCGAAATAACGCTTGTGTTTCACCTGGGAGAGAGGAGAGGAGAGAGGAGAGACGAGAGGAGGAGAGGAGAGGAGAGGAGAGGAGAGGAGAGGAGAGGAGAGGAGAGAGGAGAGGAGAGGAGAGGAGAGGAGAGAGAGGAGAGGAGAGAGGAGAGAGAGAGAGAGAGATGAGAGATGGAGAGAGGAGAGAGGAGAGAGGAGGAGAGGAGAGAGGGAGGAGAGAGGAGAGAGGAGAGAGGAGAGAGGAGAGAGAGAGGAGAGAGGAGAGAGGAGGAGATGTTTAAATCATTTTCTTGGGGTGGTCTAGAACTTAGGAACTACAGGAGTTTTTATTCAGGTTTTATGAAAGTTCTCACAAATTTCTCGGGACAGAGGGAAGTCGAAAGAGTTTGATGAGTCCGAAGTCGTCGCCGGTCACCAGATTGAGGACCAGCGTGGGAAACGCTGACGCACTAGTTAACATCAGCCTTCTCAGCATTCCTGGGCCAGATACCCAGAACCTCGTCTCCCCAGGACGCTGAGAGACAAACAAAAACAAAAAATAAGAAATAAAACCACAACCAAAATATTAAACCACCAGGCCAACTAACCATCCAAACCAACCCTCACATAACAACCACCTGAAAAGGACCTAAAGTGACATATTTATAACACCAGGTTTTGAGTGTGATTAGCCGTTACAAGCCGTTTTTGAAAATCTGCTTCACATGTGGGCGTGTCCACTTAGATGTGTGCTGGATAGATCAGTCTACCAGCCTACCCGGTGGACTGGAGCAAACGTTGCTCATCTGTCCAGCACACATCTAGGTTGACACGCCCACTAGTGATTGTCAGAAGAGGCCGATTTTCAAAACGGCTTGTAAGAACTACTAACCACACTCACACCTGGTGTTATAATGTGTTCACCTTCAACAGCCAGGTGTTCCTACCTGGTCCAGGTGGCCCAGGTGATCCTTTCGACCACCGCTGGCTCCGTTTCCACTTTCCCAGAAGGCACCTGGTGCACCTGCCGCGTGTAGGTGCTGCTGGACACCTGCAAGAACACACATGAGTACATACGTGTGCTAGATTAACAGACAGTGTAAGGACATGTGTTTATATTAACAGTCGTATGAGGACGGTGTTAGGACGTGTGTTCATATAAACAGATGGCGTGAGGACGTGTGTTTCTATGAACAGCCGTGTGAGGATGTGTTTTTTAGATTTACAGACGGTGTAGAGGACGTGTGTTTATATTTACAGATGTGTGAGGACGTTTGGTTGATATTTACAGACGTGTGAGGATGTGTGTTTATATTTAAAGGCAGTGGGAGGATGTGTGTTTATATTTAAAGACAGTGGGAGGATGTGTGTTTATATTGCCAGACAGGATGTGTGAGGATGTATGTTTATATTTACACAGTGTGAGGATGTGTGTTTATATTGACAGACAGGGATGTGTGAGGATGTATGTTTCATATTTACAGTGTGAGGATGTGTGTTTATATTTGCAGAGGGTTTGAGATGCGTGTCTATATTGACAGACAGGATTGTGTGAGAATGTGTGTTCATATTACAGGATGTGTTTATATTGACAGGATGTGTGAGGATGTGTGTTTACATTGACAGGCAGGATGTGTGAGGATGTGTGTTCATATTTACAGGATGTGTGAGGATGTGTGTCTATATTGACGGACAGGATGTGTGAGGATGTGGGTTCCAGTGATACTCTGTGTAAACGTGGGGCTACCTGGATGTGTTTGCTGTCGGCAGAGAAGTCCATCTGGAGGATAAAGCCGGGTATGTCCTTGCAGTATCCGATGCGGTTGAGTGACGGGCCGAGAGTCAGGTCGTAGAAGTCAACAGAGCTCTCCATCGAGCCCACCGCCAGCAGACGGTTGTCTGGGCTGAACCTGAGAGGAACCGACACAACTATCAGAACCAACACACCTATCAGAACCAACTCAACTAAACAGTACCTGAGAAGAAACCAACACATCTATCAGAAACCAGAGAGAGGAACCGACACAACGATCAGAACCTGAGAGGGAACCAACACACCTATCAGAACCAGAGAGGAACCGACACAACGATCAGAACACAGAGAGGAACCGACACAACTATCAGAACCTGAGAGGAACCGACCACACTATCAGAACCAGAGAGAAGAACCAACACACCTATCAGAACCAGAGAGGAACCGACACAACTATCAAAAAGTTAATGAGGGTTAGTTAGTGGGGGTTAGTGCCGTATATCCTGGATGCACTGCGGTCTATCTTTAAGCTGAGTTTGTGTTGGGTATGTGCTGGGTTAGTTAGTGGGGGTTAGTGTTGGGTTAATTAGTGTGGGTGGTTAGTTAGGAGGGTTAGTGTTGGGTTAGTTAGTGGGGGTTAGTGTTGGGTTAGTTAGGGGCGTCCGTACCGTATGTCCTGGATGGAGGCGCTGCGGTTCTCTCTTCTTGCCCCAGACGCTGAGGGAGCTAACCATCAGCAGGATGAACTCCCCGTTCTCCCAGGCCGATGGGACACCATCTCCCCGTTGGGACTGTAGCAGCAGCACTTGGCAGGGTGGCCCAAGCTCACCTTGTTGAGCAGCTTCTACATGATCCAAAATCAATACATAATCAATACATAGTCAATGCATCTATTCAATACATTATATTAACACAATCTATCAGGACATATTGAAGACATAATCAATAACATATATTATCACATATATCAATCCATAATTCAATCCATAATGAAGACATTCATCTATCTATCAATACATCAATAATTATATGAATAAATCGATCAAAACATCGATCACACTCAATCCATAGATGAATACACCCATCAATACATGTCTTGTCGGGTCATCAATACATATCTTCTCATGCCATCAGAACATATCTTCTCAGGTAATCAATGCATCTCTCAGGAGGTCACCAAATACACCCCATCACAGCTGGCCCTCCTACCCTGTCCGCCAGGTCCCAGAGGCGGATGGTCCCGTCGTCGTCGCTGGCTGACAGGAAGACGTCCTTTGTAAGGGTGTGTGTGCTGAGGCCCCAGAATGGCCCCCTGGGTGTGGCCGTTGATCATGGTGTTGGACGCCGCGTTCTTCTCCCCCACCTCGATGATCTCCCCGTCCTTAGTACCCACCAAGATCTTCTCCCCTGGGGAGGCAAGAGACAGGCAGAGAGACAGGCAGAGAGACAGGCCGAGAGACAGGCAGAGAGACAGGCAGAGAGACAGGCCGAGAGACGAGTGAGAGGACTGACAGCAGTAATAATGTAGTGATAGAGGGATGATAGAGGGGTGATAGAGGAGTGATAGAGGGGTGATAGAGGGGTGATAGAGGAGTGATAGAGGGGTGATAGATGGGTGATAGAGGAGTGATATAGGGTGATAGAGGGGTGATATAGGAGTGATATAGGGTGATAGAGGAGTGATATAGGGGTGACAGAGGAGGTGATAGAGGGGTGATAGAGGGGTGATGGAGGGGTGATAGAGGAGTGAATAGAGGGGTGATAGAGGGGTGATAGAGGGGTGATAGAGGGGTGATAGATGGGTGATAGAGGGGTGATAGAAGAGTGATATAGGGTGATAGAGGGGTGATATAGGAGTGATATAGGGTGATAGAGTGATATAGGGGTGACAGAGGGGTGATAGAGGGGTGATAGAGGAGTGATAGAGGGGTGATGGAGGGGTGATAGAGGAGTGCTAGAGGGGTGATAGAGAAGTGATATTGGGGTGATTGAGAACTAACAGAGGAGTGTTGTAGTGACAAAGAGGTGATTGATAGAGGGGTGATATAGGGTGATAGAGGGGGATCAGATGAGTGAGAGGCGGCATCAGCGTCTACCTTTCCTCTGCAGACCGAGCGGACGTTCTCCACCGGCTGACCGGTCTCCAGCTGGAAGGCTCTGCAGCGCTTCATCTCCTGGTCCCACAGCTTCACCGCTCCGCCCTCCTTGGTCCTGATACACAAACCCATCATCGCACACACATGGTCAATGGACTGCATTTATATCGAGCTTTTATCCGAACCATGCAAGGGCCACAGACACCTCGTCAGGGTGGGGCGTCTTGCTCAGGGACACCTCGACAATCGACCCAGCACCCTCGTGGTTACCAGCCAACCCGCTCTACCTCCTGAGCTACTGCCGTCCACACATTCGACAAAGGAAGAAGCCCTCACACACCCCACACACACACACACACACACACACACACACACACACACACACACACACACACACACACACACACACACACACACACACACACACACACACACACACACACACACACACACACACACACACGCAGGCAACCATGCAACCCAACGCAGCTACGCCACAATGAGGTGTGGGAGGGCGGAGGTACTGACGGTCTCTCCTTGCCCCCGGTGTGACGATAAGCCCGTCTCGCAGGGTGGTGTACATGGTGAGAGACGGGCCCGCTGTGGGCCTTGGCCACCACCCTGACCAGGAAGTGCTCCCGCCACACGTACACGTCGCCGTTGATGGCGCCGCTGAACGTCAGGTTGTTCTGAGGACGGAGGAGGAGGAGCCGTGTCAGCCTGCTTACCTGAACCTCTGACCCCCTGACCCCCTGACCTCTGACCTCTGAACCTGAACTGAGCCAACCCATAGATTTACACTACAGATGAAAAGAGTCCATGTTTTCTCTTTGCTAATACAAACAGAAAACACCTATGTAATGATAACACTACCTGGCTGCTACATAGCGCTAATACCAAGAGGTAACACGCATGCAATGATAACACTACCTGGCTGCTACATAGTGCTAATACCAAGAGGTAACACGCATGCAATGATAACACTACCTGGCTGCTACATAGCGCTAATACCAAGAAGTAACACGCATGCAATGATAACACTACCTGGCTGCTACATAGCGCTAATACCAAGAGGTAACACGCATGCAATGATAACACTACCTGGCTGCTACATAGTGCTGGTCCAGATCTAGACCCTCCGGCAGCGCCTGCTTGTACTCACCGCGCCAAAGGCCACCGACAGCATGGTCTGGACACGCCCCTCCTCCACAGAGCCAATCACACCCTTCTTGTACATGAGGGAGCCGCCCACCAGGGTCCAGAACTTGATGTGCTTGATGCCCACCGACACGAACTGAGTGTCTGAGTCTGGTCTGAACTCCACCACAAAGATCCGCTCACTGTGGCTCCCCCTGCTGGTCACCTTGGTACCTGACCCCACAGGACGCGTGTTACCGTCGTGAGTTAAGGGCGTGGTACTACAGGCGTGTGTTACAGGTGTGTATTACAGGTGTCTATTACTGTGAATTACAGGTGTGTATTTCATATATTTGTTACAGGTATATATGTGTTACAGGTGTTTATTAAAGGGTTGTGTTAGAGGTGTATATTACAGGGGTGTGTTACAGGTATATATAACAAGTGTGTGTTACAGGCGTGTGTTACAGGTGTGTGTTACAGGTGTTTATTTACAGGTGTGTGTTACAGGGGTGGTTTACACGTGTGTGTTACAGGGTGGTTTACAGGTTTGTGATACAGGGGTGATTTACAGGGGTGTCTGTTACAGGGTGATTTAAAGGTATGTGTGTGTGGGATAAGTTGGTACCTTCTTGCCATCTCCAGACGGTGATGGTATGCTCTCGGCTCCACCCCCACAGAGAGCAGTAGTTTCCCCGTGGCGCTGAAGTTGACGTAGCTCACGCCTTTGCCATGGCAACAGCGCAGGATGGACAGGGTCTGCTTGGTTCTCGCATCCCACACGTGGATGGATGGAGCTAGCCCTGGGAGGAGACAAAACACCATGGCAACCAGGAACCATGGCAACCAGGAAACACGGCAACCTGCCCTGGACTGGTTGGAAAAGGTTCTGGATCTAGAGGGAATGGGAGGGCAACATGAGGAGGTGGAGAAAACGAGGAGAACGAGGAGGTGGAGAAAACAAGGAGAACGAGGAGGAGGAGGAGTAGGAGGAGAAGAGTTTCTGGCGCTCTACTCAGGCTGATACTCCTACTGTGTTTGGGCTCAATTCCTATGGATACAGACTCTCATCACAGATAAGTATGGGGACGAGGTTCACTGTGGTAACCATTGACACCATGCTGATTACTGACGATCCTCAACACCAACATCAGCCTCTACAGGCCGAAGGCAGAGAACCACCAGCCTCTGATGATGTAACCTGATAGGTAGTGAAATGGAAGGGGGCATGTTCTTCAATCTGATAGGTAGTCTGATGGAAGGGGGCATGTTCTTCAATCTGATAGGTAGTCTGATGGAAGGGGGCGTGGTCTTCAATCTGATAGGTAGTCTGATGGAAGGGGGCGTGGTCTTCAATCTGATAGGTAGTCTGATGGAAGGGGGCGTGGTCTTCAATCTGATAGGTAGTCTGATGGAAGGGGGCGTGGTCTTCAATCTGATAGGTAGTCTGATGGAAGGGGGCGTGGTCTTCAATCTGATAGGTAGTCTGATGGAAGGGGGCGTGGTCTTCAATCTGATAGGTAGTCTGATGGAAGGGGGCGTGGTCTTACCTGGCAGATCACTCAGGTCACCTGGAGATGAGGCAGCGGCGTCACATGACATGAGCAGTGAGAGAAATATACATGTAATGGTTTAACATGCATGTGATACGCATGGAGAAGAGTGGCCTAGGCAAATCAAGAAACGAGAATTAAAGCGTGAATGAAGAAGCAGTGCAGGGTTGAGATGTCAGAAATGGACCCGTTCAAGTGTTTGTTTGTAGCACATACAGATCACTGATGATGAGGATGAACAGATCTGTTTCTAGTCCATACAGATCTGTTTCTAGGACGTAGGGATCAGTTTCTAGGACGTAGGGATCAGTTTCTAGCCAGAAAAGACCAGTTTCTAGTACGTAGAGACTGGTTTCTAGCCTGAACAGGTCCATGGGAGTTGGGTTAAGAGAGGTGGAGGGTAGAGGCGTACCGATCTGTCCCGTGGCGATGACGTTCTGGTACTTGGGGTGCTGGTTGATTGTCAGACACAGGATGTCATCAGTGTGCTCCAGGTAGAAGCTCTGGACTCCTGTTGGGGAGAGAGGAGGGCTGGTGAGGAGGGTCTAGAGGAGGGTCTAGAGGAGGTCTGGTGAGGAGGGTCTAGAGGAGGTCTGGGGAGGAGGGTCTAGAGGAGGGTCTAGAGGAGGGTCTAGAGGAGGGTCTAGAGGAGGTCTGGTGAGGAGGGTCTAGAGGAGGTCTGGTGAGGAGGGTCTAGAGGAGGGTCTAGAGGAGGTTTGTTGAAGAGGGTCTCGAGGAGGTCTGGTGAGGAGGGTCTAGAGGAGGGTCTAGAGGAGGTCTGGTGAGGAGGGTCTAGAGGAGGGTCTAGAGGAGGTCTGGTGAGGAGGGTCTAGAGGAGGGTCTAGAGGAGGGTCTAGAGGAGGTCTGGTGAGGAGGGTCTGGAGGAGGTCTGGTGAGGAGGGTCTAGAGGAGGGTCTAGAGCAAGTCTGGGGAGGAGGGTCTAGAGGAGGTCTGGTGAGGAGGGTCTAGAGGAGGATCTAGAGGAGGGTCTAGAGCAGGTCTGGGGAGGAGGGTCTAGAGGAGGTCTGGTGAGGAGGGTCTAGAGGAGGGTCGAGAGGAGGTTTGATGAAGAGGGTCTAGAGGAGGTCTGGTGAGGAGGTTTGATGAAGAGGGTAGTGAAGGGTGGGGTTAGTGAAGGGTGGGGGGGTACTGAAGGAGGTTGGAACTGAAGGGTGGGGGTACTTCACGGTGGGTGAGTGGAGGTTGAGGTACTGAAGTCTGGGGTAATACAGGGTGGGGGTCCTGAAGGGTGGGGGTTCTTCACGTCGGGGCAGTGAAGGTACTGACCAGAGGAGAGGTTCTGGACGATGACGGTGGCGGCGGTGTGGAAGATGATGTCAGCCCCGTCGTTGAGGTAGTGAAGGTTGTTCCGGCAGTCAAAGCCCCTGTAGCCGAACACATGCTCCAGCACCAGCTCCTACACACATACACACAAACAAACAAAATCAGGCGGTTAGTACGAACTAAACAGGCGGATAGCTCGACCTAACCAGGCAATTTTTTTTAACTAAACCAGGTGTTTAGCTCGACCTAAACCAGGCGGTAAGTTCAAACAAATCAAGGCGGTTAGTTCGAACTCAAACTCGGTTAGTTCAAACTAAACCAGGCAGTAAGCTGCTGGTTGAAACTCACCTCCACCACTTTCTTCTTCTTTGTCACGTTGTTCTTTAGAAGCTTTTCTGGAAGTGGAGCTGCCCTGCTGACAGGGGGTCTACACACACACACACACACACACACACACACACACACACACACACACACACACACACACACACACACACACACACACACACACACACACACACACACACACACACACACACACACAGACAAACACAACCCCCCCACACACACATACAAACATGAACACACACACACACACACACACACACACACACACACACACACACACACACACACACACACACACACACACACACACACACACACACACACACACACACACACACACATTAACAACATGGCACGAAGCCTGGTTCGGAAGTTAGGACGGTATCAGAAGAAGGGAGGAGGAAGGAAGAAGGGAAGAAGGAGGAAGCAGGGGACGAAGCAGGGGTGGAAGGAGGAAGCAGGGTACCTGTCGTCCAGAGGAACGTCTCTGTGCTGCAGGTGGGGTTTGGTTCCCGTCATGTTCCTTATGCTAGCGGAGAAGATCTTCGTGACGTAATCCAGGGACTTCTCCTGAGCTACGTCACTGTCGTAGCCTAAAGACAACACAAACCTACGTCACTGTCGGAGCCTAGAGAGAACACAAACCTACGTCACTGTCGGAGCCTAAAGACAACACAAACCTACGTCACTGTCAGAGCCTAGAGAGAACATAACATTACGTCACTGACGTAGCCTAGAGAGGACATAACGCTACGTCACTGACGTAGCCTAGAGAGGACATAACGCTAAGGCACTGAGGTAGCCTAGAGAGGACATAACGCTACGTCACTGACGTAGCCTAGATAGGACATAACACTATGTCACTGTCGTAGCCTAGATAGAACATAACACTATCTCACTGTCGTAGCCTAGAGACAACACAAAGCAACATCACTGTTGGAGCCTAGAGAGGACATACTGTAACACTACGTCACTGTCATAGCCTAGAGAGACCACAAAGCTAATATGTTCTTATTAGCAAGGCTGTATTGCAGACCTAGCCTGAAGAAAACATATTAATGCTAATACTACTAGCTGGGATGTGCTGCAGACTATTATGCATATAATGCATATTACTGCAGAACATATAAAATATGCCAGTTATAAGCCGTAAACATCAACAGTATTGACAATTATCGACCTATTGCATTAGCCAGTATCTTGTCTAAAGTACTGGAGAGAATACTGTTAACTGTTATCAGTTTGGGTTGAAAAGAAAGCATAGAACTGACCTGTGTATTTATCTCCTTAGAGATTGTGTTCAGGTACACAAGCCTGAATTAATCTGAATTCTTGTTTTCTTATGTTTTACAATTGTTTGTAAAATTGCTAGACAGAGGTGCCTCTACATTTTTTGTGAGGACTTTAGTGTTTTGGTATTCCCTTCAAACGTTTCAGGTTAAATGGGAAAATGTTGTATCTGCTCCATTCTGTGTTAGTAACAGAGTGCGGCAAGGAGGAATTTTGTCTCCTATTATATTTAATCTTTATATGGATGAATTATTAGATCAATCAAATAGGTTAAAAACTGGCTGTCTTGTGGGCAACACTACTGTTAATCATCTTATGTATGCAGACGACCTGGTCCTGCTCTGTCCATATAGTGCTGGGCTGCAGCAGATGCTGACGACATAAAAGCCACATAAAGCCATGCGCTGAGGACAGGAAATCAACTTTTCCCAGCTTTTATTTGTCCGACAGTCCTCCTGCTGTGTTGGAGGAAATTAAATACCTAGGTCATGTCATATCCGATGACTGGACGGATGACAAAGACCGCTACCGACAGGGCTGTTTTCTATGTACCCTGTGAAGTTCTCCCTGTTTAGAACCTACATCACACTGTTATATACTGCTCAATTGTGGTCTAACTATAAGAAAAAGAGTATGCATAGGCTCAAGGTAGCATGATGCAATAAGGTTGCTGCTTCGTGTCCCTAGGTGGCATAGTGCCAGTCAATTGTTTGTGTCCACAAAACAACTGATGTTTAGTTTTATGTGTCGCCTAGACAAGTCAGAGAACCAAATAATTAAAGCCATAGTCAGCCCTCTGAAAAGCTGCTATAGATTAACTTCTAGGTTAAGACGGCATTGGTGCCATAGCCTGTATATCCTATAGGGCCAGGCTAATATGCAAGTTTTATGTATTTTTGTAACTGTACTATTTATACTGTATGATGTGTTATATGGACCTGTGTCTGTAATAAAGCTTTATTATTATATTATTATTATTATAATGCTAATGCTACTAGATGGGATGTGCTCCAGACCTAGCCAAGAGAGGACATATTGATGCTAATGCTACTAGCTAGGATGTGCTCCAGACCTAGCCAAGAGAGGACATATTGATGCTAATGCTACTAGCTAGGGTGTGCTGCAGACCTAGCCTAGAGAGGACATATTAATGCTGATGCTACTAGCTGGGCTGGGCTGCAGACCTAGCCTAGAGAGGACATATTAATGCTAATGCTGCTAGCTGGGCTGGGCTGCAGACCTAGCCTAGAGAGGACATATTAATGCTAATGCTGCTAGCTGGGCTGGGCTGCAGACCTAGCCTAGAGAGGACATATTAATACTAATGCTGCTAGCTGGGCTCGGCTGCAGACCTCCGTCCTCCTCCGGGTCGTCGTCCGACTCCTCGCTGTCCACCGCCTTGCTCTCCTTGTGACCTGGCGCCTCCAGGGACCAGATCATCAGGGCTGTGTCGGCTCCGCCCACTGACAGCAGCAGGGCGTCGTCATTGGTCCACCGCACATTGGTCACGTTGGCGCTGTGGCCCACATACTTTTTAAACTTGGCAAACTGCCCCTGAGGTAAGAGGTCAAAGAGGGAGAGTTATAACTCTTCAATCTCAACGAGCCAGGGCTTAAAATGTTTTAACTGACCCAAGACGGCTAACTAAAAGGTGTTACCCACCCCAGAGGGCTAGTTTATGATGTTACCCACCCCAGAGGGCTAGTTAAAGGTGTTAACTCAGCTCGGAGGACTAGTTTTAGGTGTTACCTGACCAAGAGGACTAGTTAAAGGTGACACCCACCCTAGAGGGCTAGTTAAAGTTGTTTCCCAAGCCCAGGGGGCTAGATAAAGGTGCTACCCACCCTAGAGGACTAGTTATAGGTGTTACCCACCCCAGAGGGCTAGGTAAAGGTGTTAACTCACCCCAGAGGACTAGTTTAAGGTGTTACCCACCCCAGAGGGCTAGTTAAAGACGTTAACTCACCCCGGAGGACTAGTTTCAGGGGTAACTCAGTTCACCCCAGAGTGCTAGTTTAAGGCGTTACTCACCCTTGAGGGGTAGCTGAAGAGCTTGATGAAGCCGAAGTCGTCCCCAGTAGCCAGCAGCTGGTGGTCTTTAGTGAGGCAGGAGGCGTTGACCAGACTGAGCGCCGGCCAGATGCCCTCGCAGGTCGGACCCAAGACACTGGTCCAGGAGGCCCAGTCCACCTTCTCAAACTAAAGACAGGCATACACGTTAGGCCAGGGCGGTAAACGCAACGCAAGCACTGGCCTGTGAGACGGCCGCTGGCCGCTGGACGTCCACTCTCAATCAGACGAGTGGTGCGGAAGAGGAGTACCTTGTGGTTGGATGTCAACCAGCATCGTCAAACTGTATACGCTGCCTTTGCCAGCTGGTTATTTAATGTGTTTAATATTTTAATTGTAGTTTTGGCTCAACTTATTTGTCCGAATGATTCATTGATCAACTTGTCTCGTGTGTGCCAAACCTCTAAAATAAATTCCTATCAGTAATGAATGAGAAGTTTATGCTACTTCACAGTTGGCTGGATGTTCGTAGCTGCGGAACCGCAGAGCGGGTTAATTGGTAAATGCATGAGTGTGTGTGTGTGTGTGTGTGTGTGTGTGTGTGTGTGTGTGTGTGTGTGTGAGTGAGTGAGTGAGTGTGTGAGTGTGTGAGTGAGTGAGTGAGTGAGTGAGTGAGTGAGTGAGTGAGTGAGTGAGTGAGTGAGTGAGTGAGTGAGTGAGTGAGTGAGTGAGTGTGTGTGTGTGTGTGTGCGTGCCTCAGCCGTGAGTGTGTATGTGTGTGTGTGTTCCTGCGTGTGTGTGTGTGTGTGAGTGCACGTGCGTGCGTGCGTACCTCTGAAGTGTTGATGTTCTGCTTCCGACCCCGCGGGGCCTCAAAGAACAGCTGCTCTTTCGCTCCCGAGTTCACCTGTAGGAGTTTACCTGGAGGACACGAAACATGACCTGTGACCTCATGCTGCGCAGGCCGGATGTAGCCCTGTTTCTAGAGATACCAAACTAGTGCATAGGTGTGGCCTCATGGCCCCGGCGGCCTGTGAGTGGTGGCCTCACCTCTGGCGTCCCAGTCGATGTGCGTGATGAAGCCAGAGGCGCCCTTACAGATGCCGACCCTCTTGCTGCTCAGCACGTTGTAGATGTCCACGAACGAGTCGTGGGACGCCACCGCCAGGTACTTCCCCGAGTCTGGACACAGGCGGAGCCACTTAGTCCTGCACTTAGTCCTGCACTTAGTCCTGCACTTAGTCCTGCACTTAGTCCTGCACTTAGTCCTGGACTTAGTCCTGGACTTAGTCCTGGACTTAGTCCTGGACTTAGTCCTGGACTTAGTCCTGGACTTAGCCCTGGACTTAGCCCTGGACTTAGCCCTGGACTTAGCCCTGGACTTAGCCCTGGACTTAGTCCTGCACTTAGTCCTGCACTTAGTCCTGCACTTAGTCCTGCACTTAGTCCGGCACTTAGTCCGGCACTTAGTCCTGCACTTAGTCCGGCACTTAGTCATGCACTTAATTATAAACTTCCCAGAGTCTGGACACAATGAAAGCCCCATAGTCCTGCACTCAGTGCTGCACTTAGTCCTGCACTTAGTCCAACACTTAGCCTGCACTAAATCATCAACTTCCCAGAGTCTTGGACAGCCCCTTAGTCCTACACTTAATCCTGCACTTAGTAATATACTTAGTCCTACATTTAGTCCTAAAATTAGTTAAATACTTACTCCTATACTTATTCCTACACTTAGTTAAATACTTATTCATACATTTCAATATATAGTCACACACTTAGTTATATACTTAGTCACACACTTAGTTATATACTTAGTCACACAGTTAGTTATATCCTTCAAACAGGAAGCGTTGTGCGTCAGACCGGAAGTGAAGTGCACCCAACAGGAAGTACCTTGGGAGAAGCGGATGTCCGAGATGAGCTCCTTGCGGTGGTGGAAGGTGACCAGGTCCTCCAGCGTGTCCGCGTTCACCACCAGGAAGCTGCCGTCGTTCAGCCCCACGGCCAGGGCCTTCCCGTCAGGGGAGAACGCACAGCAGCGACTCCCTGGAGGGAGGTAGGGAGGGAGGGAGGGGGGAGAGAGAGAGAGAGAGAGAGAGAGAGAGAGAGAGAGAGAGAGAGAGAGAGAGAGAGAGAGAGAGAGAGAGAGAGAGAGAGAGGGAGAGGAGAGAGAGAGAGGGAGAGAGAGAGAGAGAGAGAGAGAGAAAATATGAGTGACTACTAAGATGCCAGACTGAGGAAGATAAGATGGAGGAGGGTTCTACCTCTTAGAACCAGACTGAAGGAGGTAAGCTGGAGGAAGGTTCTACCTCTTAGAACCAGACTGAAGGAGGAGGGTTCTACCTTTCTTGAGTTTCCGCACGGCAACCATGCGGTGATTGGCTGACAGCTCCCAGATCCGCAGCGTTTTGTCGTCGCTCACCGTAGCAACCACAGGGAGGAGGGGGTGAGCTGCGAGCCCCCACACCTCGCCCTCCATGTGACCCTGAAGAAAACAAACACACCCCACTTCAGATCACTGGTAATGTAACTGACTCACTTTCAATAAAACAAACGCACCCTTTCCACCGATCTCTGGTAAAGTCTCTGACTCTCAATAAAACAAACACACCCTGTCTTCAGATCTCTGTATATGTCTCTGACTCTCTCTCAATAAAAAAAACACACCCTATCTTCTGATCTTTGTAAATGTTTATCTTTTTTATTGCTTATCTAAGATCATCTTTCATCTATCACCCTCAAAGGCCTACGTGAACCAGTAGGGTCATGGGCCTACCTGAACCAGTAGGGTCATGGGCCCACCTGAACCAGTATGGTCCTGGGCCTACCTGAACCAGTAGGGTCATGGGCCTACCTGAACCAGTATGGTCCTGGGCCTACCTGAACCAGTAGGGTCATGGGCCTACCTGAACCAGTATGGTCCTGGGCCTACCTGAACCAGTAGGGTCATGGGCCTACCTGAACCAGTAGGGTCATGGGCCTACCTGAACCAGTAGGGTCATGGGCCTACCTGAACCAGTATGGTCATGGGCCTACCTGAACCAGTAGGGTCATGGGTCCACTCTTGTCTATCTCCAGGATCTCTCCATTTTTGGTGCCCACCAGGATGTGTCCGTGGCCCAGAGAGATAGCTCTGATGGAAGGGTTGTCCTCCAGCAGCAGGCCTACCACACACACACACACACACACACACACACACACACACACACACACACACACACACACACACACACACACACACACACACACACACACACACACACACACACACACGTCATCCTCCTACCACACGTTGTGTGTGTGTGTGTGTGTGTGTGTGTGTGTGTGTGTGTGTGTGTGTGTGTGTGTGTGTGTGTGTGTGTGTGTGTGTGTGTGTGTGTGTGTGTGTGTGTGTGTGTGTGTGTGTGTGTGTGTCTTAAGCCTACCTTTAGAGGCAGGCGACAGGGCCGCCCTCTTGATAGCGTAGCTCTTCAGACATCTGTCGAACATGTCGTCCCACAGCTCCACGACCCCGTCGCGACCCCCGGTCACGAAGCCCTTAGCACACAACCGGAATCACAACCATTGATGCTTGTCGCCATGGAGACTGGGGTGAGCTACAGTAATGCTGGTCACCGTGGAGATCAGGGTGAGAAACATTGACGCCGGTCAACCGTGGAGACCGGGGTTAGCTACAGTGACGCTGGTCACCATGGAGACCGGGTTGACCTGGAGCAGGGCAACTGGCGGCCCGCGGGCCTCATACGGCCCGCATCCTCAGTCAGGCCCGCACATAATTTTTATTTAATAAAAAAAAAGAATCGAGTTACAGAAAACTCGGTTAAGAAAGAAGAGAAGCAGAGCATCTGCTCATAGAATTCAAAGGCAAACCCATGTGTCTAGTTTGCTTAGAAAGGATATCAGTCATGAAAGATTTCCACTTAGGTCGCCGCTACAACTACTACCACTGCCCTGAATGAATATCCTGCTCTTTGGGTTTGAGTTCATGAGTTCATTGAGTTCAATGTGGGGCCAATGTTTTTCAGTTTTGTGACATCATTGAATGATGATGTATGTGAGCCCTATGCACTGATCAAAATACTTACCAATCACGTGGCTGTTTGAGAATGGAAAACATGAAATGAATGCATGTTGGCTCAATTAAAATACCGTACATAGGTTATGAATCTGGAAGACTTTGTAGGTAGTGGCCATCCCCAAAATGCACCAGAATACAGGAAATGATATCCAACAAATTCATTAATGTGTAGCTTTTCTCAGTTTACTAGTTGAAGTGCACAGTCACATGGCCCTCTGATGGTGATGATGAAAAATTGTGGCCCATCCCTGACCTACAGTGATGCTGGTCACCGTGGGGACCCGGGTGAGCTACAGCGATGCTGGTCACCGTGGAGACCCGGGTGAGCTACAGTGACGCTGGTCGCCGTGGAGACCCGGGTGAGCTACAGTGACGCTGGTCACCGTGGAGACGGGTACCTTGTCCAGGGAGCACATGGCGAAGACGGGTCCGTCGTGGGCCTTGATGGTCTTCACCAGGCTGGTGTCGCGCCAGATGTACACGTCCCCGCTGGTGGCGCCCGAGAACACCAGGTCCTCCGAGCGCCCGTAGCACGCTGACATCATCGTCTCCTGCTTCCCGCCCTGGCTCCCCAGGATGCCCCGGCGGAACGTCAGACCCCCCCCTGAGACACACGCACGCACACACACACACACACACACACACACACACACACAGGAGGAGGTGAGGACGAGGAGTTGAGAGAGGAAAGGTCGAGGAGGGGAGGTGCACAAGATGTAGAAAGGGGAGGTGGAGGAGGTAGAGGAGTTGAGATAGGGGAGGTGGAGGAGGTGAGGTGGAGGAGGAGGGGAGGTGGAGGAGGTGAGGTGGTGGAGGAGGTGAGGTGGAGGAGGTTGGGGTGGTGGAGGAGGGCTACCTGAGTGCTGCCAGAACTTGATGTGCTTCATGCCCACAGTGAGGAGTTTATCCATGCGGAACGGGTTGCTCTTCACAACAAAGATCTTGTCCTTGTGTCCCCTGCAGACGAGAGCCTCGTTAGCGCCTCATTACTACATCTACACTCTGCTGTCACTGCTACATCTGTTACTACTACATCTACACTCTGCTGTTACTGCTACATCTGTTACTACTACATCTATACTCTGCTGTTACTGCTACATCTGTTACTACATCTATACTCTGCTGTTACTGCTACATCTGTTACTGCTACATCTACACTCTGCTGTCACTGCTACATCTGTTACTACTACATCTACACTCTGCTGTTACTGCTACATCTGTTACTACTACTCTACACTCTGCTGTCACTGCTACATCTGTTACTACTACATCTACACTCTGCTGTCACTGCTACATCTGTTACTACTACATCTACACTCTGCTGTCACTGCTACATCTGTTACTACTACATCTACACTCTGCTGTCACTGCTACATCTGTTACTACTACATCTATACTCTGCTGTTACTGCTACATCTACATTCTACACTGCCGTAATTACTTTTCTCGTCTAAAGGTTGGGGTGTCCTAAACGTTGGGGCATTATACCTGGCTTTGGCCAAACGTTCTCCTTTCTTCCAGTCCCAGACCACGATGGAGTGGTCTTCATCGATGCCCACCGACACTAAAGTCTTCCCATCCACTGACCAGTGGGAAGTGGTCGTTACATAGACAGGAAGTAGTCAGTACATAGATGTGTCAACACACAGACAGGATTTAGTGTGTGTGTGCGCGTGCATGCATGACCGTGTGTGCGTGTGTGTGTGTCTATGTGTGTGTGTGTGTGTGTGTGTGTGTGTGTGTGTGTGTGTGTGTGTGTGTGTGTGTGTGTGTGTGTGTGTGTGTGTGTGTGTGTGTGTGAGTGAGCGTGTGTGTGTGAGCGTGTGCGCGTGTGTACCTGTGAACTCCAGGGCACACACTCCTCTGCTGTGATGTCCCTTCAGCAGAGAGAGACACTTCAGAGTCTGGATGTCCCACACATGGATGGCTGGGTCCCGTCCCACCTGACACACACAGATATACACATTCTTTAGAAACACTTGGACACACTAGTGCTGTGATTGTGTATGTGATTGTATGTGTGTGTATATGTGTGTGTGTGTGTGTGTGTGTGTGTGTGTGTGCGTGCGTGCGTGCGTGACGTGTGTACCTGTCCTGTAGCAGCGTAGTCTTTGAGGGGGTGCACTGTGAGACTGATGATGTCATCATCATGCGCCAGGTAGAAGCGCTGGCTGTGCAGCTGGCGGTTGTAGACCACGCCCACCGCGGCCACGTGGTACACCACCTCCCCACCCTGGCTGTACCACAGGTTGTTCCTGCAGTCACAGCCCCGATACCTGCACCAGCACAACCACCAGAACCATCAGTCACAGCAGAACCACAAACCATCACACAGGCCCACCCACCCAGCCCGAGAGAGAGTGACAGAGGGAGAGACCGAGAGTATGGTTGCCGTGCCGTTACCCGTGTACGAACTGCAGCCGTAGCCCCGCCTCCGGAGCTTTCTGCCGCTTCAGGGAGCCAATCAGCTTCTTCCGGAGCTGAGGTAGATCTTCCTTGTACACCTAGAGAGACAGGAAGAGAGCTGGTTTAAGGCGGAGGGAGAGCTGGAGGTGGAGGTGGAGGTGTTAAGATTCCAGGCCTGGAGTGTTAGCCCCAGTCGTAGCTGGCCGTCCATGGTATCCATGGTTACCTGGCGATCGTAGTTGGTCTGAGCTTCCTGTTCGATGTCTGAGTCTAGTTCTGGAACGTCGGAAACATCAGAGTCCGACTCTCCGCTGTTGGAGTCGGCGTAGCCCTCTGGGGACGCAACACACACGGACAGCAGCTTTAACACCTTTATGTACGTACGTATGATACAAATAAAAACAAACACACGCAAACATACACAAATGAACGCACACGCACATGTGTGCGTGTGCGTTCATTTGTGTATGTTTGCGTGTGTTTGTTTGTATCTGTACGTATGTGTGTCTGTGGGTCGATGCTTGCGTGTGTGCAGATGCATGTGTGTGCGTGCGTGTGCCTGCGTGTGTGTTTGTGTGTGTGTGTGTGTGCCTGCATGCGTGTACCCTGCAGCAGGGGCTCCAGCACCCCGTTCATCACCCCCTCGGGGAGGAAGCGCCACTGGAACACGGCGTGGTCAGCCCCCCCGGTGCTCACCACCCACTGCAGGTCGCTGGACCACCGCACGTTGGTCACGTGGGCCGAGTGGCCGATGTACTTCTTGAACTTGGCAGCTGGGGACGTCTCAGATCATTATCCTCAGCGTTGGTATCACAAGATTATTATCATCATTGTTGTTATCTTCCAGTTCATTATCATCATAGTTACTATCTTTAGCTCATAATCATCATAGTTACTATCATCAAGTTCATTATCATCATAGTTACTATCATCCAGTTCATTATCATTTTAGTTAATACATTTAGCTCATAATCATCATGGTTATTATCATTCAGCTCATCAACACAACTGTCTTGCAGCTCATTATCATCAAAAGTATTAACATGAGCTCATTATCATAGTTAATATCATCCAGCTCAGCTAATGTTAATTAGTTAATTAGCTTAGTATTAACATTAGCTCATTATCATTGCTACTACCATTAGTTCATTACTATCATGGTTATCATTCAGCTCATTATATTCACGGTTATTATAATTCAGCGCGTTACTATCAAAGGTTATTATTAAAAAGCGTATCATCATAGGGCTCATTATCATACTGTGTCTGACCTTTCTTAAGGCAGGGAAAGCGGAACAGTTTGACCAGCCCCAGGTCGTCCCCGGTAACCAGCACGGCGCTGCTGAAGTTAGCGTCCACAGAGTTGACCTCGCTGGAGCTGGAGTATTTAGGCCAGATCCCGTTGACCTCTGCTCCGATCACTCCGGTCCAGGTCATCCAGTGGATCCCTTTCGCCTCCTCCTTGGAAAGCAGCTTCCCTGCTGGGAGACATGGAACCACACTGGGTCCTAAACCAGGTCCTAAACACCTAAACCAGGTCTTAAACCTGGTTAGACCGTACAGGGTCATAAACCAGGTCCTGAACCAACACCTAAACCAGGTCTTAAACCTGGTCAGACAACACAGGGTCCTAAACCAGGTACTACAACAATTCCTAAACCAGTTCTTAAACCCGATTAGACCACACAGG
Organism: Melanogrammus aeglefinus; assembly: GCA_900291075.1. Lineage (NCBI taxonomy): Eukaryota > Metazoa > Chordata > Actinopteri > Gadiformes > Gadidae > Melanogrammus > Melanogrammus aeglefinus. Next base: position 323,809 of record OLKM01000357.1, on the reverse strand, counting down.
GTCCTAAACCAGGTCCTAAACCAGATCAGAATGCACCGGGTCCTAAACCAGGTTCTAAACCAGATCAGACCAAACCAGGTTCTAAACCAGGTCCTAAACCAGATCAGAATGCACCGGGTCCTAAACCAGATCAGACCAAACCAGGTTCTAACCCAGGTCCTAAACCAGATCCAACCAGAGTCCTAAACCAGGTTCTAAACCAGATCAAACCACAGAGTCCTAAACCAGGTCCTAAACCAGATCAAACCACAGAGTCCTAAATCAGGTCTCAGACCAGATCCTACCACAGAGTCCTAAACCAGGTCATAAATATTAAAACATACATTTATATATACATTTTCCCCTGGCATGGAGGCGGTTACCACGGTAACCCGGCACCATGCGGCACCACAGTTCCCTGTCACGAAGGCGGTTGCCACGGTTACCTGGCATGCGGTAGAAGAGGCGCTCGCCGGCGCCGTCGTTGGACTGCAGGAAGCGGCTGTCCACGGACCAGTCCAGGTGGGTGATGAAGGAGGAGGAGCGGCTGCACTCGCCCACCTTCTTGTAGCGCTGGCCCACGGCGTACAGGTCCACCGGGCCGTCGTTGGAGCCCACCGCCAGGTAGGAGCCGTCCGGGGAGAACTTCAGCTCGTGGATGGCCTCCTTCCGGTCCTTGATGTGCACCACCTCTGTCATGTCCCTGCAGGGGTCAGAGGTCCACTCGAGTCATTTTCCTTGGAGACGCAGTGGGACCGCTCACATCCAGCTGGTGGTGGTTTCTTACCAGACTCGTAGGTGCACCATAATCATAGTATAATGTGTAGAATTATGTGGTTCTGATAGCTTAAGGCTGGGTTATCCTGATTCTGATAGCTTAAGGGTGGGTTCTATTAGTTCTGATAGCTTAAGGCTTGGTTCTATTAGTTCTGATAGCTTAAGGCTGGGTTCTATTGGTTCTGGTAGCTTAAGGCTGGGTTCTCCTGGTTCTGTTAGCTTAAGGCTGGGTTCTCCTGGTTCTGTTAGCTTAAGGCTGGGTTATCCTGGTTCTGTTATCTTAAGGCTGGGTTATCCTGGTTCTGTTAGCTTAAGGCTGGGTTCTCCTGGTTCTGTTAGCTTAAGGCTGGGTTCTCCTGGTTCTGTTATCTTAAGGCTGGGTTATATTGGCTCTGTTAGCTTAAGGCTGGGTTCTCCTGGTTCTGTTAGCTTAAGGCTGGGTTCTCCTGGTTCTTATAGCCTTAGGCTGGGTTCTCGGAGTTCTGGTCTTACCGGACCCGTAGGACGGTGAAGGAGCCGTCCTTCATGCCGAGGGCCAGCTGGGAGCCGTCGTTGTTGAAGGCCACGCTGCGGACCGCCTCCTCCATGTTGCAGCGAGCCAGCAGCGTGTGGTCCGACAGACTCCACAGTCTGCAGGGAGAAGCATGGTGAGACCCCTAGCCCTACACCGGACCTCTACCCCTGACCTCCTGACCTCTACCCCTGACCTCCTGACCTCTACCCCTGACCTCCTGACCTCTGAACCTGACCTCTACCCCTGACCTCCTGACCTCTAAACCTGGCCTCCCCTACACCGGGTGTAGCTGTGATACAGGCCAGAGTGTAGCTGTGATACAGGACAGAGTGTAGCTGTGATACAGGACAGAGTGTAGCTGTGATACAGGACAGAGTGTAGCTGTGATACAGGACAGAGTGTAGCTGTGATACAGGCCAGAGTGTATCTGTGATACAGGACAGAGTGTATCTGTGATACAGGACAGAGTGTAGCTGTGATACAGGACAGGGTGTAGCTGTGATAAAGGGCAGAGTGTCTTCTTACCGGACCGAGCGGTCGTCACTGCCCGTCACTGCCACTGCCTGTTTGGGGTGGAGGTCAAGCGCCCAGAGCTCCCCGTCACTGTGTCCCTGCATCAGCAGAACTGGCTTGTCCCGCTCCCGCACCATCACCTCAAAGATCTCACTGTCCTGGGTCCCCGCCAGCACCCGGTCCGCCCGCCAGCACACGCTGCGGATGGACAGACCTGCGGACGCATGGACCAGATAGCACTGGAGCTCACAATACAACACTGGAGCTAACAGTAGAGCTAGCACTGGAGCTAACAGTACAACTCTGGAGCTAACAGTAGAGCTTGAACTGGCGCTAACAGTACAACGCTAGAGCCAACAGTAGAGAAAGCAGCGGAGCTCATAGTACAACACTGGAGCCAACAGTAGAGCTAGCACTGGAGGAAAAAGCACAACTCAAGTTAACAGTAGAGACAGCACTGAAGCTAACAGTAAAGCTAAAGCTAGCAATATAGCACTGAAGTCAACGGTACAACAATAGAGCTAACAGTATAGACCGAAACAGAGACGGATATGATCGTATACCTTTGAAGCCCTGATCACTATCTTGGCGGTGGCTTTATATATGTATTATATTTTATGATAGACATGTTATATATGATGTACTGTGATAGATATATGATCGTATATACCTTTATAGCCCTGCTCAGCCTCCCTCAGGTCGATCTTGGTGATGGGTTTGAAGTCCAGGTCCCAGAGTCGGACACACCCGTCTCTCCCTCCTGTTGCAAAGCCCTCCTCACACACATGCATGCTGAAGATCCCTGCCTGCACACACGCACGCATGCACACATGGCAAACGCACACACAAACACACACACACACAGGCACGCACACACAAACGCACGTTGAAATGTTTCCATATACTCCTGGATGCTACAGGATCAATGTTATATATACAGGCAGTATGTATATATATTTATGTGCGTACATGCTTATATATATGTATGTGTGTATATATGGATATATATTTCTGTGTATATCTATGTATATATGTTTATATATTTCTGTGTATACATGTGTATATATTTATATATATGTATGTACAGTATATGTATATGATATTGATGGTATATGTGTGTATATAAGTACCCCATGAGCAGCCTGGACGGTGCGCGTCAGGTTGAGGCCCTTCCACACGTACACGTCTCCGTTCAGCGCTCCGGAGAAGGTGAGCTCCTCCTTGGCCGTGGCCAGACACAGGATGGTCTGCAGGTCTCCGGTCTTCCCAAACATCCCCCGCTTGGGCGTCAGAGCGTTCCCACACAGGGTCCAGAACTACCAGGGACCAGCACCCAGAGTCAGGACTTAACCCACACAGGATCCAGAACAACAGAGAACAGCACCCCGAGTCAGGACTTCATGTGTGTTGAGGGGGGGGGGGCGTGGTTGGCACTCACCTTGATATGCTTCACTCCACAGGTGACCAGTCTGCTGGTCTGGTAGGGATCCCAGGAGATATCGAAAATCTGCCACACAGAACCAAACACACAGAACCAGTTCACACCAGTTAAAATCCTTAAAACCAATTAGAACCAGTAAAACAAGTAAGAACCATTTAGAACCAGTTTGAACCGTTAAAACCAGCTAGAGCTATTATAACCACATATAACCCGTTAGGACAGGTGAGTACACTCCAGATGAACTCCAGAACCTTTCGGCAAGGCATTTCCTAACTACTCATATGTCAGGCAGTGGTGGAGGTGGTTACCCGGTCCGAGTGCCCGGTTGCGGTGGCCAGGACCCGTCCTCTTCTCCAGTCCCAGACACACAGCGTGTTCTTGGCATCCAGACCCACCGACGCCAGCCGCTGCACACACACAGAACACTGACCAATCAGAAACCAGACCATCACACTGACCAATCAGAAACCAGACCATCACACTCTGACCAATCAGAAACCAGACCATCACACTGGCCAATCAGAAACCAGACCATCACACTGACCAATCACAAACCAGACCATCACACTCTGACCAATCAGAAACCAGACCATCACACTGACCAATCACAAACCAGGCCAACACACACTGACCATTCAGAAACCAGACCATCACAATCTGACCAATCAGAATGCAGACCAACACACTGACCAATCAGAAACCAGACCATCACACTTTGACCAATCAGAACCCAGACCAACACACTGACCAACCACAAACCAGACAAACACACTCTGACCAATCAGAAACCAGACCATCACACTGACCAATCAGAAACCAGACCATCACACTGACCAATCAGAAACCAGACCATCACACTCTGACCAATCAGAACCCAGACCAACACACTGACCAACCACAAACCAGGCCAACACACTCTGACCAATCATAACCCAGACCAACACACACTGACCAATCACAAACCACACCAAGACACTCTGATTAATCACAAATCAGACAAACACACGTTGACGAATCAAAACTCAGATCAACACACACTGACCAATCACAAACCAGACCAACACACGCTGACCAATCACAAACCAGACCAACACACTCTGACCAATCAGAACCCAGACCAACACACACTGACTAATCACAAACCAGACCAACACACACTAACTAATCACAAACCAGACCAACACACACGGACCAATCACAAACAAGACAAACACACGCTGACCAATCACAAACCAGACCAACACACGCTGACCAATCAGAAACCAGACCAACACACACTGACTAACACATGCTGACCAAACACAAACCAGATCATTACAGACATCATTCCAAAGATGTACTGCGAACACAGCACACACTTGTAAGCATCCATTCACAAAACCATGACAACCAGTGGCCTCACTGGTACACAGTGGGCTGTGGCCGGGCCGGGCAGTCATATGACAGACCTGTCCGTCGGAGTCGAAGGCGAGGCCCGCCACGCCGTGCGTGTGAACGTCTCGCAGGATGGAAACGGTCTGCATGGAGTAGCTGTCCCAGATGCAGATGTAGGGGTCCTTCCCCACCTGGCCTGTGGCCACCTGCACCTTGTCTGGATGGATGGCAAGACTGGAAACACACACACACACACACACACACACACACACACACACACACACACACACACACACACACACACACACACACACACACACACACACACACACACAATCACTCACATTACAATTAAATCTGACCCCATCATAAACAACCCAGTCCCGAGTAACCTCTCCAAAGCACGAGACCGGCTTGTCCGTTGTAGTGAGACTCACCTGATGATGTCATCGTTGTGGCCAAGGTAGAACTTCTGGGTGTGCTCGCGGCTGTTGTAGACCACGCCCACCCCGGCAACGAAGTACACGAGCTCCTTCCCCGCCGTGTAATACAGGTTGTTTCGGCACTGGTGTCCACGGTACCCGTGCACCCACTCCAGCCTCAACTGGCACCGCGGGGCCGTCTTGTCGCTCATAGCGACGACCACCCACCAAAACCCACCTAGCAGTCACCACCAGCTCCACAACACACCACCCAGAGAGCAGAGGGACCACCACCTCCACAACACAAAACCCAGGGAGCAAAGCGGCTCATGTGGACCACAGACTGACTGCTGCGGTCTATCAGAGCTCACTAGCAATCAGTGTTCATGTTGTCATCCAACAGGCGACCAGGCCGAGGCAAATCTGTCTTTGGTTTACCGTGTTGGTAATGTACCAAGACTAGTTCATGTGAATAGGGCTGGGTTTAGGTTCCGAATAGCACTCGGCTTTTCAAACGGCACATTTTAATCCCAGATGGTCGAGCGTTAGTCCTTCATGGACTACAGGGCTTCGCTGAGATAGCTGACAACAAGATCTCTGATGTCCTCATTGTCGTCGATCATCAAGTCGTTGATCTACTTCCAGCATTACAGGTGAAATCAGGAGACTCCGACGCCGATCTATCTCTGCTTCTCTATATCTCTGTATTGATGTATTCTGTATCTATGTCAATCTGCATCCACAAACCAAACTCCGGGCGTATTTTGGGCTCATTCTGTTAAATTGTAATGGGCGGCGAAGGACGCAAAATAGGCGATAAGAGCAAAAAAGATTCACAGACGTCAAGAAAGAAGGCAGATGGTAAGAGATAAATGGTAAAAAAGGAGAGAAAAGATTTAACGTCCGTTTCTCCTCCCGGATAATATCCTCCTGTCAAGCTGCTCGTCTGGTCGGAGCGTAAACTCTTCCAGAATCCCGGATCCACTTCGCTCCCTGCGCTACGTAGCCTTCGTGGTTAACGCTGCGATTGCAATGCATGCTGGGATTTGTACTTTTTTTCTTATTTTGTGACCATGGGATTGTCCGAAATTGAGTTCATATAAAACTACACCTCCCGCTCTCCATGGTGCTGAAACACACAGCTAGCTTGATACAACTGAAAGACAGCGAACTGGAAACGTCTTCAGATAAAGAGATAAGAACGACAATATTAACGATACTGAGTGTGAGTGTCTTATATTACGTCAAATATCCACCCTAGAACAGGAGATTAACGTCCTTTAGCTGGGCTAAAAGTCCCCGCTGGGATGTTTCTTTACTTAATGTTGTGTGTTGTATTGATTATTACAGCCATATAGTCGTGTCTCATGAATAGGTTATATTAATTAATGAAGGAATTTAAATAAGTCATCTGTTTTGTGTGTGAATGGTCCCAAATGGTTTCATATCTTATTTCCCACTACTAACAGACACACACAACACAGTATAAACGTTTCAAAGCTTTTAATGACATCGCACATATTTAAATGAGATAGAGGTGGTGATAGATAGTAGGTAGATAGATAGATAGATAGTCAAAGTCTACAGGTGCAATTTAATACATGAGGAAGCTAGCTTTAACTTCTGAATATATTTGGCTCAAAATACCAAGACGTTGCAGTTTTCTTCATTCCTATGGAGTGGTGTTGATTGTGCAGTTAAGATGTCAGTATGGTTCAGTACACTAGAGCAGGACAGCACTATGTAGATATACAGAGCAGAAAACACCCCATCACGCCAGGCTTCAAGCAAGCAGTGGGAGGATGCAGTTATCAGTCTCCCGTCAAACATCCATCCTTCAATGTCTATTATTATACAGCGCTTGCTTTTACAATCTGTACTACATTATGAAACATTTCACCAACGTAAAAATTAAGTGTGGAGGTAAAAATCAAATATAGCAAATGAGACTTTTCCTTCCTGGTCTAGACAGGGAGAGTTAGAGAAACATCCTTCATTTAGTTTGTGTAGTTTGAGCTACTTAAGCCTAGCTTAGCATGCAGGGAAATCAGCTTAAATCATCCTTCCAGTATCACCCCTTCCCTTCACGCTATTGGCTGTTCATATCAACCAATCAGGGGTGGCTGTTGAGTGCAGACAACCTATCAAATCTCACTATGGGTCCAGTTTCCTTCAGGAGGAGAGGAATGTGTCTTACAACAAATTATAGAATATATAAAAAAAAACACAAAACATCTTTATATTGTGACTTCCTGGTGAAGATGAAATATAATAAGGAATATAAAACTGCAGTGAAATCAAAAGGTAGAAAAAAGGTCCCACAACAACTCATCCAACGGGAGTCTGTCCTGAAGACCTGGCCACCAGACCCCTACAGAGACCCCTAACCATCCAGACCCCCTACAGAGACCCCTACCTACCCTACAAAGCACCCAGCAGAGAGGAAGAGGGGGTGGAACCAAAGGAAAAGGAAGGTACAGAACGTAGAGAGACAGAGAGTGTAGAGGATAGTGTAGAGGACAGAGCACGAAGAGGACAGAGAGTGTAGAGGATAGAGACAGTACAGAATATAGAGAACGTAGAGGACAGAGTACGTAGAAGGCAGAGAACGTAGAGAACGTCGAAGGCAGAGAACGTAGAGGACAAAGAACGTAGAGAACGTAGAGGGGCAGAGCGGTAGGACAGCAACAGGAGTCTACTACTTCTTCTTGCTGAACAGACTGAATCTCTTCTCCTTGTCCTTCTCCTTGTCCTTCTCACGCTTCCCCGGGACTGGACTCAGTCGTCATGGTGACGGAGGCGGGCAGGGTGTGCGCCCGGACAGAGACGGGGGTGCTCTGGGTACTGCTGGGCGCCTCGGAGCGCTCTGCTGACCCCGCACTCATTATGGCCTGGATCCATGAGCTCATCTCCTCCTGTAAAGGGTTACATTAACCAGATTAACGAGTGCTCATTATGGATCATCTCCTCCTGTAGGGTACATTAACCAGATTAACTATTGCTCATTATGGATCATCTCCTGCTGGTAACATTAACCAGATTAACTAATGCTTATTATGGATCATGTCCTCCTGCCGGTTACATTAACCAGAATAAGTAATACTCATTATGGATCATGTCCTCCTGTAGGGTTACATTAACCAGATTAACGAGTGCCCAGTATGGATAATCTCCTCCTGTAGGTTACATCCACATTAACCCAATAGGCAAATATATAGACCTATATCCAGAGTAAATATCACGGTAGAAGTTGAGTTAATATCAAAGTATAAAGTGAGTTAATATCACAGTAGAATATGAGTACGGTAGAACGTGAACCAAATATTACGGTAGAATGTGAGTTACTATCACAGTAGAATGAGTCTTACTTCGTCTTTGGCTTGGAAGAGATATTCATTTCCATCAGTGAGTCTGAAACAGGAACAAACATCAATTAACTTAAAATGAACCAATAAGCTTCTCCTGCGTCCGTATGAACATATCCACATTAACCAATATACTGTAGATGATATAGTTATCTGAATATAGATCTATACTGTAAATATCTATCTATCTATCTATCTATCTATCTATCTATCTATCTATCTATCTATCTATCTATCTATCTATCTATCTATCTATCTATCTATCTATCTATCTATCTATCTATCTATCTATCTATCTATCTATCTATCTATCTATCTATCTATCTATCTATCTATCTATCTATCTATCTATCTATCTATCTATCTATCTATCTATCTATCTATCTATCTATCTATCTATCTATCTATCTATCTATCTATATACTGTATATAGTCTGTTTTACCGAAGTTTGAAGACGTGTTTCTTCTTCTTGTATTCAGAGGCGATGTCGCAGACAGCCTCTTGCAGGCCGACTGGCACCTGGTTGTGGTAGGACGCGCCTTGGGCAGCCATCTTGCTGTCTTTATAGAACGCCAGCTCCTGACCGTTGATCACGCAGTACACGTTATGCCAGGACCTGCAGAGATAGGAAAATACCTGTTAGCCTAGCTGCAAGGTTAACAAACAATGCAGAGGCTGTGAGCAGACGTGTTACTGGTTTAGCCTGAAAAATAGGTTAGTAGAGAAGCCAGATTATATTAGCCTGGCTATATTGTATTTTATATTTCGCCATAATATCTGTTCGCTTATTTGCTAGGTGTTGTTAACCTAGCTGCTACGTGTTGTTAGCTTAGCTGCTAGGTGTTGCTATTGTACCTGTTGGAGGCCTTCTTGTTTGGCGCCTCCCATTCATGCTTGCGATGTAGGAATCCTTCCATTTGATTGGTTGAAGCCTCCTGGTTCCTGGAGGGCAAAGTAGATGATTGGCTGCCTTTAGGTCTCCTCCCGGAGGTGGGGGAGGGCGTTGGGCTAGGCTCTTTGGAACTCCTCTCTGCCACTCCGTTCACCAGACTACCAGCATCCACAGCCTCCTAAAAAAGAGAGACACACAGAAATATGAGCAGGGTAACAATGGTAACTAGGTTACAACTGAGGTCGTTCTAGATCAGGTTACTCACCCTGGGTGACTCCTGGTCAGAGGGCAGTCCATTCTGGGAGATCTGCTCCCCTTCCCTGGGGGGAGAGAGGGGGAGGGACACATTAAAGCCTGTGTCAGATGTAGCGTGACATGTGTGTTGTACCAACATGTTAAGACAGGGTGGTGTAACATGTTAATACATGTGTAGTTTAACGGGTGCACTGTAACATGTTTTTGCAGGTGACCCACCTCTGTAGTGGTTCTTCCAGGACAGGCTCTGGTGTAGGAGGTCTCCTCAGCCTCTCCTCTTCCTCCTGTAGTCTCCTTACTTCTAACAACTCCATCTACATGTACAGAACCAACACGTCAGCATCTTCTATCTCTATCTAGTCGCCCTCCTCCTTCTCCTCCTATCTTTGTCAGTCTCTGTCTAATCCTCCACCTCCACCTCCTATCGTTGTCAACTGCTCCCTCTCCTGCTCCTTACTTAGCCGCTCTATATCTAGTCCTCCTGCTCCTCCTATCTCAGTCTCTATCTAGTCTTCCTTCTCCTGATTCTCCTACCGTAGTCCGTCTCTGTCTAGTCCTCCTCATCCACCTCCACCTCCTATCGTATTCAGCATGTCTATTGCTCCCCCTCCTGATCCTCCTATCTTAGTCATTCTCTATCTAGTGCTCCTCCTCCTCCTCCAACCATAGTCAGTCTCTATCAAGTCTCCTCCTCCTGATCCTTTTATCTTAGTCTCTATCTAGTCCTCCTCCTAACTCAGTCAGTCTCTATCTAGTGCTCCTCCTCCTCCTCCTCCTACCGTAGTCAGTCTCTATCTAGTGCTCCTCCTGCTGCTCCTCCTATCGTAGTCAGTCTCTATCTAGTGCTCCTCCTGCTGCTCCTACCGTAGTCAATCTATCTATTGCTCCTCCTCCTGCTCCTCCTACCGTAGTCAGTCTCTCCAGGGCGGAGAAGCGCTCCTCCCAGGTGGCAGCCGACTTCTCGAAGGCCTCGTGTCTCTTGATGAGCTTCTCCACCTCGTCCACGCTCTGGCCCACCTCCCGGCCCGACAGGTAGGGCTCCTGGCCCAGCAGCCATGCCTCCGCCACACCGGCGTCCCGCGAGAACTGGTGCACCTCCAGAACTGAGAGAGGGGAGGGAGGGAGGGAGGGAGGGGAGGAGAGGAGGAGGTTGGACAAGAGGAGCTTGAGTCAATCAAACTCTTAAATTCTATTGCTTGATAATGGGAAAACAAATATAAGGTGGGTGGGCCTTACTCAGTCTCAACCATTCCCATCGGTCCTCCCACTTGTCAATCATATCCTTCCTCTTGTCCGTCAATTGCAGCAACTTTTCTTTGATCTGTGAACCAACCAGGAGGTACAACATATGTCTTAATAAAACAGAATTACAGTGTTACAGTATCTATACATCTAGGATTCGGATACATTACATTAAAAAACATACAATAAGTGTTACAGTATCTATAAATCGATATATATATATATATATCTATATCTATCTATAATGAGTCTATTTGTATACAGTTGAATGTCAACATGAGTCAATCATGGTTGTGTGGGAGGTGGCGCCCCCTACCTCCTCGGAGGCGTAGTGCTTGCGGGCTAGCAGGGCCTTGCCCAGCTCGATGCAGGAGGTGAAGCTGTCGTTACGTGCGTCAATCTCCGCCTTGATGCCCTGGTGGTTGTTCATCAGCAATTCCACTGAGGAGACATCCCTACAAACACACACACACAGACACACAGACACACACAAACACACACACACACACACACAAAGTTAGCATGTTTTTGGCACCACATTAGCATGAGGGTTAGCATGGTGCTAGCATGGTGTTACCATGGCATTAGTCTACTATCAGTCTCTAGCAGCCTGATGATAGTGTTAGCATGGTTTCGCATAGTGTTAGCATGTTTTAGCATAGCGGGGACCTACTTGGGGTTCTCCTGGTTCTCGATCAGCCTGATGACGCCCTCCATCCACAGCAGGAGGTCTCGGACCAGGCTGAAGAAGCGGAACTTGTCCCCCGTGTCTAGGAGGCGGAGCCTTCGGCCGTCACAGGCCTCCAATAGGCTGCTCCAGGCCTCTAGCACCTCACCCTCGCGCCGCTGGATGTCGTCAGCCTTGTCTCCGGCGTAGGCGGACTGGAGGCGCACCGCGTCCTCTTGCAGCTGGCGCACCTGCAGGCCATGGGTCAGAGGTCAGACGTCAGAGGCCAGAGGTCATGGGTCAGAACCCAGGCTGGGACCCTCTTATATATATATATTTATAGACATATACCTGTATTCCCAGAACCTTGATATAGTGCTGGAATGTGCCGTTTACATATATATATGTGTATAAAGATATATGTATATATAATGTGTATATTGTCTTTATATAGACAAATTATATATAATATAAAATGTAAAGATAGTGTAAATAATGTATATATAATGCAGATAATGTACCGTTTTTTCCGCACTATAAGACGCACTTAATTTTTTTTTAACACTTAGAAGGCGAACACACGTTCACCAAGACGGGGAGACAGCGCCGGGCGACTTACGCCACTATCTGCCAATGGATCGTGGATGCCTGGGCTGATATATCAGTCTCAACTGTGGTCCGAGCTTTCACGAAGGCAGTAATAATCACTGAACTGCCAGGCAGCAGCAGCGACACTGACTCGGATAATGACGAGAGGGAGCCAGGCATGTTGGATGCCGTACTCGCCCAACTGTTCAATTCGGACACTGAAGAAGAATTCAAGGGATTCGCGGACAGGGAAGGCACTGAAAAAGTGAGCTTTACGTGTTATTCGTAACTGAACAATGTTGAGTTATGCACTAACATTTGAATTAGCGGTATCAGACTGTGTTTCTTTTCCATGTTTACAACTGAACAAGGCTGGGAGATATTGTGAATATGCATATTAACGTTTGAACATCGTTACCATGGGAGTGAACGGAGTTGTCAGAACGCTTAATAAAGTTTGGCTTTATCTGACTGTTTTGTTGACATTCCCTTTAGCACGGCTCCATCTAGTCGATGCATAACGCAACCCCATTCAAACGTTTGACTGCAGTATCTTCTATTCTATGCACCTTATAATCCTGCACGCCCTATATATGAAAAAAGTTCTAAAATAGGCCATTCATTGAAGGTGTGCCTTATAATCCGGTGCGCCTTATAGTGCGGAAAATACGGTATATAGTGTATACACAATGTATATAGTGTATACAGTGTGTGTGTGTACCTGCGTCCCCAGGGCCTGGATGTCGTGCTGGAAGGTGCTGTGCATCCTCTGTAGGGTCTCCACGGTGTTCTGGTCGCGGCCCAGCTCCTCGGGCAGCTTCTTGTGCTTGTCCAGGATGCGGCCCAGGATCTCCTTGGCGTCGTGGTAGAACTTGTGGAGCTCGAAGGAGGCGGCGAGGATCTGCGTCCGCGTGTCGATGAGCTCCAGCAGGTCGGCCCAGGCCTCGTTCAGCCCGTCCTTCCACTCCGCCACCGTGGCCGCGTCGCCGTGCCCGCCGTTGATCAGCTCGTCCGCCTGCCGGTTCACCGCGTCCACGCGCTCCTGGCCGATGGTGCCCGTGTCCCGGGCGAACTCCCGGAAACGCTCCTGCAGCATCTGCATGGCAGTGGGGGGGGGGCGTTCAGGATGGAGTCAGCCCGTTGAGGGACTACACAGGGACAGCAGAATAGGATGCTAGGCTGCTAGGCTGCTTAGAGTACCTGCTATGCTACATGCTAAGCTACATGCTAAAGCTAGGTGGACCTACATGACCGGTAGGCTGCATAAGAGGCTACATGCTAATATATATGAACCTAAAGTGACATACTCGGCTACATGATAGGCTACTGGCTAGGCTAGCTAGACCTTCGGTGGCATGCTAGGCTATGTGCTAGGCTACAGGCTCGGCCAGCTGGGCCGACTGTGACGCACTAGTCTATGGGCTAGGCTACAGGATAGGCTAGCTGGACCTACTCTGACAAGCGAGGCTACGGCTAGGCTACATGCTAGGCTAACTGGACCTACAGTGACGGGCAAGGCTTCGGGCTAGGCTAGCTGGACCTACAGTGAAATGCTAGGCTACATGCTAGCTACTGGCTACGGCTTAGGCGTACTGCTGGCTGCGGAGCGGACGGATGACGGTGACGTGCTCGTAGTCCTGGCCCAGCTCGTGGGAGCCGGCGACCACCTCTCTCTCGGCGACCCACTGCTCCAGGTCGTCCACCTCGCGGTTCAGCTGGAAGAGACGGAAGCGCTCGTCCAGCTTCCCCCGCCTCTCCTCGGACAGGTCCTTCAGCCCCGCGTACAGCTTGTCCACCTGGGACTGACGCATGCCCATACGCTCACTAAACACACACACACACACACACACACACACACACACACACACACACACACACACACACACACACACACACACACACACACACACACACACACACACACACACACACAGATGCGAGCAGAATGGAGCAAAGGAGAAAAAATACATTGTGAGTGAGTGAGTGTTGCACGTGTGTGCATGTGTGTGTGTGTGTGTGTGTGTGTGTGTGTGTGTGTGTGTGTGTGTGTGTGTGTGTGTGTGTGTGTGTGTGTGTGTGTGTGTGTACGTGTGTGTGTGTGCGTGTGCGTGTGTGTGTGTGTTGACCTCTGACCTCTCGGGGTGTCCCTGGGCCACCAGGCCCCTGCTTGTCTGGGACAGCAGGTGGACCGTGTCTGCGTAGTCCTCCACCGCCTGCTCCACAATCTGGTGCTTCTTCACCATGGCAACCGAGCTCTGCTCATCCTGCACACACACACACACACACACACCAGCATATCAGCATTTCCCATCGCTGTGATGGGGGGGGGGGGGAGGGGAGAAGGGGTGTAGCCGATGGGAGGTGTGGTGTTAAGTGGTGTAGGGAAGGGTGGTGGAGCTTGTTGGGGTGATGGAGGCGTTGGTGGTAGAGGTGGTGTAGCTGAAGGTTGATGGAAGTGGTGAGGCAGTGGTGGAGGAGGTGGTGTGGATTAAAGGTGGTGTAGGTGGGGCTCACCTTGGCCTTCTCCTCTGACATCATGTAGAGCTCCTGTTCGCTCATCCAGGCCTCGGCCTCCGCCGCGTCGAAGTAGTACTGCTGGGCCTGGTGGGCGTGGCCGAGCCGGTCGTCACGGCGACCCACCTCCTCCAGCAGGAGGCGCCACAGCTCCTGCAGCTCCTTCAGCCGCTGGGGGACACCTCCTTCGGAGGACTCCTCCTGCAGGAGGCTCCGGCTGCGCTCCATGATGTCATCGATGCGCGGCTGGTGACCCTGGAGCTCCTTCTGCAGGGTCTGGAGCAGAAAGCACAGCTTAGACACCCCTCCATCACCTCCTCCCATCCACCTCCATGACCTCCATGAGTTGAGCGCCTCCATCACCCCTCCATCAGCCCACTATCAGCCCACTATCAGCCCACTATCAGCCCTCTATCAGCCCTCTATCAGCCCTCTATCAGCCCTCTATCAGCCCTCTATCAGCCCTCCATCAGCCCTCCATCACCCCTCCATCACCCCTCCATCAGCCCTCCATGAGCCCTCCATCACCCCTCCATCAGCCCACTATCAGCCCTCTATCAGCCCTCCATCAGCCCTCCATCAGCCCTCCATCACCCCTCCATCAGCCCTCCATGAGCCCTCCATCACCCCTCCATCAGCCCACTATCAGCCCTCTATCAGCCCTCTATCAGCCCTCCATCACCCCTCCATCAGCCCTCCATCACCCCTCCATCCCCCCTCCATGAGCCCTCCATCACCCCTCCATCACCCCTCCATCAGCCCACTATCAGCCCTCTATCAGCCCTCCATCAGCCCTCCATCAGCCCTCCATCAGCCCTCCATCACCCCTCCATCAGCCCTCCATCAGCCCTCCATCACCCCTCCATCACCCCTCCATCAGCCCTCCATCAGCCCTCCATCACCCCTCCATCAGCCCTCCATCAGCCCTCCATCAGCCCTCCATCACCCCTCCATCAGCCCTCCATCAGCCCTCCATCAGCCCTCCATCACCCCTCCATCAGCCCTCTATCAGCCCTCCATCACCCCTCCATCAGCCCTCCATCACCCCTCTATCAGCCCTCATCACTCCTCTAACACTCCTCCATCACCCCTCATCACCCCTCATCACTCCTCCATCACCCCTCATCACTCCTCCATCACCTCATCACTCCTCTAACACTACTCCATCACCGCTCATCAGTCCTCTAACACTCCTCCATCACCCCTCATCACTCCTCATCACTCCTCCATCACCCCTCATCACTCCTCTCTAAAACAAGCGGCGCCACATCCAGCCCCGAGTGTAACCTCATAAAGACAGACAGGCAGACAGTCAGACAGGCAGACAGTCAGACAGACGGGCAGACAGACAGACACAGGTAGACAGTGAGACAGAGAGACAGACAGACAGAGAGACAGGCAGACAGAGAGACAGACCTGGTTCTTCTTGATGAGCAGTTGGACCGTCTGCAGGTTGTGTCCGTGGTCAGTAGACGTAGCGAGGGGCATCCTCTCCTCCATCCACAGCTACAAACACACACGTTATACACACACGTTATATACACAAACACCTTACACACACACGTCATGGAAACACACACTCACATTAAACCGTATAAAAAAACATCATCATTTTTGGTAATTTATTAAGTGAAGCCAATATTTTTTTTTCTTTACCAAGGTTATCTTTTATTTGTAAACCTCTAATTAACAATTATCCCTGTCGCCCTCATGGGCTATGACTCAATAGCCCATGCGGCCGATAATTTTTTTAGTAAAATTCAACTCTAGTTGGGCAGTAAAAACACATTTAGTCGACTTCTTTATTGCAATGGTAACTGATTTATCTAATAATGACCTTATAAAATCGTCAGAAACTTCATCAAAATGCGAAGGAGCCGCCATTGTTTTTGCTTACAAAGCCGGCGTTTTCGCTACTAGTAGGCTATAACTTATAGCCTACTAGTAGCTCAGCCAATCAAAACGCAGCATTAGTGATAGCCCACTAGTTGGATTTTACTAATGTAAATTAGCCTATGGGCTTCACATCCTCAGGGCGTTTATGACTTCATCTTTTAGCACTCAAACGCAAAGAGTAGCTGAGACCAGTGGAGACTAGGAGGACAGAGGTGTAACGTACGATCTCATCCTCCATGTCCCTGTTGAACTGGTGAACTTCTCGCGATGCCACCAGGAAGTCCTTCCTCTTCCTGAGAGGGTCCAGCAGGTCCTGGAACTTCTTGGCCACCAGCTGCCGTCTCCCGTCCACCTCCACCATGTCGTTGCCCTCCTGGCCCAGCGCCGTCACCTGGGTCTGCAGCTCCAACACCTCCCTCTGGCGAACCTCCACCTGTGACTCCAACTATCTACAAACACACACACACACACACACATACAACACATAGTCAGAGACCTAACAATACGTATCCAGGTGACTGAGCCTTGGTTGTAGAAAAAATACCTAGTTAAGTATAAAAGTGTATTAGAATATGTAGTCACCATTAGTATTAGTTTTAGGTTTAGTTCTAGGTATTAGTAACCGAGGTATCAAAACATTATCAGTAACTGGGCAATTAGTACTGCGAAATAGTA
>OLKM01000357.1:281098-306669 GCA_900291075.1 Melanogrammus aeglefinus | reverse complement strand
ACTAGTTGGATTTTATACGTAATGTAAATTAGCTCCTATCGGGCTTCATAACGATCCTCAGGGCGTTTATCGACTTCATCTGTTTTAGCACTCAAACGCAAAGATAGCCTGAGACTCCAGTGTGAGACAGGAGGCACAAGAGGTGTAACCGTACGACTCATCCCTCCATGTCCTGGTTGAACTGGGTGAAACTTCTGCCGCGATGCCACCAGGAAGGTTCCTTGTCTCTTTCCTAGAGGGTCCAGCAGGTCCTGGAACTCTCTGGCCACCAGCTGCCGTCTCCCGTCCACCTCCACCATGTCGTTGCCCTCCTGGCCCAGCGCCGTCACCTGGGTCTGCAGCTCCAACACCTCCCTCTGGCGAACCTCCACCTGTGACTCCAACATCTACAAACACACACACACACACACACACATACACATAGTCAGAGACTAACAATACTGTAGTCCAGGTGACTTGAGCTTGTTTGTAGATTAAAAATACTCTAGGTTTAAGTATAAGGTATTAGTATTATGTATCACCATTAGGTATTAGTTTTAGGTTTTTAGTTCTAGGTATTAGTACGAGGTATCAGAAACAGTTATCAGTACTGGGCATTAGTACTGCGAAATAGTACTAGGTGTTAATAGTAGGTATCAGTACTAGGTATTAGTAATAGCTCTCGATACTTGTTAGTTTGTGAATCTATCCATGAGGGATGAATCAACATCCGTCAAAGTTTAGACACCAGCTGTCTGTATGAATGAAGGACATCTAAGCCAGTCTCTGGTACCTGGACACAGGTACATCTTATTTAAACCAGTCTCTGGTACCGGGACACAGGTACATCTTATCTAAACCAGTCTCTGGTAGCTGCACACAGGTACATCTTATCTAAACCAGTCTCTGGTACCTGGACACAGGGACATCTTCATGTCCTTCTCAATTGACCCGGACAGGAAGTGAAGCTTGACAGGAAGTGAGCTGACCTGCTGCTTCTTCAGCAGGATGTTGACGGAGGTGAGGTCTTTGCCGTAGTCGTCAGACTGGATCTGTCCCTCCAGGCCACCCATCCACTTGTCCAGGTCCGTACAGCTCTGGGTGAAGAGCTCCGCCTTGTTGGCGTCAAACAGACACTGGGCCTTGGTCTGGGTGGTGGACTCCAGCTCCGCCCACATGGTCTGCAGGGTGCCCAGCTGCTCCTGGACCACTGCCTCAGTCTCCGGCTTCTCAGACACCAGCAGTTTACCGTCCTGCAGCCAATCAGATGGCAGAGCGCCAGAACAGCAGCCAATCAGAAAGGACGTAGGGCAAACCTCTGAACTTTTCAAATGAGGAGCTTTAAATGGGGTACTCTCTGTCCCTCCCTCTCCCCCCCTTCTCCCTCTCTCTATCTTATCCCTCCATACCTTCTCCCTCTCTCATCCCTCCATTCCTCTCTCTCTCTCTCTCTCTCTCTCTCTCTCTCTCTCTCTCTCTCTCTCCTCCTCCTCTCTCCCTCCTCTCTCTCTCTCTCTCTCTCTCTCTCTCTCTCTCTCTCTCTCTCTCTCTCTCTCTCTATCCCTCCTCTCTCATCCCTCAATCCCTCCTCTCCCTCAATCCCTTCTCTCCCTCAATCCCTCCTCTCCCTCATCCCTCCATGCCTTTCTCTTTCTCTCTCTCTCCATCCCTCCCCTCCCTCATCCCTCCATCCCTCCTCTCCCTCATCCCTCCATACCTCCTCTCCCTCATCCCTCCATACCTTCTCTATCTTCTCCAGCCACTCCTTGTTGGCCTGCAACTCGGCCATGAAGGCCTGGTGTTTGAGCCACTTGCTGTGCAGGTTCCTGGCCTCGTCGTAGGTCAGGTCCTGGGCTGTCAGCATCTTCTCGTTCACCCACAGAGACAGCTGCGCACACACATGATACACACGTTACATGATATTATACACACGCAAACATTATTTATTATATATACGCGTTATATACATTATAACATGTGTGTGTGGTGTGGTGTGTACTGTGTGTGTGTGTGTGTGTGTGTGTGTGTGTGTGTGTGTGGTGTGGTGTGTACTGTGTGTGTGATGTGTATTGTGTGTGTGTGTGTGTGTGTGTGTGTGTGTGTGTGTGTGTGTGTGTGTGTGTGTGTGTGTGTGTGTGTGTGTGTGTGTGTGTGTGTGTGTGTGTGTGTGTGTGTGTGTGTGTGTGTGTTTACCTCCTGCCCGTCCTGGAGGAACTTCTGCAGGTCTCTGTTGTCCTTCAGTCTCATCAGCAGATCCACCGCCGCCTCGCGGTTCTTCTTGTGCCTGGAGACGGGTTAGTTAGGTAGAGTAGACAGGTTAGGTAGAACCAGTTAGGGTAGAACCAGTTAAGTAGAGTCACCCAGTTAGGTAGAGTCCACCAGTCAACACAGTTAGTTAATCTGAATCTTAGCTCGTGTAGCGCTAACCCTCAGCTAGCGTAGCGCTAACTCTAAGCTAGCGTAGCGCTAACCCTCAGCTAGCGTAGCGCTAACTCTAAGCTAGCGTAGCGCTAACCCTCAGCTAGCGTAGCGCTAACCCTAAGCTAGCGTAGCGCTAACTCTAAGCTAGCGTAGCGCTCACCTCTCGTCGATGGAGGCCACTCTCTCCTGGATGCGCTCGGCGTTGATGTTGCCGTCGCTGGCGAGGCGGCGTCCGGCCTCAACCACGCCCACGATCTTCTCCTCGTTGGCGTCCATGGTGGTCATGAAGTCCTCCTGCCTCTTGATGGAGGCCTCAGCCGCCTGCAGCGTGCTCGGCATCTCCGTGTGGGCCAGGACGTACTCCTGCACACGCACACGCACACACAGTTAGCACTTTGGTAGTATTGTGTATGTTAGGAGTGCTATAGTAGTATTTTGTATGTTAGTAGTACTATGGTAGTATTGTCTATGTCGATAGAACTATAGTTGTGCTGTGTACGTTGTAATATTGGTAGTACTGTAGTAGTACTTTGTATGTTGGTATTACTATGGTAGTATTTTGTATGTTGGTAGTACTATAGTATTACTATATGCTGGTAGTACTATGGTAGTATTGTGTATGTTGGTAGTACTAGACCAGTATTGTGTATAGCGGTACCTGGTTGTTGAGGAAGGCCTCAGCCTGCTTGTGGTTTTACTATATGCTGGTAGTACTATGGTAGTCATGTGTATGTTGGTAGTGCTATGTTAGTATTGTGTATGTTGGTAGTGCTATGTTAGTATTGTGTATGTTGGTAGTACTAGACCAGTATTGTGCATAGGGGTACCTGGTTGTTGAGGAAGGCCTCAGCCTGCTTGTGGTTTTACTATATGCTGGTAGTACTGTGGTAGTATTGTGTATGTTGGTAGTACTAGACCAGTATTGTGTATAGGGGTACCTGGTTGTTGAGGAAGGCTTCGGCCTGCTTGGTGTCGCGGAGGAACAGCTGGTACGAGTGCGACTGGGACAGCAGGTTCTGTCGGTTCTCCCACATCTTGTGCAGCTCGTTCCAGCCGGTGTCCAGCGCCTGCAGCCTCTGGCGAAGGAACATGTACTGGGCGTCCGTCTGTCCCTGCGTCACCATCTCGCCCATGTCCCTCATCTTTTGGTAGTCCTCCTCGTAGTTGCGGATCTCGTTCTTGATGCCCTCGTGCTGCGCCAGGAGCTTCTCCGCCTCGCCCAGCGTGTTGGGCATGTCCTCCGAGGCGATGGCCGTCTGCGTGCGCGACAGCCACGACTGGAAGTCATCCAGCTCGCGCAGGAACTGCTGCAGCTTGCTCGCCTCGCCAAGGGACTCCTCTCTGGTCTTCAGAGTTTCCTGGAGGAGACACAGGGGGACGAGACCACAGCGTTGGCCTCCAGGCGGCCCCCATCGTACCAACGTTTCCCTTCCCAGTATCGAAGCCCCCCGACAGTGGGGGTTAGGGGTCAGGACCCCGACCGTACCTTCATCTCATCCCAGACGGAGGAGATCTCCACCAGGCGCCCCCTGATGGCGCCCGCCTGCTCCGGGTGCTGCTCCGCCAGAAGCTCCGCCTCCTTCCCCAGGCCGGCCAGCTTGTCCTCGATGGCGGCCAGGTCTCGCTCCATCCCCGTCAGCTTCCTCTGCAGAGCCATCACCCCCGCCAGGTCGTTCCCCAGCTCCTGGGTGGACTCGATCACCTGGGGGGGGGCGCACTACTGAGTACTGCACACCTAGTGGTACCTAGTGGTACTACACACCCAGTGGTACTACTAACCTAGTAATACTACACACCTAGTATTCACACACAGTACTACTAGTAAATGTATTGGTACGGACAGTAATAGTGGAAGTGGTGTTGGATTTAGTAGTACAAGTACTAGATGGATTAAAATTAACATTAATAGAAGTACTAGTATACATACTACTTATCGTAATAGTGTTAGCAGTAGCATTCCAGGGGGTAGTTCTGCCACCAGAACTAATAGTAGATGAAGAAGTACTAGTGGTATATATAGTAGTACAAGTACCTTGGTCTTCTCCCTGATCCAGGACTTGGTCTCGTTACAGTCCAGATGGTAGTTCTGAACGCCCAGGGCTGAGTTCAGGGATTCCTTCTTCTGGTCCACCAGGTCCCTGAACTGGCTCCACCTGGTGGTCAGGGAGGGAGGTGTTTGTTACTGGGACTGCTTCTAGAAGGACATATAGCTGGTACTGAAGCCATGTTGCTGTAGGCTATAGAGTATCCTGTCCAAATCGGAGTTGCCAAGGCAACAGACTCATATATAACATGTATGTCAGCCGTGGTACCGACCGGTTGTTCAGCTGGTCCTGCTGGGCCTTGATGTCCTTCTCGCCGGGATGTCCGTTGTGGATCAGTTGCCTAGCGATCTGGTTGACCACGGCAACGCGCGACGCCTGGCTGTTCATCTCTGGCTCTAGGCTTTCAAACCTGCCACGGAGACCACCCGCCAGTTAGCAATCAACGCGGCCAAAAATATATTACTATAAGAATCACATCCGATCTAGACACTGCTGTCGGCCAGGCCTCCACCCTGCATCCCCCACCCCCCCCCACCAGACGGACCTGTGCTGCACCACCTCCAGGTCCTCCAGCCTCTCGGGGATCTCCATGCTGACCAGCCACTGCTCCTTCTCCTGGATCCAGGCCTCGCAGGCCTCCGCCTCGCTCACCATCTTGTAGAGCGCCAGGGCGTCCTGCAGCGCCTGCTTCCTGAGCCGCGTCAGCTCCACCACCTCCCTGTAGCGCTCCTCCATGCCCGCCAGGCGGCCCCGCACCTCGTCCGACCCCGCCTCCTGGCTGGGCAGCGCCGCCGCCGCCTCGTGCAGGGCGTCGATGACGGGCCGGTAGCCGTCCACCTCGGCCGCCGCGTCCTTGTGCTTGCGGACGAGCGCCAGCGTGGAGAACTCGTCGTGGCCCGTCTCGCCACTGGACACGATGCGCAGCGCGTCCAGCGTCCAGGCGTCCACGTCGTCGGCGTCCGTCTGGAACTGGTGCATGGCCAGCGCCTCCTCCAGGCGGCGGCGGCGCTCGGCCGCCAGCGCCTGCAGCGCCGCCCACTGGGCCCGGAGGTCCTCGGCGCGCTCCCCGATCTTGGCGGCGGCGAAGTGGCCCTCGTCGACCATGCGGTGGCCCTCGGCCAGGCCCTGCTGGAGGTGGGCCCAGCGGCCCGCCATCTCATCCTCCAGGGCGCGGTGCTGCCGGAGCAGGCGCAGGGCCCCCGTCAGGTCCTTGCCGCGCTCCGCCGACGACAGGATCTGCTCCTTCTCCCGGATCCAGCCCTCCTCCTCCGCCATCTCCCAGAAGAACCTCCACAGGCGCCGGGACTCCTCCAGCCGGCTGCGGCGCTCCCCGGCCAGCTGGCTGAGCTCCTGGTAGCAGAACTCCATGTGGGCCACGCGGTCCTGGATTATCTGGGGGTCGCAGGGCTTGTAGCCTGGAGCACAGAGACCCACACCGTCAGGGGTCAGGGGTCAGGGGAAAGGGTCAGGTAAGTGAGGGTGTGGAGAGGGTCAGGTCAGGTTAGTGTCAGGTCAATTCAGGTTAGAATAGGGTCAGGTTGGGGTAAGGTTAGATAAGATAAGATAGTACTTTATTGTCCGTTTGCACAGAATGAACACATGTGGTTTCATGGGGTTTCACACACAAGAAACCACATTAAAAACATAAACAACAATAATGAATAATTACAATGGTTGTCTCGCAGCTTCGCTGCTTTACCCCCAATAAATATGATGGGATAAGTACAGTCAGGTTAGGGTAAGGCTAGTGTCAGGTCAATTCAGGTTAGATTAGGGTCAGGTAAGGGTTAAGTCAAGTCAGGTTAGGGTTAGGTTAGGGTCAGGCCTGGTGAGTTAGGTTAAGGGTAGAGCCAGGTCAGGTTAGGGAGGTGGAGCCCTCACCGTCTCCAGTGATGGAGAACTTGTGAGCGGTGGAGTTGACTGCCTTGACGCGGTCGGACTGGATGGAGATGTCTGCCTCCACCAGGCTGTGTTTCTGCAGAAGGTCCTCCACCCCTAGCAGGTGTTTCCCGTAGTCCTGGGAGAGTAGCAACATCTGCACAGACACGCAGAATGAGTGATCCATGACGCCTCCACCTCCACCCCCAACCCTACCTCCTCTCTCTCTCTCTCTCTCTCTCTCTCTCTCTCTCTCTCTCTCTCTCTCTCTCTCTCTCTCTCTCTCTCTCTCTCTCTCTTCTCTCTCTCTCTCTCTCTCTTCTCTCTCCTCTCTCTCTCTCTCTCTCTCTCTCTCTCTCTCTCTCTCTCTCTCTCTCTCTCTCTCACTCTCACTCTCTCTCTCCTCACCTCCCCACTCTCCCTAAATCTCCCCCTTTCTCCTCTCCTCCATCTCTACATCCCTCCGTACATATCTCTCCTCTCTCCCTACATCTCTCCCTCATCTCCCCGTCTCTCCCTATATCTCCCCCTCTCTCCTCCTCTCCCCCCTCTCCCTATATCTTCCCCTCTCCCCCTCCCTACCTTCATCTCGTCCATCCAGTCCATGATGTGCAGCATCTCCTGGAAGACGTGCTGCAGGCCCAGGGTGAGCTCCAGCCGCTGCCGGCGCGCCTTCAGCAGCTCTAGCAGGTACTCCCACAGCCGCAGCACGTTGTCCTTCCTGGCCGTCACGCGCTTGATGTCGTGGTACGACTCTGCCTCCAGCTCCCTCGCCACGGACACCACCGCCTGCACGCGCTCCTCGTACGCGGCGATGTCCGTCTCGATGGCCTCGTGCTTCTTGGTGGCGGCCTCCACCGCCTGCAGGTCCACGCCAAAGTTATCCTGGAGGAGAGAGGGGAGGGGGAGAGGGGAGAAGAGAAGGGAGCAGGAGAGAGGGTTAGGGAGAGGAGAGAGGAGTAGTTTGATTATTCAACAGCATTCCTGGTAATTATTAATCAATATGATTGGTGTTATAAAGCTACACAGGCCCAGTGGGTGTGGGTTTGTGTGCGTGTGCGCACGCGTGTGCGTGTGCGTGTGCACGTGCGCGTGTGCGTGTGTGCGTGTGCGTGTGCGCGTCTTACCTGTGACACTAGTCTCTGGTTCTCACTCAGCCAGGTCTCCCTCATGGCCGCCTTGCGGTCGAAGCGTCTCGCCAGCTGCTCCAGTTTCTCCTGGCGAATCAGCTCCGTCCTCAGGGCCAGCTCGCGCTCGTGCTCCGCCTTCTCCAGACGCTCCCAGGCCTATCACAACGCAGCATTGGGTCACCGTTTGTTACACAGCATCCAAGTGCAGCCGCTGTGGGGTCAGGGGTCAGGGGTCGGGGGGGTCACCTTGTTGATGTCAGAGATGAGCTTGCCCTCGCGGGGGGTGTACACCTTCTGGTTGTTGGCCCTCATCCGGCTCTGGATGGTGAACAGAAGGACCTCCAAGTTCCCCTTCTCTGTGAACCTGAGACCACCGCCACCACCATCATCATCATCCTCTTTAACCTCTCATCATCATCAACCTCATCATCATAATCATTCTCTCATCTTCATCACCACCACCATCATCATCCTCTTTAACCTCTCATCATCTTCAACCTCATCATCATAATCATTCTCATCTTCATCACCACCACTATCATCATCATCCTCTTATCACCATCATCATCATCATCTTCACATCCTCATCATCCTCTTATCACCATCATCATCATCTTTAATCTCTCATCATCTTCACATCCTCATCATCCTCTTATCACCATCATCATGATCATCATCATCATCATCATCTTTAATCTCTCATCATCATCAACCTCATCATCATAATCATCCTCTCATCTTCATCACCATCCCCATCATCATCATCCTCTTATCATCATCTTCTCATCAACACTGTGTGTGTGTGTGTGTGTGTGTGTGTGTGTGTGTGTGTGTGTGTGTGTGTGTGTGTGTGTGTGTGTGTGTGTGTGTGTGTGTGTGTGTGTGTGTGTGTGTGTGTGTGTGTGTGTGTGTGTGTGTGTGTCTTACTTGGGGGGCTTCTCCACCGTGCGGTAGGAGTTGAAGGCCTGTAGTTGCTGCTGGACGCCCGTCAGAGAGTTGGCGAACTTGCGGTTGTTGAGGATTATTATGGTCTGTTCGATCCACTCCAGCAGGTCGGAGGACAGGGACTCATACTTGTCGATCAGCTTCTGGGACTCCAGAGCGTTGTCCAGCACCTGACCACCAGGGGGAGACAGACACAGTTAGTAGAGGTGGCGGACAGCAGCCAGCAGAGTAAGCTAGGAGGGTGGAATATGCGTGTACTTCAGTGGAATGGGTACTAGTGTAGTATTATATGTGCACTAAGGGTGAATGCATACTAGTAAAGTGTAATGTGTATACTAACGGTGAATGAGTATGGTGTGGTATTATGTGGTACTTGAATGCATACAGTGCAGTACTATGTGATACGTGAATGCATACAGTGTAGTACTATGTGATACTTGAATGAGTACAGTGCAGTACTATGTGATACTTGAATGCGTATTGCGTACAGTGCAGTACTATGTGATACTTGAATGCGTACAGTGCAGTACTATGTGATACTTGAATGCGTATAGTGTGGCATTGTGTTGTACTTGTGCGTACCTTTCCGATGCGTTTCCCCTCCACCTTCAGGGCTTTCATCTTGGAGAAGTAGTGGTAGTAGGTGACAACGTAGGTGATGACTGACTTCTCGTCTGGGTGGTCAACGCTGATGTCTGCACACAGAAAACATAACGTTATATATAAGTACTGCTAGTCCTACTACAGTATCCATAACACTAATACCATCGTGTATAGTAGTACTAGTTCTACTACAGTATCCATAACACTACTACCAGTGTGTATCGTAGTACTACTCCAGTACCCATAACACTACTACCAGTGTGTATTGTAGTACTAGCACTTGTACAGTATTGTAGTACTACTCCAGTACCCAGTACCTCAGGGCCCCCGGGGCCTCCACTCACCCTCGGCGTCCAGCAGCTTGGTGATGCCCAGGTGCTGCTCCGCCAGGTTGAAGGCGTTCTGCAGGTTGTGGTGGGCGTTGGACTTCTTCAGTCTGTCAAAGTCTATCAGGTCCGGTCTGCACACACACAAACACACAGGGCTCATTACCTTAAGCTATACATCAATAACCTGTGTCTTCGTATAAGCTGGGTGCCAACTACCGCGTTAGCTTTGTGCTAACTAGCATGTCACTTGTCAGCTAACTATCCTGTAACCCTTGTTACAAGCCCGTTAGCTGTGTGCTGCTAACTATATGTTAACTAGTCTGTGGGAACTCTGGTCCTCCTGCCCCTATTCTCCAATAATGCATCGCTCCTCCGCAACATGCCTGGCTACTGCTGGCGGCTCAAATCCGGTTCAAGTCACTGGTACTAGCTGAATGTATTGTGTCCACTAAGCTCTGTGGCCGTCGAACAGTTTGTTGCTAACTAGCATGTAAGCTGTGTGCTAATTAGCCTGTTAGCTGCGTGCTAACTAGAATCTTAGCGGCAGGATAGCTAGATGGTTACCTGTGTTTATGAATGAGGGCGTTGAAGGCCATGCCGTCACGCCAGCTGGTGGAGAAGTTGTGGATGTTGACGTTTGGATATCTGTAAAAAAAATTATAATAATTAGATTAGTTGGTAGTACGATTACTTCCAGCAGTATTATTGGTAGTAGTATTTATAGTTTGTAGTATCAGTACCCAGCAGTCTTCATCTGGCACCAGAGCAGCAGAGCGTCCTTAGCGGATCTCTTCTCCTTGTTGTCTTCTGTCTCCACGCGGATGTCTTGGATCTGTGACACAGACAGATAGGTAGAGACAGACAGAGAGACAGACAGACAGACAGACAGGGAGCGAAAAACAACAAAGTGGTCAGTGGACTATATACTATAGACAAAGCACCAGTGAGATAAACGGATTGAGAGATAAAGATAAATTTCTAAGAGAGATAGATAAAGATAAACTGATTGAAATAGTTAAAGATAAATTGCTAGATGCAGAGATATGCTAATGATGAGTGCTATAGATATGTTGGAGTACATGCACTTTGCAGTAATACAATTGTAGAATCTAATCTAATAAAAATTGAGGGACTGGACATGGGGATTTGGAGCCATGGAGCATTCAACAGCCAGTAAGTGTTTAACCACTAGATGGGTGACGCCAAATCCCAGCTTCGGTTTGACCATGCCGTGTATGTAGTCTCTGGAACTACTACTGGCGAGTTAGCATTTAGCTAGTTTGTTGTGTTTTATCAGAGCCTAGCAGGTAGTTTAGCAAACTGTGGATGTAGACCGTGGAGTGTTAAGCAGCTAGTTTGCCTTTAGCCACTAGTTAGCGTTGAGCCGCTGGTGTACCAGGCGGGGGCATATATCTCGACTCAAAGGTCAAACCATAGCCGAGACGCTGTGGTTAGTGGGCTGTATTGCCATGACAACTATCTGGCGCTCCGCGGCCGACAGGACGAGCTGGGGGGTAGACGTTTTGGAGAGGAGCAGACTTTGACCTGAAGGGTTGAGCTCTTTGTTTAAAACAATAAGATTATCTGATGTGTCGACAGCAAATAATTAACTGTATGTGTAATGGTGAACATTTGTAAAGTTATATATCATCTGAAGTGTATAAGTGTATATGTTAGAGAAGGCGCGTCTACAGATGGCTCGACGCGTCTGCTAAATATATTAAATGTAAAATATAAGAAAATAGTTGTGTTTGCATATAATTGATTTGGATAAGCTTTGAGGCTGTGTCTGTGATGAAGGACAAACTGTAACTCAAGCCAGTTTGTGTTACCTAGACAGGTGTGTTACCTGAAGAGGTGTGTGTCAGTTAACTTGAGAGGTGTATGTTACCCGGAGAGGTGTGTGTCTGTTACCTTGAGAGTTGTGTGATACCTGGAGAGGTGTGCTTAACTTACAGGTGTGCGTTACCAGGACAGGTGGGTGTCGGTTACCTGAACAGGTGTGTGTTACCTGGACAGGTGTGCGTCACCTGGACAGGTGTGCGTCACCTGGAAAGGTGTGCGTCACCTGGACAGGTGTGCGTCACCTGGACAGGTGTGCGTCACCTGGACAGGTGTGCGTCACCTGGACAGGTGTGCGTCACCTGGACAGGTGTGCGTCACCTGGACAGGTGTGCGTCACCTGGACAGGTGTGCGTCACCTGGACAGGTGCGCGTCACCTGGACAGGTGTGTGTTACCTAGACAGGTGTGTGTTACCTGGAAGCGGAGGATGATGGTCCAGATGAGGCCCAGCGTGAGGCGGTGGTTGCCGTCGACGATGTCGTGGGAGCCCATGTTCTCTAGATGGACCCGCTGCTCCTTCAGGAACTGCAGCGCCTTGTCCACGTTCTCCAGGCAGTGGATCCGCATGCGCCCCTTAGTGGGCTTGGGCTGAGGGGGTGGGGGCGACATGTTAGTATTTTCTGTAGGTTATGAGGCCCTTAGTGGGCTTGGGCTGGGGGGGACGACGACATGTTATTACTGTCTGGAGGTCATGAGGCCCTTAGTGGGCTGGGGGGGGGGGGGGGACATGTTATTATTGTCTGTAGGTATTATAACTATGTAGAAAAGTCTGTCAGTCTGGGGATGTGGTCACTGTCTGTGTGTCCGGTCAGTATTGCCGTTGTAAGCCAGCAGGTGGGATATCAAGTGACTGCATGGGGCTGAGCAGCTATGGGAGGGGTTGAAACGGCACTCCTCGTACTACTCATAGAAGCATGGAGGAGGAGGATCTGCTCCAGTAAGGTCAGATCAGGTTTGCTTCTATCAGGTTTTATAGGCCCCTCTTATCGCTGCCTTGAACAACACACCCTGTTATGATGCTGTTGTCTGTCTGTCTGTCTGTCTGTCTGTCTGTCTGTCTGTCTGTCTGTCTGTCTGTCTGTCTGTCTGTCTGTCTGTCTGTCTGTCTGTCTGTCTGTCTGTCTGTCTGTCTGTCTGTCTGTCTGTCTGTCTGTCTGTCTGTCTGTCTGTCTGTCTGTCTGTCTGTCTGTGCCGTGCGTGCGTGCGTGCGTGCGTGCGTGCGTGCGTGCGTGCGTGCGTGCGTGCGTGCGTGTTTTTGTTTTTCTCACCAGCCTCTCCCCGGACAGCACCTCCAGGAGTTTGATGAGGGAGCGTCCATCGCGGAGGTCCAGGTAGAGGTCACTGATGCGGCATGAGACCCTCGACAGGTGAGAGTTCACCCACTTAAGGAAGGTCTTCTTCTGGACCGCCTCCCGCTCATCTACACACACACACACACACACACACACACACACACACACACACACACACACACACACACACACACACACACACACACACACACACACACACAAGTGTGTTAATTGCACATCTGAGCAGTGTTCTCCAGGGGGTCTGCCTCAACACCATGGTTACAGAAGGGTAATGATCGCGTAGGATATCATTACCATGATTACAGGAAGGTGTGGATCGTGTAGAAATGTGTTACAATGGTTACAGGAGGGTTTAGATCATGTAGGAGATTGTTAAAATGGCTCAGATAAATTGATGATTGATGATTGATGTCTACTTGTGAAGTCACAAATCCTAATCCTATCTCCACTATGATTAAATCTTTCTTTTCTTGTCATCCAATCAGTAGGTTGTTGAGGTGTGTCTGGGGGGGGGGGGGGTCAGGGCAATCTGTAGGGTCAATGGTCGTCTGCTACTTCCTGTTCTGTTAAAGCAACATCCTGTGATAGAATGGAACGCTGAGCACGTCCTGTATCTTGGTGAGGTGTGGCCCAAGTGTTCATCCTCCTCTGACACCCACACGCACGCACGCACGCACGCACGCATGCACACGCACAGAGAATCAAGTCGACCCCAGCTTGTTCTAAAATTGAAAGTGCACATCAGAGTCCAACACTCAAAAGAACCTACGAGGACCACAGTTAGGGAGTGGTCCAGTTTCTCCCCTCTCCAGACTCATTGGGATATCAATGTCTGTCTGTCTGTATCCAACCCGTTCTCCGGGCAAATCATATTGTTTCCTGTTCCATCATAAAGTTCCCTGTTCCTTCATAACGTTTCCTGTTCCATCACGACGTTCCCTGTTCCATCATAATGTTCCCTGTTCCTTCATAACGTTTCCTGTTCCATCACGACGTTCCCTATTCCTTCGTGACGTTCCCTGTTCCATCATAACGTTCCCTGTTCCATCACAATGTTTCCTGTTCCATCATAACGTTTCCTGTTCTATCATAACGTTCCCTGTTCCATCATGTCGTTTCCTGTTTTATCACAACGTTCCCTGTTCCATCATGATGTTCCCTGCTCTATCATAGCCTTCCCTGTTCCACAAGTTAAAGCTATCTGTGATTTTGAATGTTAGGACATTTTGCACAAGGAGGGCGCCTAGCAGGCATCAGGGTTTGAACCCAGAAGCTTTCCGCTGTGAAGACCCAATCCACTACTATCTGGCCCTTGGTATCAGCTCCACCCTTGACCTTTGAGTCAGGGGGTCAATATAAGGACTGTCAGATATTTGCACAAGATGCTGTAGACTGAGCTAAGGGTTAAATAGTTGGATTACTTATTTAATCACTTTTGCTTTTTTTAGGTCCTCCATCTGTCTCCACCTACATCTGCCTGTCCTTTTGTCTCTCGGTCTGTCCTCCTTTCTATCTGTCTCTCTGTGTCTCCCTGGCCGTCTTACTGTCTGCCTGTCTTACCTTGTAGCTGTTTGAAGCGTCCCTCCAGCAGGTTATAGTTGAGCGTTGCCTGGTCGGGACCCCCTGGGTAGGGGGAGTCTGTAGCCCCCCAGTCTAGATCCATGCCTCCAAGCACCCAGTCCCCTAGCACCCTAGTATTCCAAACACCCTAGTCCAGAACAGTACTCCAAACACCCTGGTCCAGAACAGTCCAACAACCATTAAGCATGCAGCCAAGTCCAGTCCAGTCCAGTAGATCCTCAGAACAGCTCTCTGCTGAAGTCCTCAAGGCAGGCAGCTCAACTTCACAGGAAACCGTAAAGCAACTTTATAGGAAACCGTAGAGCAACTTTATAGGAAACTTTAGAATAACTTTACAGGAAGTTTATAGGAAACTTTGGAGCAGCTTGGTGGCTCCAAGAGTTTCCCGTGTGGCTGTGAGGAAGACGAAGCCTTGTAGCCACACCCCCCACCCCCTCTCTCTTACACACTGGCCCCTGCTCACTCGCTCTCACACACACCCTCTGACCCCTCCCTCTGCTCAGAGAATGGAGGGAAATGGCATCGCACACACACACACACACACACACACACACACACACACACACACACACACACACACACACACACACACACACACACACACACACACACACACACACTAAACACACACACAACACACTAAACACACACACCAAGCCAATATAGCAGATCTTAACAGTTCCCTCAGAAAACAGTGCAGTAAAAAATGAAAGAATTCTCTCCCTCGCTCTCTGTGTCTCTCACCCAGGGTGGGGGTAGGTTGTAATTTGACCACTGGCCGGTGATGTCAGCTTGCAGCGGGGGAGGGGGGGGGAGGCGTTTCCCACTATTGTTGATCGTCCACAACACATCCCAGACACTTCCTGAACACACCCACAAACATCCTACTCTCTCTCTCCCTCCCTCTCTCTTTTTTTTATAAAAAAAAAGTTTTGTTAATCTTTAGCTACATTCCAGGTCCAAAGGAAAGGAGGCGCAGCAGCTGGGGTCTGAGGGAGTGGAGCCACGGAAGGTTTTGATTTTTAGTGACCTCGCCCCTAGGGGGAGCCAGAGAGAAGTGTTGTAAAGGCCCTGAGAGGGCGGCACAAGCTGGGTGCTGCGGTTGAGGGGGGTTGTATTTAAAACACATGTGATGTGGAAACAGTTGGCACCGGGATAACTGTCAATATCAACGTCTATGTTTTTCTAGGGAGGGATACGACTCAGGTTTTGGTCACAGATGATCACTACGGGGTTTGATGGAGTGAATGGTTCCAATCCCTCACAACGCTTGTGGGATTGAGTCTGTTGTTCCCTTTGAATCTCGTCTCCTTTGGTCAATGCTTCAGCTTGGTGGTTACACTTGGTTGTCTGCACTCAGTATTGAGGGTGCCGATTTAAAAACGCGCTGGAGTCTTAAGATGTAAAGTGAGCTGTGACGATGTACCCGCGGACTGACCGGCAACGGAGAAGACCTGTTGTTTGAGGCGGCTTCAGATCGGGATTGCTGTGTGGGACAGTTCCCCTGGCTCCGTCTCTAGACGCTGGACTACAGAGTGTGTGAGTGACTGTGATGAGGCCCTGGGCCTCTACGTGGTTCGTTCTGCCAGCAGGGGGCCTCGACCCGGCGGCTCAGGAAAGTGCCTGGGAGGCAGTGCTGGAGATGAGGGGTGGAAAACAACGCAATCTACGCCCTTAACCCAAACCTTCGGTTGGACGGGGCAACCATGGTTTGGGTCCGGACACGGATTACCTCTAGTCTGTGGGTGGAGGGGACGCGAGCAAGGTGTGGTATTACTACTTTAGAGCATACTAGAGCGTTCTGTACTCCAGAACTAGAATAAGTACTGTGGTATTAGTACTAGCAGCTTACCTGCTAGGGCCTTGATGCGGGGGCGTTCTAGTACTGTAGTACTAGTATTAATACTGTAGTAGTACTGTAGCAGCCTTCCTGCCAGGGCCTTGATGCAGGAGCGTTCAAGTACTGTAGTTCTAGTATTAGTACTGTAGTAGTACTGTAGCAGCCTACCTGCCAGGGCCTTGATGCGGGGGCGTTCTAGTACTGTAGTTCTAGTATTAGTACTAGTATTAGTACTGTAGCAGCCTACCTGCCAGGGCCTTGATGTGGGGGCGTTCTAGTACTGTAGTACTAGTATTAGTACTAGTATTAGTACTGTAGCAGCCTACCTGCCAGGGCCTTGATGCGGGAGCGCTCGAAGAGGCGTGCCGAGCTGTTCTCGTTGTCCCACTCGTCGTCCCAGCGGTTGTTGACGGTGTCGCTGCTGTACTGCAGCTCCATGTGCTCCAGCTCCCCGGCCACCGTAGTCATCATGACCTCTGAACTCTGACCTCACAGCTACTACCTCTGCATCCGCTGCTCCGACCACGCCCTGCACACGGAACACATCCCATCATTTAATACAACACGATGGACGTAGCAGGCGACACGTATAACAACAACAGGACCATGCCGTACACACATCATACATCCTATTGTATCATATTACATGACATGCATCACATATGACCACGCCCTGCACACAGGACGCCTCCCATTATTAAATATAAACACAATGTACATAACAGGTCACACATCCATCTGCACTGTTTTTACTTTCATTTGTACTGTTTTACTTTCATTTGCACTGTTTACCGTCTGCACCGTTTATTGTAGCGACTGTTCATTTTATTTTAGATTTTAATTTAGGTTAAAGTTTATTGTAGCGACTGTTAATTTTATTTTATATCTGAATTTAGGTTAAAGTTTATTGTAGGCACTGTTAATTTTATATTTTAATTTATATCTTGATTTTAGTCTAATGTATGTTTTAATGTTATTTTATATCTGTATGGTAAGTGTTAAAGTTTATTGTAGGCACTGTTAATTTTATATTTTAATTTATATCTTGATTTTAGTCTAATGTATGTTTTAATGTATGTTTTGTTTTATGCTACTGGATACCTGAGTTTCCCTCGGGATAAATAAAGTATCTATCTATCTATCTATCTATCTATCTATCTATCTATCTATCTACACGTATAACGGAACATATGACAAAACAACAAGACCACGCCATGCAGACATAACACATCCCATTATTAATATTTAATATAAACACAATGTACATAACAGGTCACACGAATAACGGAACATATGACATAACAACAAGACCACGGCATGCAGAAATAACAAATTCTATAATATCATATAACATAACGTACATGACGTACATCGCAAAACAACACAACCACACCCTGCCAAGAGATCACATCATCGTTATATCATATAACATAATGTACATAACATAACAACAAGACCACTCCCGGCCTATAGAGCACA
Source organism: Melanogrammus aeglefinus (assembly GCA_900291075.1). Classification (NCBI taxonomy): domain Eukaryota; kingdom Metazoa; phylum Chordata; class Actinopteri; order Gadiformes; family Gadidae; genus Melanogrammus; species Melanogrammus aeglefinus. The sequence continues at coordinate 289,282 of OLKM01000357.1, read as the reverse complement.
ACCCATCCTTGTGCATAACTGAGTGCATCTCTTGGGCATCAGATCCATTAGTTACAGGAAGTGTGTGTACTTTAATAGTGTGCTCATGTTGTTTGTGTGCGTGTGTAATTTAGAGTGTTTTTAATGTTTCGTGGGAATGTTTATATTTAACATTTTTCCCTTCCATCTTTTTTTAGGATATTCTTCTTCCCAAAGCAATCTCTCTGTAATGGCCTTCCTATCGATGTCCGGTACATTCTACTGTGATCTCCAATCAATAAGTTCTTTTCAGATCTAATTTGATCGTATCAGAGCCTTTCATCTCCGCTATGAGGCCGCATTGAGCATTGATCGCTCCTGCAGGAGTTACCGGAAGATGAGTAGAAGTGAAGTATTGACGACCTGCCATAATGAGACTGAGAGCTCTGCTATTGGCCGCTGAGTTAATGGATTCAGGCTGCACTCCTATTGGCTGCTGGTCAGCTGACCCAGCTGATGGAGTATTCTATTTGTGAACGCAGCATAAACTCATTGAGTAGAGAGGAGAAGGAGGAGAGGAGGGAAGGAGAGAGGAGGGGAGGAGAGAGGAGGAGAGAAGTAGAGAAGGGAGAGGAGAGGCGAGAGAGGAGGAGGGGGGAGAGAGGAGGCGGAGGAGGAGATAGAAGTGAAGATATGTGGAAGGAGGAGAGGAGGAGGGGGAGAGAGGGAGGAGAGAGAGGAGAGAGGAGGGGAGGAGGAGGAGAGGAGGAGAGGGAGGGGGAGAGAGGAGGAGGCAGAGGAGGAGAGGAGTGATATGGGGAAGGAGGAGAGGAGGAGGGGGAGAGAGGAGGAGAAGGAGGAGAGGAGGGGAGGAGAGAGGAGGGGAGGAGAGAGGAGGCAGAGGAGGAGAGGAGTGATATGGGGAAGGAGGAGAGGAGGAGGGGGGAGAGAGGAGGAGATGGAGGAGAAGATGAGGGGAGAGGAGAGACTAAGTGTTAGCGGAAGCTGAGAGCAGCTTGTTAGCCATATGTCTCGACATGAGGAGAAAGGAGGAGCACTGAAGAACAAGCCCTCCTCTGTTAACGCACACACACACACACACACACACACACACACACACACACACACACACACACACACACACACACACACACACACACACACACACACACACACACACACACACACACACACACACACACACACACACACAATCTTTTCAACTCTAAACAGGCCCTGCAACACAACGCTATGCTATGCTAAGCTACACTACGAGCTTGAGACCCCCATATGACCTGAAAAACCACACACAGAGTATCAGTGTGTTCTGCTGGCTCTCCTCCTATCCCTCGAGAGGGCAAAGGACCTTCCGGAACAACCAATAACTCCTCTTCCACTAGCTCACCAAACAGCTAGCGCTGCAGACTAACAGCTAGTTAGTCCAACCCAAACTATCTATACTCAATATAGCCTCAAACACCGGGACACACTTATGACACTTTTTTTTCAATGAGGGGGACTTTAGTCTGTGACCCAGCAGTCCTACTATGTTAGAGCAAAACCTCTGATCTAGAAGTCCTACTGTGTTAGAGCAGAACCTCTGATCCAGAAGTCCTACTGTGTTACAGCAGAACCTCTGATCCAGCAGTCCTACTGTGTTAGAGCAGAACAGGGAGGGAAGAGGGCACAGAACCTGGCCTGGAAACCAACAACAGAACGGGGCAGAGTTACGCATTGTTTCCTTTAAGAAGGGATTCCTACAATCAACAGTGTTGATTGGAAACCTTTCAGAGCCCTTTTTTACCAAGCTAGCACTGGCCCAGTTTGTGTTTGCTATTAAAAGTCAATGATGTGCTTGCAGATCCCCCACTCCGACACGTTGCCTTGGTGATCCACATTTCCAACTGATTTGAACAATTAAAAAGGCCACAAAAGAGGCAATCCAAGCAAACTGTTATGGATCGAATGTAGAGAGACTCCAACACACTGGACTAAAGTTACCATAGCAGCCATGTCTTCCTCTTCCAGGTGTAATGAGCTGGGGACGTACCGTACCTATGTAATAAGGTGGAGACGTCCCTAGTCCCTACATCACGAGGTGGAGACCTCGCTACTTCATGAGATGCAGACGTCCCTATGTCATGAGGTGGAGCGACGTTGCACACGTCACACGGGTGGAGACGTCGCTACATCATGATGTCCCTTCATGAAGTGGAGACCTCCCTCCTTCATGAAGTGGAGACCTCGCTACGTAACGGGGTGGGGGTGAACATTCATGTCCACGACATGCAGTGGGTGGATGTGAGCTGGGGTGAACTCAGAGGGAGCGCAGCTTTTAAACCCCACCCACATGGTGAGACAGAGCAGCTGCGGGCGGAGCTACGGGCTGCTCTAATCTGGGAGGCAGATAGACACATTCCTGGAGGGTGAGCGAGTGTTTGTGACGTGGGTGGGAGTGTGGGTTGGGGTCTGTCTCTCTTATCAATTTTTAGAAACACTAGTTTGTCAGTAAAGACTCCAGCCTCCATCGATGTGTGTCAGCCACTGACAGCAGCTCCCAGTAGAACCAGTAGACCACTGCCGGTGTACTGGGCAGCTCCGAGGAGAAGACCGTGGTTGTTATGAGATACTACTCTGTAATGAATAAAATATAAACAAAAAAAATCCATTTGGAGAGAGAGAGATCTCTCGCCCATTCCCAGGGGGCCGTGTGTTTCCTGTGTTTAGCCCCTCCCTCTGAAGTCCACTTCACGCCGTTCAGCTACAGCCGAGCGGCTCCTCTCCTCTCTGTTCCCCTTCTCTCCTCTCATCTGTTCTCCTCCTCTCTGTTTTCATCCTCCCCTCCTCTCATCTGTTCTTCTTCTTCTCTCCTCCTCCTCTCCTCTCTGTTCTCCTTCTCTCCTCTCATCTGTTCTCCTCTCTCCTCTCATCTCTGTTCTCCTCCTCTCCTCTCTGTTCTCCTCTCTCCTCTCTCTGTTCTCCTCCTCTCCTCTCCGTTCTCCTCTCCTCTCTGTTCTCCTCCTCTCCTCTCATCTGTTCTCCTCCTCTCCTCTCATCTGTTCTCCTCCTCTCCTCTCTGTTCTCCTCCTCTCCTCTCATCTGTTCTTCTCCTCTCTTCTCTCCTCCTCCTCTCTCCTCCTCCTCCTCTATCTGTTTCTCCTCCTCTCCTCTCATCTGTTCTCCTCCTCTCCTCTCTGTTCTCCTCCTCTCCTCTCATCTGTTCTTCTCCTCTCCTCTCACTCCTCCTCCTCTCCCCTCACTCCTCCTCTCCTCTCTGTTCTCCTCCTCTCCTCTCATCTGTTCTCCTCCTCTCCTCTCATCTGTTCTCTTCCTCTCCTCTCGGTTCTCTTTCTCTCCTCTCTGTTCTCCTCCTCTCCTCTCTGTTCTCCTCCTCTCCTCTCATCTGTTCTCCTCCTCTCCTCTCATCTGTTCTCCTCCTCTCCTCTCCTCTGTTCTCTTCCTCTCCTCTCGGTTCTCTTTCTCTCCTCTCTGTTCTCCTCCTCTCCTCACTCTTAGGTCCAGTAGGCCCCCATCCCAGACCCTTCAGGACGCACCGAGTCCCCAACGTCAGAGCCATAAACCCAATAGGACCAGCTCCACCATAACCATTAACCCAGTAAGACCAACTCCTCCAGGACCATGAACCCAGTAGGACCAACTCCTCCAGGACCATGAACCCAGTAGGACCAGCTCCTCCAACACATGAGTCTAGTTTAAAGCTAGATAGCAAGTCTCCCAAGCACATCCTAGTAGACTTGCATAGCCTAAGAAGCTAGCCTAGTGAAGCAGACTACCATAGCCTAACAGACCAGCACATAGCATAGTTCATCAGACTATCCTAGCGTAGCCGTCGTATCTGAAGACGCCAACAGCTGCGTAAACAAGAAGCTCTCTCACACACACACAGCATGTGTCTCCCCCCTTCCATGTATTTTGGGTTCATATGCAGCTGTTTCAAAGCAGGCCTGCAAACATACACATTCCAGCACACATACCCGAACTGTATTTATTTGATAGGCCCTCCAACATGTATTGCTATGATATTATTTATTTTCCATTATTACGTATGAAGACCCTCAATACTTTATAGAAACCACTGGAAAGACCATGACCTCATACAGCTGGTCACTGCAGTCTGGGTGGAGTAAACACACCCACCCACACCCACCAGATAGAGATTATATATATAGGGGGGGAGAGAGAGAGAGAGAGAGAGAGAGAGAGAGGAGAGAGAGAGAGAAGAGAAGAGAGAGGAGAGAGAGAGAGAGAGAGAGAGAGAAGAGAGAGAGAGAGAGAGAGAGAGAGAGAGAGAGAGAGAGAGAGAGAGAGAGAGAGAGAGAGATCGATGTCTTTAGATCTAGATATATCTATGTCTTTCTATATATATATAAACAACTAATGAAGACGATAACGATTTTGAGGGAGTCGTCCAAAACTCGGAATCTTCCCGGTGAAGTTCCGTCCATGTTGCGGACATGTTGAAAGAGGGTTGGACCAAGCGGAACCAGGCAAGGCCGAGCCGAGCCGGACCGGATCGAGCCGTACGAGGCCTGAGTCTGTTTGCGCAACATTTTTACCGGATGCTCAAGATGCGCGAGCCCAAATCACCGCCCGTGGTTACGTAACGAAGTGATGGAGGATGCTCGGTTTAACAACATGACATCTTTGTGGCGATTCCAGAACTCTGGTACGACCTGATGTCGACATTTCAATCTGCGGACCTCAGGGAGTCCTTGTGATCGGGCAGAAGCTAGCGAGCCAACATGATAATATCTAGCGGGCCTTTTTTATGTGTATACATGTATGCGGGTGTTCCTTTATACGTGTTTACATGTGTAAGTGTTCCTGATGATCGGCGCCCTGGTGTGAAACCTAACATGGAGGTCGACCACGCCTCGCGTCCATGGCGGCTGGTCTGTCCTCCGAGGGGTGGGGGTGGGGGGGGGGGGGGGGGGGGGGCAACGAAGGACACAAAAGCAACATGCACTCGGACGGGAATCCCCTCCTACACACAAACCCATCACAACACGCACAAAAACAACACGCACATTAACTACACACACATGCGTATGCAGCGGGTCGTGATTCTAAGCCACAGATTGTTCATCATCAAGGTCGAGAAACTAGCGGAGCATCTCCCAGATTTCAACATTTCAGTCTCCAGCGCCGCTATCCAGCTCATCTGTTCATCTTACAGTCCCGCCCTGCGACACCGGAGCCAAGACCCCCCCCTCCGACAGAATGCATCCCATTACAAGAAGAAGAATAGGGATGCAGACTCACCACAAGAATAATGAGAGCTCCAAACTTCACCGCCGCGATATTCAGCAACTGACGACGACCGAGGGGCAGACGAGAGGAGATACAAGCAACAATCCGCACTGGCTGGCTCCCCCTCCACAGCGCCTCCTGCCCCGCCCTCCGCCTCCCTTCCGACTGCTGCTGCACCGGAGGGGCGGGGCTTGGCGAGGCAGGATGGAGAAAGAGGAGGAGACCTCGGTGAAAACACCAGAAAAACGCTGTAGAATAGCCCTACATATATATACAGATTATATACATACATATAATATATAGAATATATATAATGTATAAAAAATACATTATATATAACACATAAATATATATAAAAATATAACATATCGAATATATAAAATTTATGATGAGATATATTTCTTTCATATATATATCATATATGGAATAATATATTAATATATATAAAATATGGAATATGTAGAATATATACGTATATGATAAATGTGATATATTGAAAATATAGAATCAAGAGAATATATTAATAGATATGGATGTAGAATATATAAATGTATGTAATAAATGGAATACATGTAATATATGGGATATATAATATATGTAATATAAAGAATAACGAGAACATAAAAATATATAGCCTATCATATATGGAATATATAAATACATAGGTGTATGGAATATGTAGAATTGAGAATGCATTAAAAAATATATATGTCATATATAGATTATGTAGAAAAGAGAATATGTCTAATATATAAAAATGTATTCTATATACAGTATATATAGATAAATGTATATTTTAAATATTCAGAATCTTTATCAAATATATAGATATATATATAGATATTTATGTTGAATAAAAATAATATATACTGTAAATATTCTATATACAGAATATACATTTCCTCTATAAAATAAATGTAGGCCTATACATAATATACTTTATATACAGTATATAGAGAGAGAATAAAGAGAATTTAGCTCCAAGAGGACAGGGTGGTCTGATTAAGGATCAGCTATGGAAATGCCATGTACATCTACTGTATGCATATCTTTTTTAATAGCAGCAGGAATACTCTGAAGTTTCCTCAGAGAAGAACACACAACAAACAACAAGAGTCCCCAAACAACAGAGTCATACAGGCTTTGTAGAATGTTGTGCGTTAGAGATAATAGCCTCATGTACATGATTACTAGTAATAGCATTAGTACTAATAGTAATTATTTTAATAGTTTTGTCATTATACTAGTAATAGTATTACTCACTACCAGACCCTGCTCACTAATAGACCCTGCTTACTACCAGGTACTGCTCACTACTAGCTGCTCACTACTAGGCTCGGCTCAATGCTTACATTAATATGGTGACAGTATTAGTAGAATAATAGTATTAGATGAAGAAACATGGTTGCTATAGTACGTAAGTCAAGGTGTGGGGGAGTCTCACCAATCAATCCATAATATTGTTTGTTTAGATTACCTCTTTTTTATGGCATTATCAGTATTACATTCTAACTGTGTGGCCCACGGTGTTCTGAACATGGTGCTCGTTCACATTCTAGCCCTAAACCCTAATGGAATAGTGACATAATGGACCCAGTGTCAGAGCAGATAAGACACTGGTGGTCGTGATGGGCCTGGTGGTCGTGATGGGCCTGGTGGTTGAGGTGGGCCTGGTGGTGGAGATGGGCCAGGTGGTGGAGGTGGGCCTGGTGGTGGAGGTTGGCCTGGTGGTTGGGATGGGCCTGGTGGTGGAGGTGGGCCAGGTGGTGGAGGTGGGCCTGGTGGAGGTTGGCCTGGTGGTTGGGATGGGCCTGGTGGTGGAGGTGGGCCTGGTGGTGGAGGTGGGCCTGGTGGTAGGGATGGGCCTGGTGGTGGAGGTGGGCCTGGTGGTTGGGATGGGCCTGGTGGTGGAGGTGGGCCTGGTGGTAGGGATGGGCCTGGTGGTGGAGGTGGGCCTGGTGGTAGGGATGGGCCTGGTGGTGGAGGTGGGCCTGGTGGTGGAGCTCAGTGTCGGGTTTTGAAGCCCTTCAGCTCTGGTTCTTTGAGGTCTCTCTCATTGGAGAAGACAGCCCGGTCGATTCGAGAGCTGGGACTCCCCACATTCCTCAGCCAGTCCTTCCTATGGGAGGGGGAATTATCTGTCACACACCAACTACTTCATACCAGAACTAAGCCCAACAACTCCTCAACAAACTAACCCTAACATCTCTTCAACGAACTAACCGTAACATTTCTTCAAAAAGTAGCTCTTCAACTAACTGCCCCTGACGTGTTTTCAAGTAACTAATTCTAAAACCACCGCAGTTTATAGCATCACCATGACAACATGAATGTAGGAGCATTGTCTGTCGCCGTGACAACATGATAGAATCAACGTCCATTAAACTGTCAGCCCAATGCATCATGGGAAAGGATAACTGCATTAGCAGCTAACCCCATTAGCTAACCCCTTTCGTGCACACACACACACAAAAGGGTGTGTGTGTGTGTGTGTGTGTGTGTGTGTGTGTGTGTGTGGTGTGTGTGTGTGTGTGTGTGTGTGTGTGTGTGTGTGTGTGTGTGTGTGTGGTGTGTGTGTGTGTGTGTGTGTGTCTAGATTTTTTTGTTGATTGAGCTGTTAAAGGTGCTGTAAGGGTTAGAGATTTAAGAGCTAGTGTTTGAGTAACATTTGTTGGAACTGACAGCCATCTATCAGTTATGAGTAAGCTCAATGCGCTTTGAGAATATCTGTACGCCTCTGAATGAGACCGTCAGACCTTAGACTGCTCCCGGCTCATTTCTACACTTTACACAACCATACACTTTACAATAACGGTACAATAATGAACCACTAATTGACATTAATTAATGCAGTATCAAGCATTCACTAACAATTAAGTAACAGTTCATTTATTGGTGTTCATCAACTACGGTTTTTATTTATACATTATTTAATAGTTTAGAGTTAACATGAAA
>OLKM01000357.1:261098-278598 GCA_900291075.1 Melanogrammus aeglefinus | reverse complement strand
ATTTGCAAGTCATAATTAAAACACAGTCGGGCGAGGATATCGAACATCCAGGACGCTCGTCCATACTCTTCAAGAGGAGTAATGTGGAAGGGTGCGCGCGCACGCCAGACAACTGCTATAATCACGGAGTGCGTAAGTGCGTGGAACCTAAGGTACAGTGACGTAAATTAACTGTCTACTAATGTAGCCTATTGTAATGTTGTGGTGTGCAACATTGGCGCGCGCACCGCAAAAGAGTAAGGAGCAAATTAAAAACCCTTTAACTCAAAATACGGTAACTTTTACGGCCCAGCTCTTACGGGGAAAGGTGAGCAGCATAGAACTAGATAGAGAAAAGGGTTAGGGTTAGCAACGGGTGGCCAAAAGCTGTCATATTGTTAGTTATCACAGACAATTGTTCTGTGTTTGTGTTGAAAAATAAACATTAAATAATCTGTAGGCCTAGGGACATTAGGTAGGCCTACATGAGTTTGTGACGTGTCCCAGATCACGAATGAATAGATAAATTAAATGACTGACAATGTCATGTATTTTCGTGAGACTGGGTTGTGGCTCCTGGTGTGACGTCTGTTGGCATCCAGTGTGCTATAGTCCGTGAGAGATAGTAGCCTTCTGTATGAATTTATCAACACACTTTTCGGTGTAGAATTGGGTGACCAGGGATCCTATATGGCGTTTGTAAATCGTTTGTGTAGCCTACTTGCAGACAGTATCCAACATGACATGTTCGCGAAGTCCGTCTTTATATTCAGTTTTATTCTTGATTCATTCGCGCTACAAGTGTCTCGTGCCAGCTGTCGGATTGAACTTGGACCTGTTTTTTTTATTTATGTATTCGTCCGAGAGAACGACGACATTTGCGATCGATAGTGTTTGTTTACCATATACCATTTTTTGGACTAGCCTATGTGAAATTTCATTGTAGAAATGCGTGCAACACACTGAATGCTGTCTGCTGTCTGCTAACAGCGGACCGTCTGTGATTATAAAAAGTAGAATGGAACCATGATCAGGCGCGGAATGAAGCATTGGCCACCATGGGTAATCGATTTCTGTGGAAACAATGTAGCCTATCTGGTCACTTTATACAGTTACAACATCATTCAACATTAAAGCAATTATTACTGCACAAATCCTATCCTGTGCATCACAACTTCAAAGAGTCATGCAATTGACTTTTGCTACAATCATTCCAGCGCAGTGCAAAACACATTCGCACACCCGTGTTTCATAATCTGAAAACATGCCCAAAATGTGTGCATTCAAACCCAAATGTGAACTAATGCATCAGAAGTTGCACATCTGTAAAAAAAAATCCTCACAAATAATATATAGAGCGCTACAAATTTAAATTTTCGAATTTACTATTAAATATTTGTGACTTTAGTTTAAAAACCTGCAGTTACAGGTGCTAAAGACATTTGCTACAATAATACCTTAATATTTCAACGTCATGTGTTGAAGACGCAACTCATATGTTCCCATGCACGCACCACGAGTCATCAAATGGTTACTCATCCCTCAAAGAAAACAGTTTACAGTGGAAAAAAAAAATGCTAACTCAGCGACTCCCCTTCTGGCCACAAAAGGATTTATTTGGAATAAAAATCTGAGTAATAAAGGCAAACAGCAATCAACTGATAATTGGTCCTCTGTGCTATTCCGTTCTCACAAGCCTCGCGGTATGTAGGACTAATTATGTCTCGATAAATACTTTGAAGAGATTTTTGTTTGGTTTTTCTTTAGGCCATTCATGAGTTTTATCTCTTCATGCTAAACCCTTTTTTCGTACAGATAGTAGCCTACAGAGTGCGAACTTTTGCCCAATGAGTATGTCACCTGCAAAGTATAGGTCATAGACTTGGTAGTCTCCCTACTGTAGAGAGACGGACCATCTTCCACCATTTACAGACGTTTTGTCACGGTGAATGTAATGGTACAACAATAAATAAGAGTGATAAAAGTGGAATGATTCAGCAGTTCAGAACATGACCAGTAATCCTTCAATCTAGAACTGATGTACCCTAGACCCTGTGGTACCATAATGTAGACCCAGTACTGATACTTCCCTAGAACCAGCACTGACAGTACCCAAGAACCAGAACTACTTCCCTAGTCCCAGTCCTGATAAAGTACCAGAGAACCAGAATTTGTACTACCCTAGACTAGCCCCAGTACTGATACTATATCAGTCGCTGTATTTTATGAGGGCTGGATAGTTCTAATGGGGAGTGACTAGCTAATGAGCCTGACTAATCCCATCATTAGCCTAAGTTTCCTGGTGCCACACCTTTATATGAGACACTCATATTGGGATAAACAACAAGTGTGCCCTCAACGCCAGATCATACTTTGAGATACCGTGGTAGTTACTCGTACCTGGCTCCAGTATACACAATTTCTAGTTGTTTCTCCTGCTGAAATCTCGTGCCTCACCTTTGTTCTCTTTTGTCTATTTTGTGGATCTACACCTCCAGCCTGCCTGCTTCACTCCCTCCAGCCGGGTTATACCAAATAAACCTTTTCACCTCACCCCAACTCCTCTCTCTGTGTTCTACTCTTGGGTCACCTATCGCTCCCCTAACAAAGTGTCTAATATAGTCACAGCACTTATTCTGGGAGCGCTCCTTCTATGCGTCACCCAGGGCTAAGGAGTAAAGATGGACTTAAGACTTAAGGGACAGACAGTATATTAGTAAATGGCATTTGTGTATTTGAAGTATCAAATGTGCTTAGGACTGGAGGAATGCAGTCCTAATTGCTTCATTTTGCCCTCTGATAACAGGGCTGAGCTAGCCATCATAAATAAAGCTGTAAAATAATTACTTATCGTTATCTATAGCAGATATTCCTTGAGTCTGTGACGGTACTGCGGGTTGTCCGTGGAAAAGCAAAATAAAATATAAAATGTACCTGCAAGCAGTGATTAATGGGGTCCGAGCAAAATTAAAAGTCAAGAACACACTAATGGAAGATACATAAATTAACATATAATTGTCATATTTAAGGAAAGATTTTCCACTTATAAACCTGAACTGCAGCCTCATTCACATGGTCAACATGTCCAAGCACACTCAAAGCACAGAAACTCAAAGCACACATTTCTCAAGTGAATTAAGGGCTTTCTTCAAAGAATATACGTGAAAAATCTTTGAAATTCTGGGGAAATTAAACATTTGTAGTCAAGAACACTAACGGAAGAAATATAAATATGTTAATTATGAAGGAAAAATGGTTAACGAAGAAGTTCCCCTTATGCCATACTGTGTCTTGGCAGTCCGATTCTTGGAAACTAATGAGCCGGAATGTTGATTGCCTGATTAATTTCAGGTGCTGTTCAATGTTGTGTTTCTTAAATGAGTGGCAATGACAGTATGTCATGTTCAGCTTGTTCATAATAGCCTACTCTAATCAGGATTCGAACTCTTAACCACCAGTACACGTCATTATCCCGTTAAGCCACTGACATTCCTGAACTGCATGAAACATCATTCACATGGAGAAAATGTCGATTGATAAGTACACAACATCAAGAAAACTCCAAGCACACATTTCACAAAAGAATAAAGGGCTTTCTTAAAAGAGTACAGATCTGAACATTTGACAACACCAACAGCGGATATAAATTCAAATTGAATTTATTAAATATAACAGTAACAATGAGCTCAATACAAATGCATCTTCAACATGACTTCTATGTATAAAAAACATATAGTGGTTGGCAGGTGGCTTCAAACGAGTGCTCTGAAGAGGAAGGAGAAGGACGCTCCGAGGGCCAGACCCATCGAGAGGAACAGCGCCATTACCGCCCCCGCCGTCTCTGCCTCGTGCGGTGCCACCTTCCTGTGGAGGGAGGGTACAGCCACGGTGAATACAGGCTGAATGCAGGGAAAAATGGGGCATTGGGTGTAAGGGGTAGGGAGAGGGGGTAGACTTAGTGGATAGGGGTAGGGTTAGGAGCTAGGGGTAGGGTTGGGGGGTAGGTCATTAATAAGTTGGAAGGCCCTACTTGGGCCCGAAGCACATGCAGAGGCTGGCCAGGTATCCATTGCTGAAGCCAAACAGCACCATGAAGAAAATGTAACAGGCATCGTGGGGGAACAGCACCGGCAGGTAGGCTCTGGGCTGGACGTTGCACATCATGAAGAGAGGAACGAACAGCACCCGGGAGGCCACCAGCATGGGCAGCAGCCGACCCTCTCCCCCTGGCTTCTCAAACAAACACAGCCGTTGCATTAATGTATCTGTGTCTGTCTGCCTGTCTGCCTGTCCGTCTAGACTATTATGTATGGCTGTGTGTGTGTTCGTGGTTGTCTTTGTGTGTGTTCGTGTTTGTCTTTGTGTGTGTGTGTTTGTCTTTGTGTGTGTGTGTGTGTGTGTGTGTGTTTGTGCATGTGTGTGTGTTTTGCATGTGTGTGTGTATGCGTGTGTGTGTGTGTGTGTGTGTGTGTGTGTGTGTGTGTGTGTGTGTGTGTGTGTGTGTGTGTGTGTGTGTGTGTGTGTGTTGTGTGTGTACTGACCCACATACACACGGCAGTGAGGCTGCGCCCGAACCAGTCACTCCCGTTGAAGAGCAGGAAGCAGCAGACCGGGATGAAGTAACGCTCTGGGGTGCAGATCATAATGTCATTCATATCGCAGATCATAACATTACTCATTGTAGATCACAACGTTATTCATATCATAGATCACAACTTTACTCATATTGTAGATCACAACGTTACTCATATCATAGATCACAACGTTACTCATATCGTAGATAACAACGTTACTCATATCGTAGATCACAACGTTACTCGTATCATAGATTACAACGTTACTCATATCGCATATCACAACATTACTCATTGTAGATCACAACGTTATTCATATCATTGATCACAACGTTGCTCATATCGTAGATCACAACGTTACTCATATCATAGATCACAACTTTACTCATATCGTAGATCACAATGTGATCTACGAGTATTAATATTAATTGTAATTTCGGACCCCAGGATGTTCCCGCCCCGATAGTCGTCTGGACGTCCGACGTGATGGCGGGAAACGTTCCTATGCTGATGGTGAAGATGAAGCACACGGACACCGCTAGGACCCAGACCTACGTCACCATGGCAACAGGATACACATCACCACAGCAAAAGGTTACACGTCACAACGACAACAGGTTACACATCACCAAGGCAACAGGTTACACATGAAGTGATAAAGGAGAGTTGGTAAAGGACTGAGGTGATGAAGGGTGAAGTGGTGAAGGAAACCGGTGATGTGGTGAGGTGGTGAAGGAGTTAAATGGGACAGAGTGGTGGTGAAGAAGAGAATGAATGTAGGAGTGTTCAGGAGGTGAACCTTCTTGAAAATGGTCATCATGGAGATGCTGGGCTTGGACACCTCTTGGCACTGGCTGTCTAGAGGAGGACACAGACATTAGCTCTGCCGATCTACTGTTGTGTGTGAGACTCCCCTGATCTACTGTTGTGTGTTAGATGCCCCTGATCTACTGGTGTGTGTGAGACGCACCTGATCTACTATGTGTGTGTGAGGGGCTTGTGTCTCAGTCTTCCTGAAGCTCCTGGCTATCCAAACATCTCCACATGACTCTCTCCTCAGAGAGCTGAGGTCAGACGGTAAGCTGGAGCCGCTGGGCGCTTCACGTGTCCATTACCCTGTCCCTAACCTAACCCTGTCCCACTCCAACCGCTCTGTGCTAATTATAGTCGTACTGCAAAGCCCAATGCATGCGGCCCAGTCAGAACGGACACAAAATCCAGTTCCTTACTTTCGCCTCAAAAACAGAAATGTAATACAAAGTCAGAAGATCAGCCCTGCTAGAATCACGCTGCACGTTCTTTGTTCCCTTAAACAATATGATTCTCTTCTCTTTGTTATTTGTGTCGCGCTACAACCATGAAGCCTAGTTTGTGCTTTGGGGTCGTGTACCGCTCTTCATTGGGTTGAGGCTGCTCCCTTCGTGGCACTCTGCAGGACCGGCCTTGATCTGCTGGTAATGTTGGTAGAACTCCTGCCAGATGCAGAGACAGAGAGATTATGTTGGTAAAAGGCCTGCCAGATAGAGGGGCAGGGAGGTAAAAGGCCTGCCAGATAGAGGGGCAGGGGGGGGGTGGTCAAACCACTTGCAGTCATAATGTGTTTAGGAGGAGCAGCTAACCGAGGAGACATCAGGCACTGTGTTTATTTCTCCTAGCATTCTCATACCATTCCACGTACCATTTTTGGGAGTGCGATGTAGGAGAGAACAGAGAAAAATATGACAACACAGGCTGTTATGAAGTATCCAAACGCTGCATCATCAATGGCAGATCCACCTGGAGGGAGGCAAGAGAGAAAAGTTAGTGCAAGCAAAAGGTAATCTACGGCCTACATCCGTTATCAGAGCCATTACGCTCCAAAGGTGCACTGTGAGCTCATTATAAGCTGCTCCCGAAGTTAGTAATTAGATACTGATGGCTGAAGGTCCTGATAAGGGCCAATACTGGCGCTCTAGTATCTCATGTTGTTCTGTGGTGTCTCATAATGTTCTGTGGTAACTCAAGGCACTGTGGTACCTCATAGTGTTTTGTTGTGCCCCATAGTGTTCTCTGGTACCTCATAGTATGCTGTGGTATGTCCTAGTGTTCTGTAGTACCCCATTGTGTTCTGTGGTACCCCATAGTGTTCTGTAGTACCCCATAGTGTTCTGTAGTACCCCATTGTGTTCTGTAGTACCCCATAATGTTCTGTACTACCCCATAGTGTTCTGTAGTACCCATAGTGTTCTGTAGTACCCCATAGTGTTCTGTAGTACCCCATAGTGTTCTGTAGTACCCCATTGTGTTCTGTAGTACCCCATAGTGTTCTGTACTACCCCATAGTGTTCTGTGGTGCCCCATAGTGTTCTGTAGTAGCCTAAAGTGTGCTGTGGTACCTGATAGTGGGCTGTGGTACCTCACAGTGTTCTGTGGTACCTCATAGTGTGCTGTGGTACCTCATGATGTGTGGACTTACTAGCCAGGGCGCAGATCATGGCGACGGCTGCAAAGGTGCCGGCCAGCCCCTGGCCGCTCATGATGGGAGTGGTGTAGGAGGCGGGTAGTAGGCCTGCCATGCCGAACAGGCTGCCCTGCAGAACCGCGCCGCACGCTTGACAGGAGAACCACACCGTGAGACACCCAAGAAATACATATATATTACATACATATTCCTACTGGGCTGGACCCCAGTGAAGCCCAGATACTCTGGTGCTGCTCCGGGCCATGAGAAGAAGTCCCCCGCCTCGCCCTGGCAATACTGACGCTGTGGCACATGAGACAGAACGTAGAGGAACGTAACAGAAAGCAGCTGTACCTGCTCAAATGGAAACGCGGCATATGTGTCTTAACAAAGCTCAACGGACCTCACTCGCCAAGCCGTTTCCCCGCCCATGCTTGCGTTTATGACCAAGAGCCAGGACTCACAGTTGATGATGACAATCTTCAGCATGGTGACAGTGAAGAAGGGAAGGGGGTCCATGGGCACCTTAACCAGGGCCGCTGTAACCATGAAGACGGCCATGATGAAAACTAGACTGCCCATCACTCGCAGCTTCTGAGGGATCCTGCAGGAGCAGAGACACACCGCCCACTTATCACTTATTATTCTGAGAGTATCTGGATTAAACAACTGTAACGGACACCCTGTCGATGTTCATTGTTGACAATGTCATCTTTGTCACCCAGCGTAGTAAGTAACCCTCCCCAACCCTAACCCAGGGCCATTTAAACGTTACTCTGAGGACCAGAACCCTCAGAGCTCCTTTCGTTAGGGGTTTCTGTGCATTGTCAGGTTGAGACCAACTCAAGTTGGATCGTGAACCCTTTTGGGTCCAACCCCATAGTTTAAGAAATGCAGGATTGATCCTCTAAGCCCATCCCCCAGTGTGGTATCTCGGTGTCATGGTTCTTCTGTGTGGGGTGTGGGGGGCTCACAGGGAGTGGAGAACAGAGTTGAGGCAGGTGAAAATGAGGAGAGGCACCATGGCACACAGCGTCATCACATTCTTGAACTTTGATTCAAGGAGGCTGGGCGTATGCTGCGCCTCAGAACTTTGATTGGCAGCGGGGTTCGGAAAAGATGGCTCCTTCAGACGCCCTGTAAAGTACTGGAGGAGAAGGAAAGGGGTCTTGACCTCCATGGCATCACAGTTATAAGAGCAGGTACATGCATGTGTGCTGCAGTATTATCTGTTCCACTCAGCTGGACAGGTGTTTTAGGACATGAGGCGGTGCAAAAGGAAGAGGAGTAGAGGGAGGAGGTGCAGATGGAGGAGGAGCAGAAGGAGAAGGTAAAAGATGGAGGTGTACACGGAGAAGGTTTGGCTGGAGGAGGTGTAGATGAAGGAAGTGCAGAGGCAGGAGGAGAAGATGGAGGAGGTGCAGAAGGAGACGGTCCAGAAGGAGGGTTAGGGTTAGGGTTAGGGTTAGGGTTAGGGTTAGGGTTAGGGTTAGGGTTAGGGTTAGGGTTAGGGTTAGGGTTAGGGAGGTGTAAACAGACCATGGAGGCCGTCATGAAGAAGTTCCATGGGAGGAGCGTCCCCAAGCCCAGCATGAAGAAGATCAGCCACACAGACTTGTACCTGGCAGGGGGGGGGCAAAAAGAAAGGTGGTCAGACAGACAGGTGGACAGACAGATGATGGTAATGTTATAGTCGTACTAGGAGCTGCTAGAGTAATATTATAGTGACGCTAGTAGTACTCACTTGTCTTTTGGTGTAGTGGTAGACATTTTGAGATCTCAATGTCGCCTTCAAACAAAAAACATGAGAGCGATAGAGAGCGATATGGTGAGAGAGAGGGAGAGAGACAAATAGAGATTGGAAGATTGGGAGAGATAGAGGGAGAGAAAGAGAGAGGTAGAGCGATATAGAGAGATGGAGAGAGATTATACATTTTTTAAATAATTTATTCAGAACTATACAGCTGTTGCATTCAGAACATGGTGCCAAAATAACTCATGTTAAAACAAACAAGAGGAAATTACAAATATATATAAACAAAAACATTCTGGTAAATACAATTTAAAGAAAAATATCCCGTAACAAATAAGTCAATAATAACCTAGTAAAAAATGTAGGCACATCACCTTTCCATGCATTTATTGAACGATTTTAACCCCCTTACCCTCAAGAATACTGGTACTTTTTATAATATTGTATTCTTTATATTTTTACTATGTACACTACTGTGAGTTTATTTTGCAGCATTTGCTTCTCCACTCAGGCCAAAGTGAGCCCTCCAGGGCCAGTCAAATTGACCTTTACTACAACCAAATTATTAAACCATGGGTCAACTGTTAACCAAGCTATCAGAAAACTACCACCAAATGATCAAACTACCACCGAACTATCAATAAATTACCGACAGACTTTCAGTCAACAATAACCAAGCTATCAGTTAACTATAACCAGACAGTAAACTGCCACCAACGTTTCTGCAATATGATGATGACTGTTGGTCAGATAGGAGAAGTGAAAGAGCTAACAGGGATTCCTGGTCTTAAACATTTTACTACAGCGGGTGTACTTAATACTGTTTACTCAATATTGTGTACAACAAGCAGTTTACTACAAACAGTGTACTCTGACATTGCACATTAATATCATTAATCTGAGAATGAAAGATTGGACTGTTGAAGGGTTCTGCTGTTACCTTGAATGGTCGGGACATCTGGCCACATATTAACCCCTCTCATCCCCTTTTAGTTCCCTCTAGGTTTCCAGACATAAAAAAAGCAAGGTCTCAAAATTGTCTTCTCAGCTTGGCCATGTGACTCATTTCCTCTCTCTCTCTCTCTCTCTCTCTCTCTCTCTCTCTCTCTCTCTCTCTCTCTCTCTCTCTCTCTCTCTCTCTCTCTCTCTCTCTCTCTCTCTCTCTCTCTCTCTCTCTCTCTCTCTCTCTCTCTCCCCCCCCCCCCAGTGCACTACATTATCTGTTTTTTTGCGGCCGTGGTTTTGACAATGTGACAATTTTGCCTGCTGAATCCATCGTTTAGATGTGTTTACGGTTTAGAAGTATTCATATTTAGAATTCATGTTATATTATCAATGTTTATTTAGTCAATCTAGTATTAATATCTAGTATTAATATCTAACCCTAACCCTTGTTTATGTAAGCATTAATATGTTGCATCAAAGGTGTGTGTGTTTGTAGGATTTAGTGGATCTACTCTCCCTCACCTCTCCCTCCCCAGCGTGAAGTTACAGTGGCCGGTCCAAGTAGTGACTTTCAAAATTAACATTCGTGTTTCATGGGATTTTAAACTAATCAAACATACTTATGAATATTACAATTAATTTCTGCCAAATCTTTTTCGCAGGACGCCGCTAAATTCTACACACTGCACCATGACTCGATATAAAGTTGATATAAATATTGTTTAGACGTAAGTGTTGACTAGCTTATAGTCTGATTATTTAAAATGATAACGAGGAGCTGATTACCTTGTAGTATTTACATGTTAAGCAGCTCTTATCAAACCAACTCTCCTCGTAACTTACTGATCACGTTATTAAACTAGAAGGTAAGAACATATTTCGCCACACATTTCCCCATAAGGACAACGTGGAGTTCAGAGCAGTTCTTTAGACTGCATTGTATGGACTGTAGTTCAGTGCATGATCTGAAACCACATGATTCTCAGCAGAGCAGACAGTAGATAACATTAGAAACAAATATAGCAATACAAAGCAGCTCACCTTCTTCTTCAGCTGTGGCTTCTGTCCTCTCTTGCCCCTCTACCACAAGTCCAAAGTTTGTGTTATCTGGTGGCCACATTGTGACCCAGAACCTTTATCTCTTCTAGGCCTCTGAACTTACGGCCCTCCCCTCCTAGTGTAATTTGGACAGTGACAGTGACATGCTTAATTAGTCCAATAGCTTTAATGGGGCGACGTACTTGTGTTATCAGAACACACACAAATATATGAAACAGAGTTTATTTGTTGCCATGGAGAAATTGGATTGCAACCTCCTCTAATTTCTTTAGATTTTGAAAAGTTATTTACAGAGAGAGAGAGAGAGAGAGAGAGAGAGAGAGAGAGAGAGAGAGAGAGAGAGAGGCAGAGAGAGAGAGGAGAGAGAGAGAGAGAGAGAGAGAGAGAGAGAGAGAGAGAGAGAGAGAGAGAGAGAGAGAGAGAGAGAGAGAGAGAGAGAGAGAGAGTTTATTTGTTGCCGTGGAGAAATTGGATTGCAACCTAATCCCAAAACAATTCATCATAATATCACCATAAAAACCGAATAGACTCATTCTCATACTTATTCTATACATAGCACCAAGCAGTAACATCCGGTGTGGATCAAGAAGCAGAGAGTAGGATCGCGCTAGGAGCAGAACTGGCGCCCTGTAAACAGGTAGTGCATGGTGTTAAAATGCATGGGGGTAAAAACGTAATGTCTTTCAAATTAAAACTTTGATGTATTTGTATTGGGTGATAACGTCGCCAGATGGCAGCTGAAATTAAAAATGTTCCCTCATTTTTGCATTACTATACAAAACAGGCGTGTTGTAGGCCTACAGATACGGTTTGAAAATAGTGTTGACTTTATTTTGCTATCTATTTTCGCCAGTTGTCGCGCACAGTGGTTGTTGGTTAATAATCGCCCCTTGGTGGACATTTCGTGTCATGACATGTAGGATGCGGGGATGTCGCCGTGTTTGTGTTTGAGTTTGCGTCGATCCGCTTCTCGGAGTGGATCATCCAGCTGATTTATGAAATAAAACGGGAAACACAAGTTATCCGACCATTGACCAAATAAATATATGTGTGTGAATAAAGGCACAATGTGTAACATTTCTGCATTCAAATATGGAAAAACGACTAGAATGTTTCCAACCTTGCTAATGTAATCAGTAGGCCTACTTTTAAAATGGATTCGTCCTGGGCAATTTTGCCGAGTGTTAATGCCGTAATGTTCCCTTGTATTGCTATTGAAAGGATATACACGTTAAATAGCCTACTTAAACACATACACATGTTAAATACGTACAGTTAATACACAACACGAATGCATTTAGGCAAAGTTAACAGACTAGCTCATTGTTTTTATTTGCTCTCATCCGGGGCAAATGTAAAGACATAACAAGTGACAGGCCGTGAATTTGACTGATTGCATTACATTATCTTTATTCTGGATAAGCATCTCATCTGAACATCCTGTCCTAACGCAAGCTCATCCCTTTCACAACCACATGTGCGAAGTGGGATTTTCTGTTCGCTCTTTTTTCTCTTCTCTAATCGTATCGGATGTGGTAAAAACATTGATTGTTTACTGTTCAAATTGATTGATTGGCTGTTTGATTACAATAGCACGTAAACACAAGCCTACCTTTTTTGCATGAATCTATGAAAATGCTTTCAACAAAAATAATGTTTTTATTAGTGGCCTACTGAATGTTCGTATGTTTCTGATCATTTTACTTATAACATTGAATAAAAACATTGAGGCAGAAACATTGAAAAAAAAAAGTTATGTTTTGTGCATTATGTTTTTAATAGCACATGCACCAAGTTGTGATTTATCTCTTCGAAATGGCTGGTTTAAGATCAAAAGATAAGGTGATGCGGAAATGGCAGTAAAAAGGGTCAGAAACCTTGATTTATGCACTCATTTGATCTCACGATTTATAGATAAGGCTAAGTGGGTCGCGATGGTTTGTCATTTAAAAAAAATGTGCCACCAGAAAAAAAGTTTGGGAAACACTGATGTAGACAACGTGTACCAGTGGGTAGACTACTGTGTAGACGACAGGGTAGACTACTAGTATATTTCTCCCGAACTGAATACATGCCCCATATATATAGACCAAAAGGCTTGCTTAGTTTAATATTGCTGCAACCAAGAAATGCACAAGCACACCCACACATCCACACACCCACACACCCACACACCCAAACACACACACACACACACACACACACACACACACACACACACACACACACACACACACACACACACACACACACACACACACACACACACACACACACACACACACACACACACACACACAAACACACTGTGCTCATTATGAGTAAATTTGAAATGACTTTATAAAAATGTCAAAGTGCCATTCTTCCACCACCGAGGGGGTGCTAACTTACAGCTCAGTAGAGCGAACACACACACACACACACACACACACACACACACACCACACACCACACAGCTACACACTTACAGCACATAGACGACACACACACACACACACACACACACACACACACACACACACACACACACCCACACATTCGGGATGACATGGATGACACACGTGCTGATGGGACCAGGTCTGACGTAAAGGTTCTGGATTGCAAGGACTGGAATCTCGATCCCAGATTCCTCTACATGCTGTGGTGAAAAACAATACCAGCAGGTTAGATAGTACAGAGACATTCAGGAGCAGGTTGGGGTTAGACAGTACAGAAATGGGTAATGAAGGAGCAGTTAGGGGTTAGATAGTACATAGACGGGTCATTAAAGAGCAGGTAGGGGTTAGACCATTGGTTCTCAAAGTGCGGCCCGCGGGCCAATGGCGGCCCACAGAAACATTCCCGGTGGCCCGCAATGACATATAGATGTAAGTTTAAAAAAAAGAAGTAATAATTATTATGTAAATATTAATTTAAACACAAATAAATAAATATAAGAGAAAAGTCGACTCGCTCTATAGCTTTCAATTAAATCCTGTAATTTGTTAGTTTTAATCCGACTGTACATTACTTTGAATGGATGAACCTCAGTTTTGTGATTTAGACCTCACTTGACCCCACTCCCAGAGGTCCACGGTGCAATGGTTTTTTTTCACCACTGGGATGCTGGCGGCGTTTCCCGCCTACATTTTTTTAGTCAAATTTTGGGTTCCTAAATTGGCCCTCAGCTGTTAAAACTTTGAGAAGACAGGTCATTAAGGAGCAGGTAGGGGTTAGATAGTACGGAGACAGGTCATTAAGGAGCAGGTAGGGGTTAGACAGTACAGAGACAGGTCATTATGGACCAGGTAGGGGTTAGAGAGACAGGTCATTAAGGAGCAGGTAGGGGTTAGATAGTACAGAGACAGGTCATTATGGACCAGGTAGGGGTTAGAGAGACAGGTCATTAAGGAGCAGCTAAGGGTTAGACTGTACCATGGCAACAGACCTGGGGCCTTATGCATGTAATTCTGTGTTGGTGTCTGCGCAAATTCCTTCTCAACAAGAAAGATGGACATCTGTGCATTTAAAGACCATCTGAGATGGTCCAACATAACACAACGTACAGCAGGGCTTTGTATTTTTTACCAAGGGTCCTGAGATCGTCCAAACGTTACAGGGCGCCCATTATTGAGCCAACACTGTTCTAAAAACAGCAGTTTAGTTTAGCATTTTTAAGGCAGGGTGCCTAAATAGACTCACTCAGCGTACTCTCTCCTCACAGGTTCTCCTTCACGTTGAGTTCTGCGTGGAATGCGAATACACAGGCGTTTCTAATGACTGATCTTGTACTCGGCTGACATGGACGGCCGGCTTGTGGAGGTAAAGACGGAGAAAAAGACGCAATGCGAACCAGCACTTATTTCAAAGTTCAA
Source organism: Melanogrammus aeglefinus (assembly GCA_900291075.1). NCBI lineage: Eukaryota > Metazoa > Chordata > Actinopteri > Gadiformes > Gadidae > Melanogrammus > Melanogrammus aeglefinus. The sequence goes on along the minus strand of OLKM01000357.1, from coordinate 263,994 downwards.
GATAATTTATTCAACATCTCATGGTCTTCAACATTCAGGAGCACAACATCAAGAAGGATCTAGTCGGACAAATCAGAACCTGCAGAACAGAGTGGAGGGCAGCTGTCTGCTCCATCAGGTGGGGATAGTGGTGGAGCACAGCAACTGTGCTCCACCTGGTAGAGGGAGAGAGGTGGCGCAGAGTCGTCTCTGCGCCACCTCTCTCTACACCTGCCAGCCCAGCATCTCCATGGTGGAGCAGGGCCTTCTGCTTCATCAGGTGGGGAGAGAGGTGGAGAACAGCTGTCTGCTCCATCGGATGTGGAGCTAGGTGGAGGACAGCTGTCTGCTCCATCGGGTGGTGAGCTAGGTGGAGAACAGCCATTTGCTCCGTCAGATGAGCTAGAGTCTGCTGAGGTTGTGATGAGTGGAGGGCATGAAGACGATACATAAGGAGTTCAGAAGGTTCTGGAAGAGAGGATGATCATCAGAGGTTCTGGGGAGAGAGAGAGAGAGAGAGAGAGAGAGAGAGAGAGAGAGAGAGAGAGAGAGAGAGAGAGAGAGAGAGAGAGAGAGAGAGAGAGAGAGAGAGAGAAGAGAGAGAGAGAGAGAGAGAGAGAGAGAGAGAGAGAGAGAGAGAGAGAGAGAGAGAGAGAGAGAGAGAGAGAGAGAGAGAGAGAGAGAGAGAGAGAGAGAGAGAGGACAATGGAGCTGAGACCAAGCTTCTCCACAGAGTAGTCATCTAGCACACTACACCGTGTCCTCACAAGGAAAAACACCTGGATACACAAGCAGTAGTATTAGTATTTGGATTAGTATAAGTAGTATAAGTATAACAAATGGTAGTAGTAGTAGTAGTAGTAGTAGTAGTAGTAGTAGTAGTAGTAGTAGTAGTAGTAGAAGAATGAGTTTTATAGTAATTATTATTATTAGTAGTATTAGTAGAAGTAGCATTGGTAGTAGGATGTGTGTTTGTTAGTGTGTGTATATGTGTTTTTTGCATTTGGCATCTGTGTGTCCGTGTACACATGTGTGTTTGTTTGTGCACCTGTATGTGTGTATGTGTACTTGTGTTTGCATCCGTTTATTTTTTTTTACGTTTGTGTGTTTGTGTACGTGTGTATGTGTTTGTGTAAGTGTTTTTGTGTGCATGTGTGTATGTGTTTTGCTTTTGTGTGGGTGTGTTTGTGTGTTTTTGTGGGCGTGTGTTTGTGTGTGTGTGTGTGTGTGTGTGTGTGTGTGTGTGTGTGTGTGTGTGTGTGTGTGTGTGTGTGTGTGTGTGTGTGTGTGTGTGTGTGTGTGTGTGTGTGTGTGTGTGTGTGTGTGTGTGTGTGTGTGTGTGTGTGTGTGTGTGTGTGTTTTTCGTACATGCGTGTGTATGTTTGTGTACTTATGTGTGTACCATTGTCAGCTGACTAAGAACGTCTTCCAAAGAGAGATCTGAGCCTTGATGTGAGGGGGCGGAGTCAGTCCTGATCGACAGTTCTGTCCGGCCAATATCATCCACACTGTGGGCGGGACATCAATATCAATACAGAAAAACAGCCCAGTACTGATACTCCCCTAGACCCATTACTGATACTGTACCCTAGACCCAGTACTGATACTGTACCCTAGACCCAGTACTGATACTGTACCCTAGACCCAGTACTGATATGCTACTAGTACCCTAGACCCAGTACTGATTACTCCCTAGACCCAGTACTGATACTGTCCCTAGACCCAGTACTGATACTGTACCCTAGACCAGTACTCCACACTGTGGGCGGGACATCAATATCAATACAGAAAAACAGCCCAGTACTGATACTCCCCTAGACCCATAACTGATACTGTACCCTAGACCCAGTACTGATACTGTACCCTAGACCCAGTACTGATACTGTACCCTAGACCCAGTACTGATACTGTACCCTAGACCCAGTACTGATACTGTACCCTAGACCCAGTACTGATACTGTACCCTAGACCCAGTACTGATACTGTACCCTAGACCCAGTACTGATACTGTACCCTAGACCCAGTACTGATACTGTACCCTAGACCCGGTACTGATACTGTACCCTAGACCCAGTACTGATACTGTACCCTAGACCCGGTACTGATACTGTACCCTAGACCCAGTACTGATACTGTACCCTAGACCCAGTACTGATACCTTAGACCCAGTAGGTCTTATCTTATGCATCATATTTCCAATACAACACCAACAGTGTGCGCTACTTCAGTAATTCATTTGTTAGAGAAGAGTTTGAGGGAAGATGGGGCTTGATTGGTTAGCTTCGATGCTTAAAAATTGATCTTCCAGCGTGAAATGAGTTCCGTCTGGAAGTTCAGGGATGTCTGTCACTCCAACATTCTAATACCATATTGTTGTTGTTCTTGTCTAGTCACCTGACTCTTTTGCTCATAACTTAGTATAGTATAAGTTAGTATAATAACAATTATTATTATACTGAATTCTATCATTATATATTGGAGAAGGTTGCCTTTAGTTATAAGGTTAGAGATGGTTAGTTGAGGTGTTAGGTTAGAGATCCTCAAGGCTAGATATGGTTAGTAAAGGTTGGAGGTGGTTATTGTAACAAGGTCCATGCTACACTCCATTTGGGTGACTATAAGGGTGGTCATGTTTGAACTGTTTTATTTTAGAGTTGATGCATGTGCTGGTGCTCCATGTAGAAGATATCTCCCTGAGTGTCTCTGATGGCTGGTGGTTTAACCTCTGCACACTGATTACTCAATGTGCAGGTGTGCACTGAGCACACCTGTACCTTAATGCTCGGTTTGGTTGGTAGGTTAGAGGAGGCTAAGTTTAGTTACGTTAGAGATGGTAATTTGGTTAGTATCTTAGATATGATTGGTTAGTTAGTAGGTTAGAGATTGTCAGTGACTTAGTAGGTTAGAGATGGTGGTT
>OLKM01000357.1:257500-260580 GCA_900291075.1 Melanogrammus aeglefinus | reverse complement strand
ACACACACACACACACACACACACACACACACACACACACACACACACACACACACACACACACACACACACACACACACACAAACACACACACACACAGGAGTGTTATGGTCCCATGTTCACACAACGCAAGGACCACGCAGATGCTTCGGCGCAGTCGTGAACCTCTTTTAGTCCTGAGTCGGCTTTTAGGGAGCGGACCAATCACAGCCCTTGCTTCTGCGTCGCCTCGACGGAAGGTTACATTTTTGGGAGGCGCACGTCAAGCCCTTGCGGTGGACGCAAGGAGGGTCTGCAAGGAGGTAAGGGGTCCGTAACCCCCTTGCATTGTGTGACCTTGGGACCATAATCAGCCCTTTAGAAGGTTTAGTCAGGCTACTAGGGTTAGTGTTGGTCGGTTAGGGACCTACTTGACTCGTTTGGAGATCAGAGACTCCAGGTAGTCTTTAGCTGACAGCTGACCGAGCAGCTTGCTGTAGCCACTGGTGAACAGGCCGTCTGCATGTCTGGTAGACCTACACACGCACACACGCACACACGCACACACACACACACACCCACACACACACACACACACACACACACACACACACACACACACACACACACACACACACACACACACACACACACACACACACACACACACACACACACACACACACAAAGAGGTTACCACAGTATCATAGTACCAAGGTACTACCAATGTACTACAGTACTATCAAAGTACCACAGAACCACAGTACTACCTCTCTCTCTCTCTCTCTCTCTCTCTCTCTCTCTCTCTCTCTCTCTCTCTCTCTCTCTCTCTCTCTCTCTCTCTCTCTCTCTCTCTCTCTCTCTCTCTCTCTCTCTCTCTCTCTGTCTCTCTGTCTCTCTCTCTCTCTCTCTCTCTCTCTGTGTGTGTGTGTGTGTGTGTGTGTGTGTGTGTGTGTGTCTCTTACTCTTACGCTCTCTCTCTTTGTGTCTCTGTGTCTCTGTGTATGTGTGTGTCTCCCTCTCGCTCTTACACTCTCGCTCTCTTTGTGTCTCTGTGTGGGTCTCTCTCTCTCTCTCTCTCTCTCTCTCTCTCTCTCTCTCTCTCTCTCTCTCTCTCTCTCTCTCTCTCTCTCTCTCTCTCTCTCTCTCTCTCTCTCTCTCTCTCTCTCTCTCTCTCTCTCTCTCTCTGTATGCCAGTGTCTCTCTACCTGGTCAGGTCATACAGTAGATCCAAGTCTTCCTGAAGTCCGTGGTTCCAGTCTCCGTCGTTGTTGTCCAGACTTCCAGACCTTCAAATAAAGCAGTTAGACCGTGGAAGTTAGACCTATTTACTACTCCAGGCAGTGGCCAGGCTTAGTCCATATAGTATATATATAGTAAGCTATAGTTATACAAATACTTATTCTACAACTCAATCAAATGGTGTTTCAAAAAGTAATTCTTAGTCAGTTATATATATGTAACGTTTTAAATTATACACTTTCAAAATATTTAAATATAATTCAGTCGTATCTTGATGGAGGACATCTAGATCATAAAACTGTATATATCTATATTTGACATATTTGAATGCTTTTTTTATACGTTTGGTTAATAGTGAGGATCGCTACCTGGAGGCGAAGGCAGCTAATGGCAAGCTAGCAGCTACCGGGGCGCTAACAGCTACGAGCATCACGAAGAGGTTCAGCCTGTTCATCTACAAGAAAAACATACATTTATAATTAACATATATATATACAATACACATATATGCATATATAATACATATATATTCCACACATATGTATATACTGTATAAATATATAATACCAAATAAACATAAACAATACACACAAATACATATATAATACATATATATCACATATATAATACACACATATACATATTTAAATATCTAATACTTAATAAACATATATAATACACATATAATACATATAAACTACACATAAACATATAAAATATAAATATACATTTATTGCGGTATAGACATATACTTCTACAACAAACACTACACCTATAAACATATTTAATGCATATTTATACCTACACAATATACATATATACATCTGCAACACACTCCTGAATATGCATACATAATACATTTGTAATTCTACAACACACACTCCTCAATATACATGCATAATACATGTATCAATACATAATAAATATAAAAAATACGCAATACTAATTGCACATATACATACATACATACATGTACTCTTAATACACATTCAGCTCTTAAATTTCTATGAAGGTACTTGCAGACATGTTAGTATGTTTTGTTTAGTCCGTCTCATCAAGAAGCCTATATGAAAGTAACTAACCCATCAATACAATACAAAAAGCCTATAATAACTAACCCATCAATACAATACAAAAGTCTATATTTAAGTAACTAACACATCAATACAGTACAGAAGCCTGTGTTTAAGTAACTAACCCATCAATACAATCCAAAAAGCCTATATTTAAGTAACTAACAAATCAATGCAATAGCCTGTGTTTAAGTAACTATCACATCAATACAAAACAAAAGCCTGTCTTTAAGTAACTATCACATCAATACAAAACAAAAGCCTGTGTTTAAGTACCTAACCTATCAATACAATACCAAAAGCTTATATTTAAGTGACTAACCCCATCAGTACAATACAAAAGCCTGTGTCCTATCAATCCAACACAAAAAGCCTATACCTAACTTACCCATCAATGCAATACAAAAAGGATATATTAAAGTAACTTACCCATCAATACAATACAAAAAGGATATATTTAAATAAGTAAACCACCAATAAATCTATGTGTAGCCTAGTTGTCATTTGTTGATGTGTAAATAGTTGAAGTCCACTTACAACAGCAGGTCTAGAGGCTTCAGGTCTATAGATCTAGAGGCTTCAGGTCTATAGATCTAGAGGCTTCAGGTCTAGAGGTCTAGAGGCTTCAGGTCTAGAGGTCTGGAGGCTTCAGGTCTAGAGGTCTGGAGGCTTTGAGTCTAGCAGCTTCAGGTCTTCAGATCTGCAGGTTTCAGGTCTAGACGTCTAGGTGCTTCAGGTCTGTGATGCTGGAACGCTGTCCTTCCAAACGATCGCTCTGACAGCATT
>OLKM01000357.1:217500-252500 GCA_900291075.1 Melanogrammus aeglefinus | reverse complement strand
GTGTGTGTGTGTGTGTGTGTGTGTGTGTGTGTGTGTGTGTGTGTGTTGTGTGTGTGGTGTGTGTGTGTGTGTGTGTGTGTGTGTGTGTGTGTGTGTGTGTGTGTGTGTGTGTGTGTGTGTGTGTGTGTGTTTTAGACGTGTTTCCAATGGCTTTGTTTGTGCGAAAGAACGGACTGCGTGCAATGAAATCAAAACCAAAACGAAGTGAGCGTCCATGATTTATGTCCATGATTGAGCCCCTTTTATAAACAACCTTTCCGGGTTTTGTCCGTTGGCTTGTGTCGATGGGTCAAGCGTCAATACGTCATCTGTAAGCGCAGGACCCCGACTCGACCTGGCAGCCGAGTCAATCCGGTACCCACACGGCTTCATGTTCAGTTGGTCTCATTGATTTACGCTGGAGCATGATAACCTTCAACTCCGAGGGATAGGGAGTTTAGGTTAAACAGTGGTAAACAGTGTTCACCGTGTTAACCACCACGTATTTGAAGTGGGGTCAGGGCATCATGTCAGTGTCGTCACTAGGGGCGACGAGGGATGAGTAATTGGGCGTTTTTTCCCGCCAGGTTGGGCTACTTTTGGAGGACGTTAAGGCAGTGTTGCCAGGTTGGGCGTTTTTTTATGCACTCTATTGAGCTACTTTTAATAATGCACCGGCTTGCTATTCTTCTCTTAAAGACACACACACACACACACACACACACACACACACACACACACACACACACACACACACACACACACACACACACACACACACACACACACACACACACACACACACACACACACACACACACACACACACACACACACGTATACACACACACACACACACACACACACACACACACACACACACACACACACACACACACACACACACACACACACACAGCACACACACACACAACACACACACACACACACACAACACACACACACACACACACACACACACACCACACACACACCACACACACACACACACACCACACACACCGACAGACACGCACGATCGCCTCGTTCTTTTTGCGTTTCCACTAGGGAAAGTACCTGGTACCAGGTACTATTTTAGTACCTGCTCTGGTGAGGTTCCAAGCGAGTCAAGCCGGTACTAAAATGTGAGTCGACACACTGCTGGCCGCTGATTGGTCAGAGAGTGTCGTCACTCGTCTCATCTTCGGCTTCATATCTGTCTGTACGGCTTCAGCGCGTCACTTTATTTGTTTCCAACCATTTACTTTTTCTTAAAATGGACGTGCAGCAAGTACACTACTGCCTCCATGTCCTCCATTGTTTGTGTTTGTGTCGCGCATAGAACATCCCTTGTGTCACGCAGTTTCGCACCGCCGTGCTATGACGACCCCGCCCACGTTGAGTAGGTACTTTTTGTAATGGAAAAGGAACGTGGCCGAGTCGAGGCGAGTCGAGGCGAGTCGTGCTGGAAAAGTGTAGTGGAAAAGCGCCAATAGTGCAGGGCAATACATTTGACGTTTCAGATTCTTCAGTTCAATTCAATTTACATTTTTGCATTTTTAGCAATGCTTTGCGCATTTCATTCAGCGGTCACTTTATTTGTTTCCAACCATTTACTTTTTCTTAAATGGTGTGCGTCATAGGCGTCGTTGGCGAACTATTTCTCTGCTGATCAACGCTACGAATGATAACAAATACATTGGAAAAAGACACACTGTGTGAAGTTATCTTTTCGATTTGCCAAGTAGCCATTACTAATAATACCAATACTGTTTGGCTGGGAGATGAGGCATCAGACAATCAAGTCATTTTAGCCTGAATACATAGGTAAAAAGCACCAGAGCAGGTCGCTAGTAGGGGAGCGTGTCTATGTTCCCCGGGTTCTATGTTCCCCGGGTCCTATGTTCCCCGCTTTGTAGGCTACCATGGACAGTATCAGAAACCTGTTGAACTAAATGGATGGGGTAGGCTACACCATGGGATGCATCTGGAGACCACTGCCACATAAATAACGATAAGACGCGATATTTATTGCTTAAGATTTGCTGGTGCTGTGGCGAGGTCTTTTTTGTTTTTTTGTACTCAAGTGGTTGGTTGTTTTAACTTACAATGGATAGTCGGTGGAGTCAGTCTCTTGTTCACACAAAGTGACTTTTGGTCATTCTTGCTTTTTTTTTGGTCAATTCTGGAATAATGGGGGGGGGGGGGTTTGGTCAGAATGCCTGATGTAGGCTAGTTTTGACGGAATGCTTGTTGTGAATTGAGAACAGCCAGCTCATGATGTAATACAGTGTTCAGCTGTGCAACAAATATTTTTTCTTTTTCTATCTTGACGACTTTTGTAGTGCTGTGTGTAGCCACACGTTTGGGCCTTATGAACTTAAACATGCCTTTAATTTCCTTTCCTAGCTCCTCTTGTTAGCTTAGCCATGTCATTTCACGTTGTCAACATTGGATACATGGAGCAGAACATAGTGGGTCATATGTCCGATGCTTTTTGGAAACGTTTTCTTCATAAAACGTGCCAGACAGATTTTGTATACATTTTATTCCTTAGTAATAATTAAGCTACATGGGTATGCCGTCTTTCAGAACCTTTAATTACCAGCACTAAAGAGAGAAAAAAGAGTGCATCCTCATTGTACTCAGCACTTCTGAAAATGCACACGGTGTGCATGTTTACATTGTTTGCTCCATTTAGACTTTTGAAAAACTCACTTTAGATAGCGCTCACCGCATTTACTGCAGGAAATGCATCCTCTAGTTAGGGCTATTACTGTGAAAATCTTACGGAAGTGTCTCTGTGTGGCCCCCTAGCGGAGCTCCGGGGAAATACAGTACTATGGGCTTCAGCAGCCGAGCACCGGCCAGTCTATTCCCGGAGCGCTTTCCTCCATTTTCCCATTACCGCTAATTCACACACACCGAGGCGGACGCAGTAATCGGTTAATTCTCGGCAGGCTGTTCAGTCTCTCTAACCCTCTTTTTGACGAGCGCATGAATTGCTTTTGTCCGAAGCGTCCGATGGATTGGCATCCAGACTTTACCGGGGCGGTGGATTTGTGAGGATTTATCTATTTTGTGGATATTTCCTTTGCGGCAACTGAAGACGAGAAGGGGAGATCCATAAGGGTTTTTAGGTAAATAGGGTACCGTGTGGGGTGTTGTGTTGCGGCGTGGATGCGTGTTTATGTTGCGCAGCGGGACGCAGGAGAAGCCGTATTGACACGGGCCTGTCACGCCTTGAGCTCCGCGCCTCCTAGCTCCGCTTAGCTCCTCCGAGCACCCTGCTCTCCATCCGCTGGCCTTCACCTTCACCAGCCAAATGCCCCAAACCCAACTCGTCTATATGGGGGCCGATCACTGGATGTTTTGATGAATGTAATGTGCAGTGAGTGTTCATCCTGAACGCAGCTGTTCACACATACAGCTTTGTTCATCCCAGCGGACCTCCTGGAGCACACTGGTGGTTAGTCCATCACCGGCCTCAGCCTTAATATCCTTCATGTTAATACATTTTATGACTGGGTGTGCTCCTTATCCTTAATAATAATATGAATGCCGGGCCCTCCCCATATCTTAAATAATATTAAAGGAGTATGAATCATATTTCATTGGATTGGTGGGGCCTTGATCTTAGTCTGAAGAGTTTTGTAGAAACGATCACGTGACTGTTCTGGTCCTCGATAGATTCTCTAGACCTCTAGCAGGTCCTCTATTTCTGTATCCATGATACAGGCCCTCTAGTCCTCTACGAGGTCCTCTAGTCCTCTGTAGATTATACAGGTCCTCCATTCCTCTACCAGGTTCTCTACACCCCTGTAGATGACCATACAGGCCCTCTAGGTCCATCAACACAGAACTCTTCCCCCTCTTCAGAACATTGTGATGAGGGATGTTGTTTTGGTCTATCCCCCAACTAACTAACCCTAACCCAAAGCGACAGCTACTATCACACATGGTCAGAGTTGACCACTTGTGGAGATGGACGGTTAAATGTTTCAATTCATTGAATGCAAGGCAGCCGAGATGTAGTCAGCTGTAGCCTGGATTTGAACCAAGGCCAGCTACAGTTTTTAGACATGTGACCCCAATTTTTGTTTATAAAGACCAAAACATCTTATCTATATTGTCTAATCCCTACCTGCTCCTTAATGACCTGTCTTTGTACTGTCTAACTCCCACCTGCTCCTTAATGACCCGTCTATGTACTGTCTAACCCCTACCTGCTCCAAATGACCTTTCTATGTACTGTCTTACCACTACTTGTACATGTTGCTGTATTCACTGTCAAAGCCCTACCTGCTATTGACCAGACTTTGATAAAGTATAGGTTATATACTCAGATTTGACACAAAAAGCGGCATGTTGACTGATTTCTGGGGTTGTTTGTAGTTGAAGATATGATATTGTGGTGTTGGCCTCTCTTCATTAGCATCTGGTTGCAAGAGATAAGAGCTAGTTGTGTTCTGATAGTCTGCTACTGGGCACCAGCCTATACCAGGATGACAATCTGATTGAGTAAGTTCTGTATCTGCGGACAACACCCAACCAGCATTACCCCTAGATAGCTAGAGGTATCTCTAGTTATCCAATGACAACTAGTGTCAGCTTTGTTAGCCCAGACGTATCAATGTTCTATTTAATATCTCAGGATCTAACCATGTTTCTCCTTTCTTGTCGTATTGGCAACTTAGGGTTGGTTTGAGTTAAATAGCAGAGCACAGCACTGCCAGGGTGAGGGGTACAACTCCCACTAGAAGAGCAAGGCATTAACAATGCCAGGGTGAGGGGTACAACTCCCACTAAAAGAGCAAGGCATTAACAATGCCAGGGTGAGGGGTACAATTTCCACTAGAAGAGCAAGGCATTAACAAGGTCTGTATAACCTGTCATAGCCTAGCATACACTTCATAACATTGCTATAGCTTAGTTTACATTCTGTAGTCCGTCCGCCCGTTTCAACAGGTGGACAAAGAGAAAGAGAGGGATGAAGGAGGAAGTAAAGAGCTACATAGTAGGGGGTGGAGGAAGGTGACTGGTTAGTTGGTAGAGGCTGTTGACAAACCTTATATGTAGTGGCTATGTACTGTTGTACTATTGGCTGAGGAAACCATGGATTTGATTGGTTTAGGACGACTTCATGGTCTCCATCAGCAGGCGGAAGAGATGTTTGCAATGTTTCGTTGACCTTCTCCTTACTCATCCTCCTCCATGCAGATCTTCCAGGAGGATGTGGATCTGAGGATGCTCAGAGTGCTGATCGTAACCATGGTGATGTTTGGGGCGGGGCAGGCGTGCAAGGCGGGCCAGGAGAACTGTTCTGTGAACAACGATGCCAAGGACTACTGCTACTCAGCCCGCATCCGCAGCACGGTTCTGCAGGGCCTGCCCTTCGGGGGCGTGCCCACCGTCCTGGCGCTGGACTTCATGTGCTTCCTGGTGAGTCCTCATTGGCTGGAGACCGAGATGGGTCCTCTCTCATTACTCACCAACTACTTATAACCTAACAACCATCACATGTCTGAGTCTAAAACTATATAACTACTATAACCTAACCACCATCACATGTCTGAGTTTAAAACTATATAACTACTATGACCTAACCACCATCACATGTCTGAGTCTAAAACTATATAACTACTATAACCTAACCACCATCACATGTCTGAGTTTAAAACTATATAACTACTATGACCTAACCACCATCACATGTCTGAGTCTAAAACTATATAACTACTATAACCTAACCACCATCACATGTCTGAGTTTAAAACTATATAACTACTATGACCTAACCACCATCACATGTCTGAGTCTAAAACTATATAACTACTATAACCTAACCACCATCACATGTCTGAGTTTAAAACTATATAACTACTATGACCTAACCACCATCACATGTCTGAGTCTAAAACATTTTTTGCTACTATAACCTACCTACCATCACGTGTCTTATTCTACAACTATATGAACCATAACCGCCATCACATGTCTGAGTCTAGAATATAACTACTATCACTATGGTGCTATAACAACCACACACTAACCATCTGACCTTCAAACAAATGAATTATGGTACTTTAACTACATTCCTCTACTTTATCACAGTTAAAGTCTGTCCTTCATCACAGCTACAGTCTGTCCTTCATCACAGCTACAGTCTGTTCTTCATCACAGCTACAGTCTGTTCTTCATCACAGCTACAGTCTGTTCTTCATCACAGCTACAGTCTGTTCTTCATCACAGCTACAGTCTGTTCTTCATCACAGCTACAGTCTGTCCTTTATCACAGCTACAGTCTGTTCTTCATCACAGCTACAGTCTGTCCTTTATCACAGCTACAGTCTGTTCTTCATCACAGCTACAGTCTGTCCTTTATCACAGTCTGTAGGAGGTAGCTTGTGAGACTGTAGTTCCATCCCCTATAGGTCAAACGGAGGCTGTTGTATGTAGTGGTTCGTAGTAAAGCTTAGGAAGGAGAGATCCATACAGGACACTTTCTGCACTAGTAAAAACTCCTTCTAGGTTAATTCCTTGCCTATAGGCAAGGCAGCTAGTGGTTTAAACCAATGTTTATGATTTATGTCTGTGTGTCCAGGTTCTCCTATTTGTTTTCTCCATCCTGCGGAAGGTTGCCTGGGACTATGGACGGCTGGCCCTGGTCACCGACGCAGACAGGTACACGCTAGGCTATGCTACGTTATCCAAGGCGACATACGCAAGGCTATGTGGAACTATAATATAAATGCATCATATATGTTTTTAGCAGCTGTAATTGTTTGTTTATTTTTAGTTCAGGCCTCAGTTATAGTGTGTGTGTGTGTGTGTGTGTGTGTGTGTGTGTGTGTGTGTGTGTGTGTGTGTGTGTGTGTGTGTGTGTGTGTGTGTGTGTGTGTGTGTGTGTGTGTGTGTGTGTGTGTGTGTGCGCACACTCGCGCGGGGCTAGTCTCTCCCTGACGGTTGGCGTTAGCTAGCTGTTTCCGAGTGAACCACAGAGCTCACACCTCTGAGCCCAGCGCTGGCGCTCCCCGGTGACAGCCAATGCCTTGCTGTTGCCAAGCAACCAAGAACATCCCATGAAAATGGCCTTATGGGGCTAATGCTAATAGTTCATCACAGTAAAGGGCTGGTTCTGTGGGTTAGCTTAGCACAGCAAACTGGAAACTGTGTAGCATCAGACAGGTGATTGGTTCAGTGTGTTGGCAACATACAGATACCTTGGTCTGGTGTTAGCATTGCACAGTTAGGTGGTTCTGTTTTTAGCATAAAAAAACTAGATTGCTCTGTGTGTGTTAGCGTAATACAGCTAGCTGGTTCTGTGGGATACCGTCAGACTGCTAGGTGTGACCGTGTGTTACTGTAGCAACGCTAGCTGTTTCTGTGTTGTTGTAGCAACGCTATCTGGCATTGCTGTCAGTATTATCTGAACTCAGTCGTCTATACAGGACTCAGCCTGTCGACTCAAAGCCTGGGAACAGCTTTACTTTGAGACAAACCAGTTTTACACCATACAGTATTATACACTAGAGCAGTGGTTCTCACACAGTAGCGTATTTTGTATAGTATATGTTCATACAGGAAGGTATGTGTTTATACAATAGAGTATGTGTTTTGTACAGTAAAGAATGCGTTTTATACAGTATTGTATGTGTTTATACAGTAGTCTACGCAAGGTCTATTAGCTTTAATCCGATTATTCTGTTATATTTGTATTTAATATATGAACTCGTCAATGTTTGTATTTATTAAATAATTAATGAATGAATGGATTATTAATAGATGAGTCTGTGTATTAATGGATGAATGTATTATTAATGAGTGAATTCATGTATTTATGTTGAAGATGGAAGAAGCGTTTCAGCGAACTACACGATCAGGGCTAGTATGTCAGCTTTTATTTTAATTTCTGCTTCTAACAGACCTGCTGCAACTAACGCCGGCATCAAACCTGCGCATCAAATGCGTGTGTGCATGGGTGTGTGTGTGTGAGGGTGCGCTTGTGTGTGGGTCTTGTGTGTTCTAATTCGGGCCGCTGGTGGCAGCGTTTGGTTTTGAAAACTGGGTTTGTTTTTTGGCCTGGGTTGGGTTGTTAAACCTGTTGACCTGGTGTACCGCACAACTAACCGTCTCTGCTGAATTCTTCCTCTGGTGACTAATGCTGCTGTAACTCTGTCCTTCCTCTATGTATATATCTATATAGATTTAAATCTATATACCTATATATTTGTATTGTGTAAATTATGTGATATTGAACATTCATCCTCATTCCAAACCCAGCCGGAGGAGAGACAGAGATGACTATGAGCCGGTGAAGAGGTAACGTGTGTCTAGCTGTGCAGCCCCTGGTGGTGATGTGAGGGAACAACATATTATAGCAGAGATTTCAGCCTGCGGCTCTAAAGGGCAACAATAAACAAACTAACAATATCATAGGGATGTTGGGCGAAGTTAAGAACCCATGAGTAGGAAAAGCATGAAGGACGAAAGAGGAGAGATAGCTCTAAGTTTTAGCTTAGATGCAGTTAGCTTGGAGGGTTAGCTTGGAGAGAGCTAGCTCTCTTGGATACACTGATATATCTGTGAATTGGAAAGATTCAGACGAGTAGTTTTATTCCAAAGTCAATTGCCAACAGATATCTCGGTGTTACCTTTAAGTCTGCTTGATGAGAAGTGTGATTTAAACTTGAAGAGAATTGATTTGAGATAGTTTGTTTGGAGAGCCCTAGCTTTAATTATAAGCATTGACAAAACTATCTTGGAAAGAGGTAGTTTCAAATAGAACCATGGACAAAGTTAGCTTGGAGAGAGCTAGCTTCAATTATAAGCATGGACAGAGTTAGCTTGGAGAGAGCTAGCTTGGAGAGGGCTAGCTACAAATAGAACCATGGACAGAGTTAGCTTGAAGAGAGCTAGCTTTGAGAGCTAGCTACAAATAGAACCATGGACAGAGTTAGCTTGGAGAGCTAGCTTGGAGAGAGCTAGCTACAAATAGAACCATGGACAGAGTTAGCTTGGAGAGAGCTAGCTTGGAGAGAGCTAGCTTTGAGAAAGCTAGCTACAATTAGAACCATGGACAGAGTTAGCTTGGAGGGAGCTAGCTGGGATTAGAGTTAGTCTTAAGTGTTCCCCTGTGTTGTGTCCTTGTCGTTAGTTAACACAGTGGAAGTGTGCCGTGACGTAGAACAACCTAGAGTATGTTTCGTGTTCGTGTTGTTAGACATTGATAACCACACGCCGCAACCAACGTCTGCTGCTGAGGATCCTGGGAAATGAAGTTTACAGGAAGTGGCTGGCGTTTACCCTGAAATACCTGTAGTTGTCTTTTACAGAACGCACGCACGCACACACACACACACCCACACTCACTGCACACAGTACTAAAGGATGACTGGTCCTGATGCTGCGTGCCTCTCGTCTCACCCTCTCCAGTGTTGCCTCGGCGATGCACTCGGAGACACCGGACCGCTACGAACGGCTCACCTCCGTCTCCAGCTCAGTAGACTTCGACCAGCGAGACAATGTAATACACACACACACACACACACACACACACACACACACACACACACACACACACACACACACACACACACACACACACACACACACACACACACACACACACACGCACACACTAATCCTATGCTAGTTTAGCCCCCTTGACCGAACCCCTCATCCTGTTAAACCCTCCTCCTTCACTCCCCTCCCCCTGCACTATGTGATGGACACAACATGCTAGACATAACGAGTAACGGACAACTACATTTATCACACTGATATGTTACAGGCTAAAAATGTAACAATCAGTATGTGACATACCATGTATCGGGCACAACATGATACAAACCAATCATGTAACAGACAAAACATGTAACAGACACAACACGTAACAGACATTATTTTTCACAGGGCTTCTGCTCCTGGCTGACGGCCATCTTCAGAATAAAGTAAGTTTGTCTCATCTTTAGGCACCCTGTACAACTCTGGAAAGTTTCATGAAAAGCAACAGCGGTTTTTGCTGCTTATGTGTTTTTTTGCAAAATAATATTCTTAATACAACTAACTTATAAGATGTTGCCTTGCACCTTGGCCCCCTAATAAAGCCGCTAATAGCATTTATCGGGGGCCAAGCCTAAAACCGACCATTAAGACCTTTTTTGTTTGTATATGGTTGACAACGCTGGAGTAGCCTCAGCTTGGGTTTGGTGATGTTGGTAAAAAATGAAGCGCTTCACTAGTTCAGGCCACTGTAGCGTCTCCTACGGTGGCCTGGACCGGCCCCTTACAGGCCTCCGTAGCGTGTCCTACTCCACGTGCGTGGAGGGGAGGGGCCAGAGGTGTGTGAGGCCTGCTGACTGGATGACGGTTTTAAAAGGGCGGAGTTTGAAGAGCAACAACCTCCGGTACTCTTGAGTCATGTGTGATGTCACTTCCTGTGCAGGGACGAGGAGATCCGGGAGAAGTGTGGGGAGGACGCGGTGCACTACCTGTCCTTTCAGCGCCACATCATCGGCCTGCTGGTGGTGGTGGGCGTGCTGTCAGTGGGAATCGTACTACCGGTCAACTTCTCTGGAGACCTTTTGGGTGAGTCTGACCAGTAGAGACCAGCAAAGACCAGCTGGGTGAGTCTGACCAGTAGAGACCAGTAAAGACCTGCTGGGTGAGTCTGACCAGTAGAGACCAGTAAAGACCTGCTGGGTGAGTCTGACCAGTAGAGACCAGTAAAGACCTGCTGGGTGAGTCTGACCAGTAGAGACTAGTAAAGACCTGCTGGGTGAGTCTGACCAGTAGAGACTAGTAAAGACCTGCTGGGTGAGTCTGACCAGTAGAGACTAGTAAAGACCTGCTGGGTGAGTGACCAATAGAGGCCAGTTTAAGACAGAATAGTGGAGATATTAGAGACTAGTAAAGCTCAATAGAGACAAGTAGAGGCAGGTACGACTGTGTGGAGGAACAATGATGTCACAGGGCTCTTCCTTTCTCCCATTGGTCCTCTGTGTTCAGTCAGAATTATCACTAAAGAAGGATTCCTCATCGGAGGGGCGCCAAAAGCCCCGTCCAAGGAAGGTAACCAGACTAGACTAGAGCCCTTGTGTCTGTCTGTGTTTGACGGTAGCACCAGACTGTGGAGACCCTAGGTTATTGTTTACTGGTGTGTGTGTGTGTGTGTATACCCGACACTACGACCATGTAAACACAGCCACTCAACTCAATGTGTTCAGGTCTCCTGTTTGGTGTAACCTGCTCCCTGTCACCAGACGTGTTGCCTTCGTAGTTTTAGTGAAGATCACCCACCCTGCTCGGGTCCATGGTGACTGACCAGTAGGGTCCTGCTGGGTGAGTCTGACCAGTAGAGACCAGTAAAGGTCTGCTGGGTGAGTCGGACCAGTAGAGACCAGTAAAGGTCTGCTGGGTGAGTCGGGCCAGTAGAGACCTGCTGGGTGAGTCGGACCAGTAGAGACCTGCTGGGTGAGTCGGACCAGTAGAGACCTGCTGGGTGAGTCGGGCCAGTAGGGGCCAGTAGAAGACAGAAGAGTGGAGATATTAGAGCTCAGTTGAGACAGGTACAGACCAGAAAAGGACAGTAGAAATCGAGAGTCCAGAAGAGGTCGCTTCAGACCAGTGGATGTAATAGGGACCGGTAGAGACCAGTAGAGGTCATTAGAGACCATAAGTCGTCCGTACAGTAGAGGTAGCAGCCACCAGTGAAGGTCAGTAGAGGGAGGTGTAATGCTAGCTACACCCTCCATGTGTACCTAATGTATCCTAGGAGATGGTTGGAGGCTGGATGATACGAAACGCCTTCTGAGCCCCGTCCTCCTCTCCGGTGATGATCAGGGAAACCGTGTGTTGTGATTGGCTGTCCAGCCCGACTGTGTTGAGAAACAATGATGTCACAGGGCTCTTCCTTTCTCCCATTGGTCCTCTGTGTTCAGTCAGAATTATCACTAAAGAAAGATTCCTCATCGGAGGGGCGCCAAAAGCCCCGTCCAAGGAAGGTAACCAGACTAGACTAGAGCCCTTGTGTCTGTCTGTGTTTGACGGTAGCACCAGACTGTGGAGACCCTAGGTCAGTGTTTACTGGTGTGTGTGTGTATATCCCCGACAGCACGACCATGTAAACACAGCCACTCAACTCAATGTGTTCAGGTCTCTGTTTTGGTGTAACCTGCTCCCTGTCACCAGACGTGTTGCCATCGTAGTCTTAGTGAAGACCACCCACCCTGCTCGGGTCCATGGATGTGCTGAGGCAGTTTGTGTGCTGTGGATACCTTCTCCCCATTCATTCCCAATTGACTTCCAACAGAAAACAACGCCTACAGCTTTGGAAGGACCACGATCGCCAACCTGAAGTCTGGGTAAGCGCCTAAATATATATCTCTGTCTATTCTTCTCTATCTACCAGAACTTGCTGGTTTGGTAGTCTAATTCCTAACTGAAACACCAACCTTATTACAAGTTACTAGTTACTAACTAGATGTCTCCTCAGGACCAATCTTAATACTAGTTACTAGTGACTAACTAGTGCTTGATGTCTGGTCAGGACCTACCTTATTACTAGTTAATAGTGACTAACTAGTGCTTGATGTCTCCTCAGGACTAACCTGCTGTGGCTCCACACGTCGTTTGCCTTCATGTATCTGCTGCTGACCGTCTACAGCATGAGGAGACACACGTCCAAGATGCACTACAAAGAGGATGACCTGGTGGGTGCAGTACTGCAGTTCTCTAGAGACAGTAAAGCAGAATACACAGAGCTACTAGTCAGCACACCGTACTAAAATAGATATGAATGTTAACTAGATATGAATGGGAACTGGATATGAATATGAACTGGATATGAATATGAACTGGATATGAATAATTGGAAATTATTATGTGTATGAAGTAGGATATGAATGTGAATAAGATGTGAATATGAACCTTGATATAAATATATTAACCAGATGCATATTAACTGGACATGAATGTTAACCAGATATGAATGTGAATTTGAAATGAAGATAAGGCAGATATGATTATTAACTGGATATGATTATTAACTGGATATGATGAAATTCATGATGACGTCATCTGCTGTATCTTGCAGGTGAAACGCACTTTATTTATCAACGGGATATCCAAGTACGCAGAGGAGAGCCAGATCAAGCAGCACTTTGAGTGAGTGGGAACCTTCTGGAGGAGAAGTGTGGAACCAGGTCTTCTGAACTCTCTGTTGCTCATTTAGTTACATAATATACTGTAGAAAGGAATAATACACCCCCAATATGCTAATACATATTATACAGTAAGAACTGTATAATTAGTAAGTAATACTACAGTCCTAAATGTTTAAAAGTTAAAGGGGACATATTATGAAAACAACACTTTTCCTGGGATTTGGGGTGTTGTTTTGGGTCCCTGGTGCTCCCACGCACATACAAACTTTGAAAAAAGTGTACATGATTTTTTAGTGAGATATGCATTTCTGAAAGTACCCCGCAAGAGCTCAGTCCGCAAACGGCAACAACCCCTTCTCCTCCATGCTGTGGTTCACTCTGACAGCTCATTGGTCAATGGGCAGCAGCTCATTTGCATTAAAGCTACAGACACCAGAAACAGCGCATTCTGAAGGAACTAAAACAGAGGAGAATAGCGGTAGACGGGACTGTTTTTCCTAAAAGCTATTTCCAGCAAACAGCTTCAAAAACACGCTTTTTGGAATACTATATTTACTTGTTGGGAAAACACCATAATATGCCTCCTTTAAACACTTTCTGAACCTGAAGTTTACCCAATCAACCTATTTGCTATCACCACGTGGAGCAGTGTTATTGTGTTGAGGGGTACGGTAGTAGTGCCGCTGTCCCCAGGCTGACCCAGGTTCTGTTGGTTTCCAGACAAGCGTATGAGAACTGCACGGTTCTGGAGGCCCGGATCTGCTACAACGTGGCCAAACTCATGTCTCTCAATGCTGAACGGTACTACAACTCCCATCATGCATCTGGTCTTCAGCCATCACACACATACAGTCTGGGTACAGAGATGGATGGATGATGGGTGGATGATATATGATGTTGGGTGAGATGATGGAGGGAGGATGGATGATGGATGGATGGATGGATGAACACAGTAATTATAATTGATGAATGAAGAATGCATGCTCAAAGTGACTGTGTAGTGGGTTGTTCAATGTGTGCGCTTGTGCCTGTGTGTGTCTGTCTGCATGATTGCGTGTTTGTGTGTGTGCGCGTGTGTGTGCGCGTGTGGTGTGTGTAGGAAGAAGACGGAGAGAAGTAAGAAGTTCTTCACAGACCTGATGGCCAAGGAGCACATGCCCACCATGATCAACCCCAAGCCCTGTGGACACCTGTGCTGCTGCGCCATCACGGGCTGCGAGGAGGTACGCACACACACATGCACACATATATATACAGAAGAACACACATATACGCGCTTACAAACACACAAATCAGGTGGGAGAAGGAATGGAGGAGGGGGAGTGTGTGTGTGTGTGTGTGTGTGTGTGTGTGTGTGTGTGTGTGTGTGTGTGTGTGTGTGTGTGTGTGTGTGTGTGTGTGTGTGTGTGTGTGTGTGTGTGTGTGTGTGTGTGTGTGTGTGTGTGGGCCAGGAGGTATGAGTGTGTGTGTGTGTGTGTCCATCAGGAGGATGTATAAGTGTGTGTGTGTGTGTGTGTGTGTTGTGTGTGTGGTGTGTGTGTGTGTGTGGTGTGTGGTGTGTGTGTTGCTAAGAAAAAGAGGGAGATGGAGAATGAGTGGGAAAGAGATATAAAGAGGACTTTCACCCAAGGCTGTTGGGGCTATAAATATAAAACGGGCAAGTCTTTGATTTGCCAATGAAGTCTGGCGGGGAAGAGGAGGCAGGGTTCAGTTGAAAGTGTGTGTGTGTGTTAGAAGGAGGTATAAGTGTGTGTGTGTGTGTCCACCAGGAGGATGTATAAAGTGTGTGTGTGTGTGTGTGTGTGTGTGTGTCCATCAGGAGGAGGCGGTGAGCTACTACACCAAGAGGGAGTCCAAGCTGAAGGAGGAGTACAGGAAGGAGAAGGAGAAGGTCAACACCAAGCCTCTGGGCATGGCCTTCGTCACGTTCCAGAACGAAGCCATGACCGCCATGTGAGTACCCGTTATAACATGACCATAACATGACCGCCATGTGAGTACCCGTTATAACATGACCATAACATGACCATAACATGACCGCCATGTGAGTACCCGCTATAACATGACCATAACATGACCGCCATGTGAGTACCCGCTATAACATGACCATAACATGACCGCCATGTGAGTACCCGCTATAACGTGACCATAACATGACCATAACATGACCACCATGTGAGTACCCGCTATAACATGACCATAACATGACCATAACATGACCGCCATGTGAGTATCCGCTATAACATGACCATAACATGACCGCCATGTGAGTACCCGCTATAACATGACCATAACATGACCCCCATGTGAGTACCCGCTATAACATGACCATAACATGACGACATGTGAGTACCCGCTTTAACATGACCATAACATGACCATAACATGACCTCCATGTTAGTTACTTCCCATAAACTGACCTCCATGTTGGTACTCCCAATAACCTTGCCTCCATGTTAACACTCACCATAACCTGGCCGCTATGTTAGTCCTCACTATAACACGAGGGCCGTGTGTGTGCAGCATCCTGAAGGACTTCAACGCGTGTCAGGTGCAGGGCTGTCACTGCCGCCAGGAGCCGCGCTCCTCCACCTCCAGCGAGAGCCTCCACGTGTACAACTGGAGCGTCAGCTACGCCCCGGACCCCCAGAACGTCCGCTGGTACGGCCCCCGCAGTATCACGTTATCAGTTCCTGGTTAATACTGTGTTGTCCTGGTTAATTAATCTGTTCTCCTGGTTAAGGCTGTGTTCTACTGTGTTCTACTGGTTAATACTGTGTTCTACTGGTTAATACTGTGTTCCACTGGTTAATACTGTGTT
Source organism: Melanogrammus aeglefinus (assembly GCA_900291075.1). Lineage (NCBI taxonomy): Eukaryota > Metazoa > Chordata > Actinopteri > Gadiformes > Gadidae > Melanogrammus > Melanogrammus aeglefinus. The sequence continues at coordinate 236,534 of OLKM01000357.1, read as the reverse complement.
CTACTGGTTAATACTGTGTTCTACTGGTTAATACTGTGTTCTCCTGGTTAATACTGTGTTCTACTGGTTAATACTGTTCTACTGGTTAATACTGTGTTCTACTGGTTAATACTGTATTCCACTGGTTAATACTGTGTTCCACTGGTTAATACTGTGTTCCACTGGTTAATACTGTGTTCTACTGGTTAATACTGTGTTCTGGTTAATACTGTGTTCTACTGGTTAATACTGTGTTCTACTGGTTAATACTGTGTTCTACTGGTTAATACTGTGTATGTGGTTTCCAGGGAACATCTTTCTCTAGGGGGGATCTCTTGGTGGATCCGCTGCTTCATCATAAACTGCATCCTCTTCCTCCTCCTCTTCTTCCTCACCACCCCCGCAATAATTATCTCCACCATGGACAAGTTCAACGTCACGAAACCAGTCGAGTACCTCAACGTAAGCGCCCCTCTAGCTATAACCCCAGCCCTATAACCTAGACCTATAACCCGATACCTATAGCCCCTCGCCCTATAACCCCAGACCTATAACCTAGCCCTATAACCCTAGCCCTATAACCTAGCCCTATAACCTAGCCCTATAACCTAGCCCTATTGCCAGAACCATTATTGGATGTAATAACAGTATTATTGTCGTGTTATTAATATTTTTGTTATTATACAGTATAAGTGTCATGTTATTATCATGTTATCCATGTTATCATTCTGTTGGGTGTTATAACAACAGTATAGTGTCGTGTCAGTCTCATGTTCTTGTCGCGGTTCCGTTCCAGAACCCCATCGTGACCCAGTTCTTCCCCACCCTGCTCCTCTGGGCGTTCTCCGCCCTGCTCCCCACCATCGTCTACTACTCCGCCTTCTTCGAAGCCCATTGGACCAGGTACGGGCCAATCCGCTGGCAGACAGCCAGCAGGGGTAGGGGTGCCTGGCGGTGACCCCAGAGTGACCCCAGACCCAGGTGACCCCAGAGTGACCCTGTGCTTCCTCCCTCAGGTCGGGGGAGAACAGAACCACCATGCACAAGTGTTACACCTTCCTCATCTTCATGGTCCTCCTACTGCCCTCCCTGGGGCTCAGCAGGTAGCTGCTCTTCTGTCCTCTCTCCTCCTCCCCTCTTTTCCTCTCTCCTCCCCTCCCCCTGTCTCCTCTCTCCAGCTCTCCCCTCCTCCCTTCTCTTCCTCTCTCCCCTCTCCTCACCGTGTGTGTGTGTGTGTGTGTGTGTGTGTGTGTGTGTGTGTGTGTGTGTGTGTGTGTGTGTGTGTGTGTGTGTGTGTGTGTGTGTGTGTGTGTGTGTGTGTGTGTGTGTGTGTTCTCCTCTCTCCTCACCATGTGTCTTGTTCTCCTCAGCCTGGATGTGTTTTTCCGCTGGCTGTTTGATAAGAAGTTCCTGGCCGATGCCGCCGTCAGGTTTGAGTAAGTTCTGGAAACTCTTCACCTCAGACCATCATTACCAGACCCCCCCCCCCCCCCCCCTGCTGGGTCAGGATGACCCGTACCTAACGGTGACGTGTGTGTAGGAGTGTTGTGTGAAGTGTGTATAGATGTGTTGCCTGAGGTGTGACATGTGTGTTGCCTAACGCTTGACTTGTGTGTAGGTGTGTTGCCTGACATGTGACGTGTGTGTAGGTGTGTTGAATGACGTGTGTGTTGCCTGACATGTGACGTGTGTGTTGCCTAGCGCTTGACTTGTGTGTTGGTGTGTTGGTATGTTGCCTGACGTGGGACGTGGTGTTGTGTGACGTGTGGGGCCTAACGTGTGACGTGTGTGTAGGTGTGTGTTCCTGCCTGACAACGGGGCGTTCTTCGTGAACTACGTGATTGCGTCTGCGTTCATCGGTAACGCCATGGACCTGCTCCGCATCCCGGGCCTCCTGATGTACATGATCCGCCTTCTGATGGCCCGCTCGGCCGCCGACCGCCGCAACGTCAAGAGAGTAGGGGCTCTCTCTCTCTCTCTCTCTCTCTCTCTCTCTCTCTCTCTCTCTCTCTCTCTCTCTCTCTCTCTCTCTTCTCTCTCTCTCTCTCTCTCTCTCTCTCTCTCTCTCTCTCTCTCTCTCTCTCTCTCTCTCTCTCTCCGCCTCTCTCTCTCCGCCTCTCTCTCTCTCCGCCTCTCTCTCTTCTGCTGTCTCTAATACTTCTCTGTCTCTCTCTCCGCCTCTCTCCCCGTCTCTCTTTCTCCGCCTCTCTTACGCTGTCTCTCTACTACTTCTCTTTGTCTCTCTCTCACTCTCTCTCTCTCTGACTACCTCTCTATGTCTCTCACACTCTCTCCCTCTCTGACCACCTCTCTATGTCTCCCTCTCACTCTCTCTTTCTCTCACCACCTCTCTATGTCTCCCTCTCACTCTCTCTCTCTCTCACCACCTCTCTATGTCTCTCTCTCACTCTCTCTCTCTCTGACCACCTCTCTGTCTCCCTCTCACTCTCTCTCTCTCTCACCACCTCTCTATGTCTCCCTCTCACTCTCTCTCTCTCTCACCACCTCTCTATGTCTCTCTCTCACTCTCTCTCTCTCTGACTACCTCTCTACCTCTCTGTCTCTCTCTCTCTCTCTCTCTCTCTGACCTGACCACCTCTCTATGTGTCTCTCCCCAGCACCAGGCCTATGAGTTTCAGTTTGGGGCAGCGTACGCCTGGATGATGAACGTCTTCACCGTGGTGATGGCCTACAGCATCACCTGCCCCATCATAGTCCCCTTCGGTAAGAGAGTACCTGTTGCAGCACATATAACATGACATATAACATGACATATATAGTAGCGAGTGGATATATAAAACCGGCAACACTACAGTATAATACAGCAGTACTACGGTAAACGTCATACTGCATTAAAATTCACTAGTACTACAGCGGTACTACAGTAGAACACAGCAGTACCACAGTATAATCCAGTGTACTACAGCAGTACTGCGTCCCTCAGGTCTCATGTACATGCTGCTGAAGCACCTAGTGGACCGCTACAACATGTACTACGCCTACCTGCCCTCCAAGCTGGACAAGAAGATCCACTCCAGCGCCGTCACCCAGGTGGTGGCCGCGCCCATCCTCTGCCTCTTCTGGTTGCTCTTCTTCTCCACCGTCCGCACAGGTACGGTCCTACAGGTGTAGGGGTACGGTCCTACAGGTGTAGGGGTACGGTCCTACAGGTGTAGGGGTACGGCCTACAGGTGTAGGGGTACGGCCTACAGGTGTAGAGGTAGGTCCTCCTGGGATCCAGGTGTAGAGGTAGGTCCTACAGGTGTAGGGGTACGGCCTACAGGTGTAGAGGTACGGCCTACAGGTGTAGAGGTAGGTCCTACAGGTGTAGGGGTACGGCCTACAGGTGTAGAGGTACGGCCTACAGGTGTAGAGGTAGGTCCTACAGGTCTAGAGGTAGGTCCTACAGGTCTAGAGGTAGGCCCAGTGCCCTAGGTTTAGAGGTAGGTCCCCCAGGGCCCCAGGTGCCTATGTGATGCTAGTTTTGAACTGCTGTATCGCCGTGGTTACACGCTAAGCTGCCGCTAACCTCTGCAGGTTTCGTGACGCCCACCTCCATGTTCACCCTGGTGGTCCTGATCGTCACCATCGTGGTCTGTCTGTCCCACGTCTGCTTCGGGCACTTCAAGTACCTTAGTGCCCACAACTACAAGGTAGCCCCCCGACCGGCGCTGCACTCACCGGCCTCCGTCAATGAATACAGTACAGGGGTCTTACTCTGCCTCCCCCCCCCCACCACCATCACCTCAGATCGACACGAAGGAGAGTGAAGTGGACGTGGTGGAGAACGGCCGTCCAGCGAGACCCACCTCGTCTCCATCCAGTAAAGCTCAGGTGAGGAACGGCGAATCAGGAAGAACAGGTCTCACCTGGTCTCACCGGGTTGGTCTGGTTGTCACCTGGTCTACCAAGTCTCACCTGGTCTCACCTGGTTGGCCTGGTGTCACCTGGTCTACCAAGTCTCACCTGGTCTCACCTGGTTGGCCTGGTGTCACCTGGTCTACCAAGTCTCACCTGGTCTCACCTGGTTGGCCTGGTGTCACCTGGTCTACCAAGTCTCACCTGGTCTTAGTCCTTCAAGACCTGGTCCTTGGATATTATTTAGAAAGGTTTCTAAAAGGTTGTCTGTTCTACAAGTTGTCGTCCGAGATCTCCGCATTTTGAGCGTAAACCCCTGGACGTGTGTGTGTGTGTGTGTGTGCGTGTGCAGCAGCAGATGTACATCGCCCACGTGCTGCAGGAGGAGGGAGGCGTGGGAGTAGCCGAGGAGGACCGCAGCTCCTCCCAGGATGAGGAGCTGATGAACGGGGGGAACATCAACGAGGCCGACTTCCTGTCCGGGGAGGACAGCCTCATCGCCAACGAGGTCCGCCAATAGCAGCAGCCACTGAGGACGAGGGGGCGGGGCCACCGGGGGAGAGAGAGAGAGGGTGGGAGAGAGAGAGAGAGAGAGAGGTGGGAGTGAGAGAGAGGATGTGAAGCTCACTCTCTCATCTGATCTCTACATGACCTCCTCCGCGCTCCGTCTCCGTATCACAAACATTATATAGACACTACAGCACTGGTACACACACAAACACACACACACACACACACTTTTACACACGCACACACAAACACACACTCTTCACACACTCTTACACACACACAGAAACACACACACCACACACACTTTTACCCGAATACACCCTTACACATCACAGACACACTGTACATACACACACGCACTCTTTTACTTACTGACACACACACACACACACTATGCTACTTACCACAAACACACTCTGTTACAGTCTCTCTCCAGCGCCCCACAGAACACACCCCTCTTCGGAAGCATTGTAAGTCATTAGCATGATAGGCCCCTCCCCCTCAACGCTGTACATAACCACGAGCCAGAGATTGTTTTGTTTGTTTTGCCCGGGGGTCGGAGATCAGGGGTCGGGCTTGTTGCTTCATGCGTTGCCAGGTAAACCGAGGTCAGAACTTGTGATCCTAGAAGAGACTAAAACAAGCCCCTCCTCCTCCAGACACTTGCCCCTCCCACATCTCCCAGAAGGCATTGCATCCCATTGCATCCCGATATGCTTCTTGGTCTCAAAAAGCCCCACCCACACGCTTCCTGCTGAAGTCACTGTGGTTCAGCGGCCAATCAACCGGCTCCTCTCTGAGAGAGAGAGAGAGAGAGAGAGAGAGAGAGAGAGAGAGAGAGAGAGAGAGAGAGAGAGAGAGAGAGAGAGAGAGAGAAGAGAAGAGAGAGGAGAGAGAGAGAGAAGAGAGAGAGAGAAGAGAGAGAGAGAGAGAGAGAGAGAGAGAGAGAGAGAGAGAGAGAGAGAGAGAGAGAGAGAGAGAGAGAGAGACCTCTTTGATCCAACTGAAGATGCTGTCCTGTGATTGGAGGAGCCCAGCCAATCCCATGTGTCTCTGTTCTCCGTGTGAAGGATCAACATGTCATATCCTTCGCAATGACCTGTTAGAGCTCAAGACCCGTCGTTAGATGAACCATAAACTACACCGGGAATAGGTTCATTTATAAAAGGCTCACAACCTCTGAGAATCCTTAATCCTTAATCCGCTCACTTCAGGCAACAACCGATCGGTCTGAAACTCCCTAGACCTCCAATTGGGAAACAAAGCTGGGAGGTGAGGTTAGCACGTTCCCACTGGAAGAATGTGACTACAGGACCTGGTCATGGCGGCCTTCATTCATTCACCCGGCGGCCATCTTGGTTCAAAGTGCTCTGGTACTCCTCTGTGAATGAGAGCCACAGGGTTTTAGTTGTCCTAGTAGAATCATAACACCTCTGGTTACACCTTGTTTGCACTCTTATTGTTGAAAATGCTTACTCGAGTATAGAAAAGCCTTTTTTAGAAGGGCTATGTTCCACGTGTCCTCCCCTATAACTGCAGAGCAGAGAGCAGAACCCTGTTGGCAGGAATGCTAAGAGCTGGGGCTTACCCTCTCCCTAAACTAGTCTTTAACCCCTGGATCCACTTTTACACAAGATCCATCTTCACCCAAAGGTTTAGGAATCCAGAAGTTTGATCCTCTGGAGGTTTAAGAGGTGGAGCTCCAGATGTTTAGAGGTGGACCTCCAGATGATTAGAGAGAAGAACCTCTGGATGTAAAGAGGTGGGCTCCAGCTGTTCAGAGATGAACCTCCAGATATTTAGAGGTGAACCTCCAGATATTTAGAGGTGAACCTCCAGATGTTCAGAGGTGGACCTCCAGATGTTCCAGAGGTGGACCTCCAGATGTTTAGAGGTGAACCTCCAGATGGTGAAACCCTTAATGTTTTGAGGAGAAACACTGGGTCTGGGTGAACCAATGACCTTGCTTGGCCCATCAGCGGCGATGTCAAGAGTGTTATCAAAGTAGTAATGAGGTCGGTCATGGATGGGGGAGTGGTGGTGTTGTTGGGTGGGTTGCCATGGTAACTGCGTTCTTTAGTTTGAGCCCCTTCTTGGCTTCTGCTGTAGTTACCATGGTAACGCTTTCTCCTCCTGAATGACTTGGCTACTGACGTAGTGGGGATGGGAGCCCGGGTGGGGTTATGTAAATTAGTGACTTACACTGAACAATGCAGATGAGATGCTAAATGTGAACGGCTGGTTTTTCAGATCATTGCAATAAAAACGCTTCTAGCAACTCATTCTCTTAGAGCAGCCGCCCCAGTCAGTCTCAGGTGTGTTTACATCACTTCGTTCTCAAGTCCGTCTGTAGCGTTTTGTCTTACGTGTGGCTGTTTGATACGGAGCTAGACTATGAAAGCTGTAGCCACGCCCCCACCACGGTCCAATACGTGTAATAAAGTGAAACTACGTTGGGGAGCGCTGGGAAACTGCTTCTGAGAAGCCTCCCTCCCGCAGAGCGTGGCTACACGCTGGAGAATGGAGCGTTCCTGTGTCAAACCTTTTCTATTCCACGTCGTCTGAAACCGCCTTGGCACACCGGTACTGGTCTGGACCGGTCTAGTCTAGTCGCTGGGTGGTTGGTTAGAGGGTGTGGTCCAACTACTGGGCGGGCGGTACTATATATATTGGTGGGTTGCCCCCTGGAGGCGTAACGCAGTTCTGCGTGAAGGGGCGTGGACATATTTTGTAAAGCTATGTTGAACAGTGTTTGATACCGAACATGTGTTGATGAAATGTTGATAGCTGTTGTAACATGTAATATACTGACCGGTTTCTCTTAGTCCTTTTTTTTTATTGTTGCTTAAAATATTTAATTTATGAACAGAATGTGAACTTAAAGATGAATTAGTGTGAAACATAATGGGATAGGGAACTATTGGCTTAAAGCTTGGGGTTGGATGTGAATAAACACCATGTATATACAGCCATCAGACTGCACTGTTGCTCATACTAACATGTCCTAGAGATGTAGTCCATGTCTCCAACACTGGGGGTGCTGTGTATGACTATAGCGCCACCATAACCCTTTTGGCTTTCTACTCTACAGTCTGAGACTAACCCTTACCATGACCCCTGACCCTAACTCTGACCCTATCCTGAATCATGTCCCAAACCCCAACCCTGACCCTAACTCTGACCCCACCCCAACCCTGACCCCTGACACCGACCCTGAACCCTGACCTAGATCTACATCCTGTTCATTGTTGACTTGATCCTTTAGGGAGCACAGCGACACATCATCGTTTTCTTGATCAATAAACTTGGCGCTCATCCTTCAAAGTATTATTGAGTGTTTTGTTGGATCACAACTCCATGATGTAAATCTGTAAGCAAAATTTATTAATATTAGATTACTGTATGAGAAATCTATTCTCTCAACTAGATCATATCACTGTATAGCTATAACTACATAATATATTATTTAACGTTACCTATCTATACACCTTATTCTATAATATCACTACTCTATTAACCTTATTCTATAATACATAATGTATAAACCTTATTCTATGATTCATTCAGCTTATCTTATAATAGTACTACTTAACATAAAAACCTAATTCCAGGATATAACTACATAACGTATAAACCTTATTCTATTAAATAACTATTGAACGTGTAAACATTCTATAATGGGACTATCAATATTTAAAGCATGACGGGCAAATGTGATTCACAGAAACGAGCCAGAAAAGTGATGTTTTTACAAATTTTAATGTTTGAAATGCTGCTCCTAAGAGGCAGCAGACCTGGCCGGTTGCCATGGCCGGTTGCCATGGCGGGCTATCCCAGTTCCCCTTCCCTTTAACACTGAAGCAGAGAGTTCACCACAACGGCAGCATGGGAACACCATCCAAAACCCAGACCCCAGAAGAGTGCGCCTGCTTCTACAGACAACAGACCAGATGTTCTGGTCCAGACGTTCTGGTGTCCAGACGTTCTGGTCCAGGGGACGGGTGTCCTGGAGAGACGAGGGCGGAGCGATGCCGTCGGGTGGGTGGTGTCGATCACACGGAGGTCCCGTCGTTGGAATAGCCGGCTTGCTCCTGAACAACGAGACGACAACAGGGGTTGATGGGAGGTCAGGGAGCAGACCCCCTCACCCACAGCTCCTTCTACATGGCATTAAAGGTGACATAGTATACCCTCTTCTGACATCACAAGTGGGCTTGTCCACCTAGATGTATGACGGATGGATGAGCAACGCTTGCTACAGTCCACTGGGTAGACACTGGCTGGTAGACTGATCTATCCAGCACACATCTAGGTGGACAGACCCAGTTGTGATGCCAGAAGAGGCGATTTCCAAAAGGGCTTGGTACACTATGTCACCTTTAAGGAACTCCCTCGCCGCAAGACTCTTACAACCCGCCGGACCTGAAGCTCCATCCTAAACTACACCCACTCCATCACCTCCCCATCCCCACCACTGTGTATCTGATGTACTGAGAGGCCCACCTCAGTGAGAAGCTGCTCCACGGGAGTCTGGGAGATCTGCTCCTGCTCTTGCGTTGCCTCCTCTTCCTGCTTCTCCTCCTCTTGTTCCTCCTCCTGCACCTCCACCTCCTCCTGCTTCTCCACCTCCTGCACCTCCACCTCCTCCTGCTTCTCCACCTCCTCCTGCTTCTCCACCTCCTGCAACAACACCACACCAGAATTAGCAAGATCGCCCCCTCCCTTCTCCATTCGTTTCGTATATTTTAATTGACTAATTAAGGGCGCCACCAGAGGGCGCCCTTAATTAGTCAAACAAATTTGTCGCTCTAGGCGGTCGCTGAGCGCCGGCCCTGCACAAGATAGACAAGTGTTAAAGACTGGGGTTAGATTGAGACTGGCGTTAGAATGAGACCAATGTTGGACTGAGACTAGTGTTAGACTGGTGTCAGACTGAGACTAGTGTTAGACTGAGACTAGTGTTAGACTGGTGCCAGACTGAAACTAGTGTTAGACTGGTGTTAGACTGAGACTAGTGTTAGACTGGTGTTAGACTGAGACTAGTGTTAGACTGGTGTTAGACTGAGACTAGTGTTAGACTGGTGTCAGACTGAGACTAGTGTTAGACTGAGACTAGTGTTAGACTGGTGCCAGACTGAAACTAGTGTTAGACTGGTGTTAGACTGAGACTAGTGTTAGACTGGTGTTAGACTGAGACTAGTGTTAGACTGGTGTTAGACTGAGACTAGTGTTAGACTGGTTTCAGACTGAGACTAGTGTTAGACTGAGACTAGTGTTAGACTGGTGTTAGACTGAGACTAGTGTTAGACTGGTGCCAGACTGAGACTAGTGTTAGACTGAGATTAGCGGGGAGCTAGCTGAGGGTTAGCAGGGAGATGTCTGGGAACGAGCAAGATCATACCGTAGTGAGCTCCTCTGTCTGGACTTCTGTCTGGGCGTCGGCGATCTCAAGCTGTCTATCAGACTCAGACGGGAACGACTGGAGCTGCAACATACACCAAAGTTAGCCTTCTCCTCACCTCCCCTTTCTGATTAAGCTACCTCCCCTTTTGCTCCTCAACGCCAATTCCTCTACCATACTCAATCTTAAGAGTCCCCCAGCCACCTTCTCTAACTCCTCCACATTAAGAGTCCCCCAGCCACCTTCTCTAACTCCTCCACAGTAAGAGTACCCCAGCCACCTCCTCTAACTCCTCCACAGTAAGAGTACCCTAGCCACCTCCTCTAACTCCTCCACAGTAAAAGTACCCTAGCCACCTTCTCTAACTCCTCCACAGTAAGAGTACCCCAGCCACCTCCTCCAACTCCTCCACAGTAAGAGTACCCTAACCACCTCCTCTAACTCCTCCATAGTAAGAGTACCCTAGCCACCTCCTCTAACTCCTCCACATTAAGAGTACCCTAGCCATCTCCTCCAACTCCTCCACAGTAAGAGTACCTCGGCCACCTCCTGGGTGGAGGTCTCGGTGATGTAAGATGACTCCAGCTGCTTCTCCAACTGGGCCTCCAGCAACATCAGCTGTTCCCTGAGCTGACAGACAGACAAGAGTTAGGACAGACAAAAAGACAAGAGTTAGGACAGACAGACTTGGGTAGTGACAGAGAGACACACAGACATACAGACTGAAACACAAGTGTTAGGCCAGACAGAGAGACATGTGTAGGGACAGATAAACATACATGTGTTAGAAAAGAAAGACAGACACACAGGTATTAGGACAGACGGAGAGACAGACAGGCTGGTTCTCTGGTACCTGTTTATTTTCACTTCCGGAGTTGACCAACTCCAGAGATACTTCCAGAGCCGTGACCCTGTCCAGAGCCTGAAGACATGACACACTCATGAACCATTGTCTCCTATTGGCTACCAGGTTACCATAAACACCACCAGGTCGTAGCCATAGTGACCAGTATGTCAGCATAGTGACCAGTAGGTGACCATAGTAACCAGTAGGTAACCATAGAGACCCGGAGCAGCCGCCCTACCTCCTGCCGTTGCTGGTCTGCCAGGGCCAGGCGATCCGTCCAGAACCTCTCCTGTTCTTCTGCTCTGCTCTGCACAATCAGCAGCTCCCCCTCCTGGAGGAAAACCACATCACAGCCTCAGACCACCAGCAGAGCCCTGCCGCTGCATGGAGCTCCACGTGTATCAGCCTCTCACATAGTCAAGGTAAGGCGTTTTAAAGATGGAGGCTGTTATCAGGAAGAAGGGGAGTAGGGGAGTGCCTCACCGCTTTGGTCAGAACGTCGCGGTTTATCTCACACTCCTTTTCCTTCTCCTGCAGTTTGGTTAGAACATCCTGGAGATCCAGAACATGGATAACAGTCATATATTTACTCTATTGAACCACTGATGCATTGACAGGTGGTGTACGTATGTTTGCTTTGTGTGTGTGTGTGTGTGTGTGTGTGTGTGTGTGTGTGTGTGTGTGTGTGTGTGTGTGTGTGTGTGTGTGTGTGTGTGTGTGTGTGTGTGTGTGTGTGTGTGTGTGTGTGTGTGTGTGTGTGTGCGTGCGTGCGTGCGTGTGTGGGTGTGTGCGTGTGTGTGTGTACCTGAGATGTTTTTGTGTCTTGTTGAGTTTCCAGAGCTTTCTGTGTGATCAGCTCCAACCAATTACCCTGAAAAACGAGAATGGCAACCGGTCCAACACACATTAACACTTAATCATACAACAGGTAAAATAAAGGAGGCCCCAGCTCTATACCTCCTTCATCTCTGATCCTACCCTATCAACAGACTGTTACCAGAATAAAGACTAACAGACTAATTCTGAGGCTATGGTACCAGACTACAGACTAACAGAATGGTTCTGAGGCTATGGTACCAGACTACAGACTAACAGAATGGTTCTGAGGCTATGGTACCAGACTACAGTCTAACAGATATGAAAGGTGAGACATGCTGGTGTCTAGACCTACCTGCTGCAGTTCTACAGAAACTTCTGGAAACAGAACGTGAAGACACTTCTGGACCTCAGTCTGCAGATGGGAGGCAGAGTCCTCTGCTACCACCTTAACAAACATAAGACACACATGTAGATCAGATACAAAGAACACACACAAAGAACACATGTAGAAGACACACATAGAACAGACATGTAGAACACACGTAGAACAGACATGTAGAACACACACATGTAGAATACAGGTGTTTACACCTTGGTTGTATACAGGGTTGTATACTTGGTTCTAGGAACATCCTTACTGTACCGACAGCGATTTATGGTTTCACCTTCTTCTGACAAATGTACTTATTCTAAGTCACTTTGGATAAAAGTGTCTGCCAAATGCCCTCAATATAAATGTAAAAGTGTTTCCCCTCACTAGTCTCTTAAATGTGCTACACTGGGTGTTTATGGTAGAAGTGCTGTCAGACTGAGTGAATGGTGTTGCGTTGTTGCAGAGCTACAGACCAGAGCTTGCTTGGCCTCAGCCAGTCTCTGGAGGTTCATGGTCTCTGAGGCCGACAGAGCCTCCACGGCCGTCCTGTTCTGCTCCTCGAGCTCCTGAGAGGGGACCACAGTACTCAGTATAACCAGTATAAGTACCGGTAGTACTCCCAATAAACCTTTTGAATCAGCCCAGCTTCCAGTATGACCAGTAGTCAGCACCCGGCAAAGGCAGTACTCCCAGTTTAATCGGTATAACTAGTACTCATAATACCACCAGTATAATCAAGACTAGTTCCCAGTTTAACCAGTACTCACAATATAACCAGTATAATCAGTATTGCCAGTATATCTTGTACTCCCAGTATAACCAGTAGTCCCAGTATAATAAGTCATCCTAGTATAACCAGTAATATAAAAGTTTAACCAGTACTCCAAGTAAAACCAGTACTCTCTGTATAACCAGTTCTCCCAGTATAACAAATACAACCATAATCCAAATTTAACCAATACAACCAGACCTCCCAGTAAACCCAGGATAACTTATACCTAGTACTCCCATTAGAACAAGAATAACCAGTAAAACCAGTACAACCAGTCTAACCAACATAGCTACTACTCTAAATATAACCAGTGTGAACGGTATTGCCCATACTCCCAGTATAACCTGATTTACCAGTACTCCCAGTACAACCTATTATCTCAGTAAACCCAGTACTCTCAGTATAACCAGTTTTGCAAGTATAACTTAATTTACCAGTACAACTATTACTCCTAGTATAACCTGTGTTCTCAGTCTAACCTGTACTCCCAGTATAACCAGAATAACCTCCACTCTCAGTATAACCCAGTACTCCTAGTAAAACCAGTGCTCACATTGTTTTTGTGTTTTGTCTGCACCAGGTCTTCTCTTGTGGCCACTAGTTCCTCCTCCAGAGCCAGCATCTGAGAGTCCTTCTCCAGGCTACAGCAATTATATCAATCATACATCAACACAGTATATAGGAAATACATAATTTCATAAACAATATGTACCATAGTATACATCATTACAAGACAATGCAGAGGATTCGACTTTAATATGAACTGTGAACCATGTTCTCACCTTTCAAAAGGCTGCTCTGATTCGGTCTCACTTCCTGAATCCTGTAAGACATCAGCATCATCAGCATCCCATAATAACAACTAGAACAATGATGATTGTTTTGGATGTGGAGATTTACTTGGACTTTGCTTCTAAGCGCCTCCATCTCCTCCTTCAGCTTGTCCAGGTCCGTTTCCAACGTTACCACTCGCCTCTCCCTCTCCTCTAGAACGGCCTCCATCTCCGTCATCTGGAATATAGTACTGGAGCGTGAATACATTGGTATTGACACTGTACTACACCATTAGTACTACATTATCATAGAGAGTACCTTAGTACTGCTACATTAGTACTATGGTACCACAGACAGTACCATAGTACTGCTACATTAATACTACTGCAATACACTGTTTATTTTTGTGATTGTTTCTATGTGTGTGTGTGTGTGTGTGTGTGTGTGTGTGTGTGTGTGTGTGTGTGTGTGTGTGTGTGTGTGTGTGTGTGTGTGTGTGTGTGTGTGTGTGTGTGTGTGTGTGTGTGTGTGTGTTTGTCTCTTACTCTTGTGTCTTCCTGTGTTTGGGAATCTGTTGTCTTTTCTTCAGACTTCATACTGGAAAATAACAATGAAAACAACCCTGGTTAGTGCTGTAAAGCTATTGCTGACTAGCATTGTCTAGTGTTAGATTGCTCGAGCTAGTATGAGTTAATCTCAGAAAGTGGATCGTTTTAGCATTAGCAGTTTCATTAAAGGGGACATATTATGAAAACAACAGTTTTCCTGGGATGTGGGGTGTTGTTTGGGGTCTCTGGTGCTCCCACACGCATACAATGTGAAAATTTGAAAAAAGTCGAGGAGACATGGAGAAGAAACGGATTGTACTCCCGGAGCTGAGCTGCCGGACTGCTGCCGAGCTACCCCCGCCGGACTTTTTAGCTTCCGGCGGTAGGCAGTCCGGCAGTCCGGCAGCTACGGCGCGGGGAGCGCGGCGGCAGTCCGGCATCTCAGCTCCCGGACAGTCTTTACTTGTTGTGAAAGTGCAAGAGACGTCAGACGCAGTCTTTATGATTCATAATATCATCCGAGGCGCACATAGCTTTTGGCCGTGATATTAGATATATTATATAAATACCCATATATAATATTTTTATTATTATATTATATTATATTATATTATATTATATTATATTATATAGATATAGAGCTCCAGGAGTCTGCAAACGGCAACAACCCCTTCTCCTCCATGCTGTGGTTCAGTCTGACAGCTCATTGGTCAATAGGCAGCAGCTCATTTGCATTAAAGCTACAGACACCAGAAACAGCGCATTCTGAAGGGACTGAAGCTATTTCCTAGCCTGACAAGCCAGACTATATCATTAAAATGTATAGTCTGGCAACGACCGGTAGACCTCGGCTCAATCCAGGGGGCGGGATGAAGGCTGTCTTTCAAACTGCCTCTGCACGCAATAGGGTAACGCCACGACCAATCAGATCAAAGAGCAGAACACCAAATACATCCTTCTTCGAAATGAATGACTTCAGCGCCGTTTCTTGCTCAACTTTTAAAGAAAATGACAAGTTTAATTCTTTCAAAGTTGATGCCAACGCCGATTCAAACGATTCCTTTGCCAAAGAAGCCATCTTGTCATGTTTTTCACCGTCGCAAGTATGTCGTCATCGCATTAAGCCCGCCCAACGACTCAATAAACAGATGGAGCGCTGTGATTGGTGAACACAATCGGTGTTCGAGACTCAACAAGTTCCTATGGCTCGTTTCTAGACCCACCTACGGAGCAAATATTTTTGCTGCCGCTAGGGGGCGTCTAGATTTCTAGGCTAGCTATTTCCAGCAAACAGCTTCAAAAACATGTTTTCTGGGACTCAAATACTATGTTTACTTGTTGTGAAAACGCCATAATATGTCTCCTTTAAATGTACACTAGTGTAAGCTAGTTTTAGCTTATTTTAGCTAGGGACGGTTATTGTCAGCTTGCTTCAGCTAGTGTTATTAGGGAACACAGGAGGGCATACCCATTTGAGGTGCTGGTCTCCAGGCTCTTCTTCAGATTTTGCACCTCCTCCTCCAGGGAGGTCACCTGCTGCTCCTTCTCCTGCAGACTGACAAACCAACAGACCAGAGGTTAGACGTTGGAGGTTATCGCTTAGAAGATAACAGGTGTTGGATGTAAGTGTGACAGACACATAAGATTGACTGGAGTCTGGACCAATGGGAATGGGAAGCAGATACGGAATAGAGGCGGATGAAGTGGGTGGCGAGGAAGCGCGGGAGACAGGAGAAGATGGAGATAACTCTGGAGAACGGGAGCGGAAGTTTCGTGGACGGAAAATAACCATTTGGTCAGGGGGACAAGTGAACCGGACCCGGGCGCGTGTGAGCTGGTGTGGAGTGTGGTGCTGGATGCTTCCAGCTGGAAGACGGCTGGGGGGTCTTGATAGGGAAAGACGGCGCCGGAGCCAACAGTGGTGTTGATCCGGACCGGCAGATCCATTGCACGTGTTTCCCCTCCAGTCTCACTCTCTTCCTCCCGTGACCCCCGTGAGTAATCCCCTGCCACTCGACTTGCTTCCACGTAGCACTGGGTCGGAAGGAATTCCTCTCTTCAAACTATTCGTCCATTGTCCCCGTTCCGCATGCGAATTAACCGTTGCCTGTGACTGTGTTCGAACAACTTTCACCACCTGTTCAAGAAGATACAGACTCATATCTTGGTTAAATTTGATTTGTTTTATGGAGATATCTGTGGCTACTGTATATTCATTACTGTGTTGTACGGAAACTATGTTTAGTGTTTGAGGTTTAGATTTTCTGCAGGCCTGCAACGCAAATATTATTATTTATTTGATTGCCATTTCATTATTTCTTAAATTGCCCAATGGAACTGCAGCTTAATTGAGTAACAATAAATGTATTGTCATTTTTCTTGAGGACATTCAGTCTGTTTTTCTGGACAAAAAGGGTGGGATATATTCTAATATTTTCTCACGGTTTCACTACATTGACCGCATAACTTAGCTGCCCCCAGTTGGTGCTCGCGTGACACGAGGGTTTAGAGGTCAGATGTTTAGGGCTCAGATGTTTACAGGTCAGTGTTTAGAGGTCAGGTTCTATATGTTTAGAGGTTCGATTTTGAGAGATTAGGGGTATAGAGGTTAGACGTTGATAGGTTTGATATTTAGAGGTTAGATGTGTGGAGGTTAATGTTTAGAGGTTAGATGTTTGGAGGTTAATGTTTAGAGGTTACAGGTTAAAAGTCAGATGTTGGACAGGATCCTACCGAGTATTCAGCTCCTCCATCTTGGATGAGTCATCAACCTGTTGAGGGGGAAGACAATGACATCACTGTTACATGTGACTATGAAAACCCACACCCACCCTGAGGTCCTGAGTGTGGTCATACCTGTGGTGGTGGGCAGGCCTTGAGAACCTGCAGCTCCTCCTGAGCAGAACCCAAGGAACCACGGAGCTCTGGAACACAAACCAGGTAGCAATCAGCATGCTAACATTTCACAAACACAGCTAGTGCTTAGCACAATGGCATGCTAACATGCTAGCACTTAGCACAATATCGTGCTAACATGCTACCACTTAGCACGATGTCACGCTAACATGCTCGCACTTAGGGTTCATAAGCTCATTGGCTTGAGGTCTTGTGGGTGGAGCTTGACTGACCGGCAATCGTGACCTCATGCTTCTGGGCCTGGGTCAGGCGCTCCTGCAGGCTGGCAATGACATCGCTGCACCTCCTCAGCTCCTCCTGCATCTCCTCCTGTCGCTGCTGATGGCCACGCTCCTTTGCCACATGGGTAAGCTGTTCCATGGGCGGAGAAGAGAGGGAGAGGGAGAGATAGAGGGAAAAGGGGAGAGAGTGAGGGAAGAGAGAGAGGATATAGAGGATACAGAGGTGAGAGAGAGAGAGTAGAGGGAGCAGAGAGAAAGGAGAGGGGAGGAGAGAGAGAGGAGACCAAAGGAAAAGGAGAATGAAGGGAAAGTTGAGTTAAACAACTTTAGACAATAAAGTCAAAAGTATTCACAGACACTATATTCAAGAATATATATAAAAAATAATACTAACGATTTATGACACAGATGCATCCCATGTTATTTTTAGTATATATTATATAATTTAGTTATGTATATAGCACTAGATATATAATCTTGTAGATGCAGAACAGGAGCCGACCTGGTTCTGGGCCAGCTGCTGCTCCATGGAGGACAGCTTGTTCTCCAGACTCCTCCTGCGCTCCTCACTGCCCTGCAGGGCCTCATTCCTCCTGCTCAGCTCCGTCACCTCCCTGGCCCCGCGCAGCACCTCCTGCCGCAGACGGGCCAGCTCAGCATTCTGCCTGAGGGACGTAACACAACCAGAACCTTCAAGAACCTTCCTGAACCATTCAGGAACCAGAGGGGCAGAACCATGTAGAACAAGAGATGCCTGCCACAACCAGAACCATACAGAACCATGGATAACCACAGGCCTGGCAGAACTGATGGATAATAAGAACCATATAGCACAGACAGAGAGACAGATAGACAGATGGTCAGACAGACAGGCAGGTTGTCAGACAGACATATGGTCAGACAGACAGGAAGGCGGTCAGACAGACGGTCAGGCAGTCTGACAGGTGCAGACAGACAGGTGGTCAGACAGACAGATAGACAGGCGGTCAGACAGACAGACAGGTTGTCAGACAAACATATGGTCAGATAGACAGGTGGTCAGACAGACGGACAGTTTGTCAGACAGACAGGTTGTCAGACAGACATATGGTCAGACAGACAGGCAGGCGGTCAGACAGACAGGCAGGCAGTCAGACAGACCTGCTCTCTGCCTGGCTGGTGGCCTGGTTCAAGGCGTCCCGGAGGATGGAGTTCTCCTGGGTCAGTCTGGTGAGCTGGCCACTTGGTCCGTTCTCCAGTTGCTCCTGGAGGGTAGACACCTGTAGTCCACACAGTACACAGTACACACTAGTACCAGTATACAGTTATAAACATACGTAGTACACACAGTAAACACTAGTTCCAGTGCACAGTTATACACATGTGTAGACCACACAGTAAATACTTGTACCAGTACATAGTAATACACAGCAGTAGTACAGACTAGTACCAGTACACAGTATTACACGCCTATAGTACACACAGTACCCACTAAGACTAGTATACAGTAATACACACCAATAACACTAACTAGTTAGCTGTATGGCCAGATTAATTCTGACTAGCACACTACTGAACTTGTAATACTTTAAGTGACTCATTCTACAGCAGATAGTTAACAGAACAACTTAGCTAAAGTTATTTAAACGCCCTACAAACATGTGTACCATGAAAGCACCACAGGTATGACATCACTGCAGTGATTCTGACCTTGAGCTGGAGTTGCTGGGTCAGAGTGGCTTGGGCGTGGCCACTGGCCAAGAGCTCCGCCCTCAGACCCGCCTCCAGGGCCTGCATCTTGGTTCGCTCAGCGCCGACTTCCTGTGGGACAGGAAGATGATAAGCTAGACATAGCTCCCAGGCTAGACATGAGTGCTAACCATAGCCCCACAGGATGAAAATGATGAGCTCGCCGTAACCCCCAGGTAAGAAAATGATCAAAACTATAGAGTGTTGTGATCTTGTTGAAAGTAGTTCGAAACGGGTCGCTTTTAACTCACTTTGTTAAAAGTGAGCTAAAAGTATTTCGGTATGGTA
>OLKM01000357.1:132500-212500 GCA_900291075.1 Melanogrammus aeglefinus | reverse complement strand
GGTTCGAGGGCAAGCATGGATGTCTTGATACGTTTCATTCATTGTTTACGGTTTTTTAATCATCATCACCCAAACAACTTTACATCATCAGTTTCAGACGGAAAACAAAGAGCTGGCAATCACAACATGAGTCAGGGTTGATTTGGTAAACATTGGTTTTATTTACACAGTGACAGCACTCATATGAAGGACTCTACGAGTGCTTAAATACGCGTTTCGTTCATCTGGAGTGGGCGCGACTTTGCCCTGAAGCGGGGCGCTATTGGCCGATCCTCATGTCCTTCTCCTGCGATGGAATGTTTCGTCTATCCGACGAACGGACTGACAGATGGACAGCCAGCAGGCCGGCACAGAGCAAACGTACAAAAGAAACGCTTGGATTTAAAATAAAAAGGATGCTGTATCTATTTTTAAAACCACACGGTGGCTACCAGCAGAGGGCGGTGTCTCCTAGTTCAATCACAGTGCTTTATTTTGGCATGGGGCACACACCGTCACCGACATCATGGGCAAAGCAAAAAGTCATACAATAGAATACAAACATGTGGTACCAAATAAATAGCTAAAACAACAACCAACACTAGTATCTTTCTCTGAACAGACTGGAGTTGCATCCGACTCGACTGCTCAGGACTTGGTGGTGAACTCGACATTGAGCTGCTAATCCTGTCCTCGCACCAGGGGTGCATAACGTGAAGTAGGCTAGCCTGTCTAGTTTAGCTCTTAGCTATGTCTACAACCTCTAAAGTTGTACTGGGAGTTTCTGTGATACTGACGCTGAGCACCGTGGCCGGTGTGCACATTAAGCAGAGGTTGGACCAAGAGGTAAATAACCACTTAAAATAGCTTAGCATTAGCTAAAGCATTTACAATGAACCTAGCATGGTGCTAACTAGTTGCCCGTTGTCTTCAACGCCCTCCAGCTGACTCGTCAGGGATGAAACAGTATTCGTCATGTTGACCCTCTGAACAGAGATTAGCAATTGTCAAGCAACCACTTAACGTGTAATTGTTGATGATTATAAATCACCGTTATTTGGCTTTAAAATAGCAGCTCACAATTCTACTTCCGTTTGGTGTATGGAAGTAAAAGTCCCTTAAATAGTTGCTTAAACGTCGCCTCTGTTCCTCGGTGGTTCTAGCGGCTGCATCAGGGGGTTGTGCGGGACCTGGAGCGCTTAGAGCGAAAGAGAGAGAACCTTCGAGTCCTGGACCAGCAGAGGGTCCTGACCCAACAACTGGAGGCCCAGAGGGAGGCCGAGCAAGCCCACCACTAACCCAGGTACCACAGACACCTCCGCACCCAGTCTGCTACTGGTTGGACTGGGAGCTGCCCTCTGATCTTATTCAGACCACAATTTTATGCTGGTGCTCTTGGGAGCTGGCCAGTATGACCAAAATCTGCTACTGATTCTACTGGGAGCGGCCTCAAATCCCAGTCTTATTCTGATTTAATTGGTAGCTTCACAGTACAGCCACAGATTCCTGTGTGTGTGTGTGTGTGTGTGTGTGTGTGTGTGTGTGTGTGTGTGTGTGTGTGTGTGTGTGTGTGTGTGTGTGTGTGTGTGTGTGTGTGTGTGAGAGAGTGATACCTGTGCAGAAGTGTTTATGTGTTAACTGTCCAGGTGTGTGTTACCTGTACAGCTGTGTGTGTAAAGCAGGTGTGTGTGTTACCTGTCCATGTGTGTGTGTTAACCTGTCCAGCTGTGTGTGTAAAGCAGGTGTGTGTGTTACCTGTCCATGTGTGTGTGTTCATCAGTTTTGTGTGCCTCCTGTCCAGGTGTGTGGCTGAAGCATGGAGAGCAGCAGCGACCAGCTAGTGGGGGAGAACGACGACTTGTGCACGTCAGCCTCAGAGGGCCTGGAGGAAGGGGAGGTGGAGGGCGAGACGGTGCTGATGGTGGAGTCGGAGGACCAGGGCTCGGTGGACCTGTCCCATGAGCAGAGCGGGGACTCCCTCACCAGTGACGTCGGGGAGGAGGGCGAGGGAAGCTGGGCGTGCGAGGACATGGCGTTCTACTGCGACCGGTGTCACAAGTGGATACCCTCAGGTAGGACCCCTTAGTCAGTCAGCCAGCATGTTCAACTGTCCTTTGCAAGGTTTATCTGTCCGCCCGCAAGGTTTACCTGTCCATCTTTCTACTTGTACCCGTGTCTCGCGGGTCTCACCTGTGTACCTGTCTCACCTTCCACCTGTCTACCTGTGGGATCCACCAGGCCAGCTGAGAGGGGAGCAGCCCAGCTACTTGAAGGGAGACAACTTCTTCAAGTTCATCTGCTGCAGCTGCTCCGAGGACGGCAAGGAGAGCTTTGAGAGGATGAGACTCACCTGGCAGCAGGTAACCATAGCAACAGGATGAGACTCACCTGGCAGCAGGTAGCCATAGAAACAGGATGAGAACCATAGCAACACTAGAACCTGTGTGGTACGTGGTGGTGTAAGAGGCGGCGTGTCTTGTGTTCTAGGTGGTGATGTTGGCCATGTACAACCTATCGCTCGAGGGAACTGGTCGTCAAGGTTACTTCAGATGGAAGGAGGACATCTGCGCCTTCATAGGACGACACTGGACCTTCCTGCTGGGCAGTAGGTGAGGAACCACCACCACTACACGCATACTGGTAACACATTCTGGACCCACACTGCAGTAGTACTGAGGTACCACTGTGTAGTGCTGACAGTAAGCGAGGTACTACCGTGTAGTACTGGGGAATAAGTGAGGTACTACCTTGTTGTACTGGTCTATAAGTGATGTAATACCTTGTAGTACTGAGGTATGCAGTGTCAGTGAGGTACTACTGTGTAGTACTGAGAGAATGCGCTCATCCTTGTACAGAATGAAGAGGTGCTGTACAAAAACGGAATTATAGTTTAGATTTTTATTTTTTTCCCAAGCTCATAAAATAATTTGGGTCGCACATAAAGACAGGGTCGGTCGGAAACCGGAACCAAACAAAAAAAAAAAGTAGGCCTAAGTGAGCACTTATAAGTGAGCACTGGTCCCTGCAGGAAGAAGACCATCACATGGTGGAGCACGGTGGCTGGCTGCCTCTCTGTCGGCAGTCCCACCTTCTTCCGCTCCGGTGCTCAGGAGTTCGGAGAACCAGGCTGGTGGAAACTAGTCCAGAACCGACCCCCCACCCTGCGACCCGACCTGGACAAAACCACCACCAAGGCCAAAGGTAACCCTGCACTTTAACCTGCCAACCAGCGTCCTGCTAGGGCTTCCATTTTGGGGAGCTCGTTCATGTGTTTGTTGTTGTATATGTGTGGTTTACATGTTGTTTACTCGTTTTTTTAATGTAGCATGAATGTTTTATTTTGTCTTGTCCACTTGAAGTTGACCTGGGGTGTGACTGGTTTACTTGTAGTTTGACTGTTGTTTACTTGTAGTTTGACTCTTGTTTACTTGTAGTTTACCTGTTGTTATGGCCGACTAACCATAAAGGCCGTATAGCTTGTAGGTTGTTGTTATTCGATGCTTTGACGTGTGTGTCGTATCCAATCTTATTCCAAAAAAACCCATAGAACTCACGAGGAAGCAGGATAACTTGTGCGTGGTTTATTTATCCAAAAAACAAAAAACATCAGGTAATCCAAGTTTACATGATCTCCGGTCCAATACCGAAAGATGTTCAAAGTTATGATCCCTTTTGCTTTCACATCTTCATCCAATACAACATGCCATGAAAACACGACGACGACGGTCAAAAACTTATTTCGATCCACACCTACAAACTTCTCCGATCTAAATAACCAACGTTGTAAACATCTAACTGTCATGCGCAGAACCACAAGTTACGGCATTAATCGGTGTAAAACAATAGACAAAGCAAACGGACTAAATGCAAAACTAAACATATTAAGTATTATTCAAAACTTTTCATTACATATAGATATAGCAATAAAAATAACACACCTTTACAAATTGAAAATAAACTAAAATTGGCTCTTACACCTGTGGTTTATTTGTAGTTTGACTGTTTACTTGTAGTTTGAACTCTTGTTTACTGGTTGTTTATCCGTTGTTGTTGATTCCCTGTAGTGTCGAAGCCCACGCTGGAGCCCAGCATCACCGTGGAGGGCCTTAGAAGGCGTGGGGCCCGGAACCCTGTGGAGAGCGCCATGCAGCTGAAGGAGAAGCGCTCGCGCACCCAGGAGGCCAAGGAGATCCGGAGGGCCCAGAAGGAGGCCAGCTACACGGACCGCTCCTCCTCCTCCACCCCCGTAAAGATGGGGGCGAGGGGGGGCCGGCGCCCCGACCTCCTCCTGGAGAAGGGGGAGGTGGTGGACTTCTCCTCTCTGAGTTCCTCGGACCGCACACCACTCACAAGCCCCTCACCTTCTCCTTCGGCCGACTTCTCCGCCCCCGGGACCCCCGCCTCCCACTCGGCCACGCCCTCCCTGCTGTCAGAGGCCGACCTCATCCCTGACATCATGCCCCCCATGGCCCTGTTCCACGGTGAGATTTAACACTTTCCTCCAACCAGACCAGTGTTTAGCTGGCAGCTAAACACCCCTCCTTTTAATCTTGGTAAGCTAGCAGCTAAACATGTGCTGTGTTCCAATATCCATACTTCCATGAGCACACTTAAACATAGTACAATACCCGCACTCACTAAGCGCGCAGATTTTCCGCTGTCAGTGTGGTTCCAAATCGAATACTCTGTGGTGCACTAACCAGAAATTACGATCGCGACTGCCGCGCGGCTACGCCTCCCGCCGCGGCTACGCCTCCCGCAATAAACATCCCGCTTTGAACGGTGAACTCCATACGCCTAGCAGTTATAAAAAGCTATAAAAGCTATAAACACCACAAAATGAAAAAAACATTAATGCAGGCCATGTGAAAATTGCGCCGACGTTGGCTCAGCCTGGCGCCGCCCCTTCCACTACGTAGCTGAGATGGCTGCCGTTGAGTACGATAAGTGTACATCGGTCCACACTCCGAGGTTTGGCCCTTTTGGGTTCACCTTCCGGGTCCTTTTAGTACACTTCTTTTTGCGCCGATCTGAATTGGTACGCCCTGCGTAGTACGTACTCAAACTAAGTATAGTGAATACGGACAGTATGGATATTGAAACACAGCAATGCTCTTTGGGACCTCGGGTAGCTAGCAGATCTAAAGTCCTTCCGGGGGGGGGACAAAGGGATCAAAAGGGGAAGTCGGTGAATATTGAATCCCCGAGCGTTCCCTCTGCAGATGACGAGGAGCTGGAGGGGGAGGGGATGATCGACCCCGGCATGGAGTATGTCCCGCCCCCCAGTGCTGGCCACGCCCACCCCGGCCTGCCCCCCCGCCCACCGCCGCCACGCATCAAGCGGGAGGCCGACAGCGAGGGGGAGGAGGGGCCCCCCCACGCCGAAGACTTTGACGGGCCGCTGGCCCGTTGCGACAACCCCTCCCTCTCTGCCGAGGGGGGGCGGGGCGTGGTGGGCGGGGCCTCGGAGAGGAGGCGTGTCCACGCTGAGAAGAAGGGGGAGGGGCCCGGGTCGCCGAGCGGGCCCCGCTACGCGGCGCTCAGCCTGTACGAGGAGCGCATGTTGCTGCGGCGCCTGGAGGCGTGTCCGCTGGCGCTCGCCGTGACCCCCCAGGCGGCGCGGCTGCGCAGGAAGCTGGCGGTCCGGCAGGCCAAGCGGCAGCGAGCGCTCCCCCTGCTGGACGTGGACCGCTCCGTCTCCACCGCCCTCAGCCTGGTGGGGGCGCTGTACACCCCCGGGCCGCTGGTGGGACGCTTTTGCACCAGCAGCCAGGACCTCCGCATACTGGACCGCTTCCAGGTACACCCTCACACTGGGGCTACGGGGCTACACCCCCTACACTGGGGCTATGGGCTACACCAGGGCTAACTTACTACTACACCCCCTTACACTAGTGCTACCCTAGTACTGCGCTACCACTAGTGTTCTACCAAACATGTTTTTTCCTGTGTGTGTGTGTGTGTGTGTGTGTGTGTGTGTGTGTGTGTGTGTGTGTGTGTGTGTGTGTGTGTGTGTGTGTGTGTGTGTGTGTGTGTGTGTGTGTGTGTGTGTGTGTGTGTGTGTGTGTGTGTGTGTGTGTGTGTGTATATGTATGTAGACTCCCCAGGCCTCCAGGAGGGGGCTCCATCACCCGTCGGCCTCCTTCTGGCACCGCCTCATGGGCTCCGACGGGGGCCTGGACCCGGCCGTCAGGAGCCCCTACACCTCACGCTGCCTCAAGCCCTTCATCAGGTACACGCCCACCTGAGGCCCCGTGTTTGGGGGCACCTGTTGTTTTTAGGGGCCCCTGCGTTTATTAACTTGTTGTTTAAAGAACGGGTTGTTGTTAGGGGCCCCTGTGACATTTAACGTGGTTGTTACTGACGGGCCCGTGTGTGTGTGTGTGTGGGTGTGGGTGTGGGTGTGGGTGTGTGTGTCCTGTAGGAGGGACTATGAGAACAGGCCCCTGAAGATGAGGCTGCTGGCAGAGATCCGTGCGTACCCCCACAGGAAGGATCCCACCTGGGTCCCGGAACCCGAGGCCCCCATAGACTACTGCTACGTCCGGCCCAACCACATCCCCTCTGTCAACGCCATGTGTCACGACAGCTTCTGGCCAGGTAACCCCTCTGTGTGTGTGTGTCTGGCTGTATTGGGTTCAGAGCTTAAATGAACAGTATTCCAAAGCGGTGTAGCAGCCCATTGAGCAGCATGCTCTCTGTCCCCAGGTGTCGACCTATCCGAGTGCCTGCAGTACCCAGACTTCAGCGTGGTGGCGCTCTACAGGAAGGTGGTGGTGGGGTTTGGCTTCATGGTGCCGGATGTCAAGTACAACGAGGCCTACATCTCCTTCCTGTTGGTGCATCCTGATTGGAGGAGAGCTGGCATCGCCACCTTCATGATCTACCACCTCATCCAGGTAGGATAACATTGCCTAGGGGGCGGGGCTTATTACTGGGGTCAGAGTGCAAGTGTACACAAAAAGGCTCTGGTTAGTGGCAGGGCGCCAACCCCGGTGTCCGTATCACTCACCACGGAGTAAGGGGCTAACCCCGGGGTGACTCTGATGGTGTGGCCCTGATGGTATCCGTTGGGAGGGTCCTCAATGTGTCTGTGTGTGTGTGTGTGTCTGTGTTTCAGACGTGCATGGGTAAGGACGTGACTCTGCACGTGTCAGCCAGCAACGCGGCCATGCTGCTGTACCAGAAGTTTGGCTTCAAGACGGAGGAGTACATCCTGGACTTCTACGATAAGTACTACCCAGCCGACAGCACAGAGTGCCGCCACGCCTTCTCCCTGCGGCTCAGACGCTGACCACACTCACGCTGACCACTGTGATGCCCCTGGTGACGTCACACGCTGACCACGGTGACGTCACACTCTGACCACGGTGACGTCACACACTGACCACGGTGATGTTACTCACTGACACAGTGACGTCACACGCAGATCAGTGGTCACATGCTCACAGTGGCCTTCGGAGTGTGTTTTCTGAGGACTCTGGGTCATTTCCTTCCTTATAATTGAGACGACCATTCTGTCTTGTGTCATTTTCTGTTAATAAAGACTTCACCATGCTTGTACCTACTGGCTCACACTTGATTGATCATTGGCGTCCTTGGGTAACCTAAACAGACTGGTACTGTTGGGTTTACAGATGGTTGTGGTCAGCGTAATGGTCTGATGTTCGTGTGATATGAATATGATAGTCTGGTGTCCAGGGTGACTCCCAGATAAAAGAGTGTTCGATCCCGATGTCCGCAGTCTACCCGAAATCATCCTAGACCAAGATGCCCCCTCACCACTGATCTGCTCCTAATGATGTGGATCTGAATCCACTGAGTGTCTTTGGATGAAGTGCCTGCTTCATGGCTAAATAGTAGATCAGAGAGGGTGAAGGGTAATGTTCATTTGATGTGTAATGATGACCTCATATCCTGTGTGTCAGACTATGCTGTGGTCGGAGGTCACTATGATGGAAGTTATATGTATTTTAATATTTTAACATCTGTCCAACAAGAGAAATAATAAGTAACAAAGATTACATATGTAGAGAGGTGTTAATTTCAGTTGTAACTTAACACTTTGACATTCTTGAGCCAGCAGAAGTTAACCAACAGCTTTCTTAATTTCTAAACCTAAGTACACTTTGAGTTCAAAGTGCTGCGCTCCATCTGTCGCCTGGAATTTGAAGGCCAAACCCAGCGTCGTCGTGTGTTCAGACGTTATCTGACTGTTGATACATGCTTCTGTTTCCATGGTGCGGTTGATGTCACCGATAGTGGCACACACAATTCTGTAGAACCACCCTATCACAGCTGTCCTTCAGCCTGGTTCACCCCCCCTGGCTGACCGGCCCTCGCTATGATGTCATCATGCGGTCCTCTGGGCAGCAGTTCATCTCTGACTGTCGATCGGTCCTGCCGGTGAGGGTCAGCCGCTGTTGCTGCTGCTGCTGGCGGTGGCTGTGGGCTCCAGGCTGATCCTGGCCGGGTTCGGCAGCAGCGTACCCAGCAAGGTGTGTCCCAGCTGGGCCGCGAGAAGCTGCACCATGGGGGGGCAGCCGCAGGTCAGGGAGAGTTCGTACGGCGTGTCGCCCTGAGAGTTTCTCTTCATCCTGGCTCTGCACCTGTGATAGGAAGTATCCCGTCAGACAGGAAGTACACCGCGTCAGGCAGCAAGTACACCGCGTCAGACAGGAAGTACTCCCCGTCAGGCAGGAAGTACACCGCATCAGGCAGGAAGTACACCCCGTCAGACAGGAAGTACTGCCTGTCAGACAGGAAGCATCCCTAGGTATAAAGGAAGTACATCTAGCCAGAGAAGAATGTCTTTCACACAGGAAGTACACTCATCACACAGAAAGTACATCCAATCCAACAGGAAGTACACACCGTCACACAGGATGTACACCTTGTCACCAGGAGTACATTTGAAAGACAAAACAAAGGTGTGTGTTACCCCAGCAGGACTTTGGCAGACTGCAGGCCTCCAGAGCCCTGCGATGCTGCCTCATGGAGAGCAGTGTTCTTGAACCTGCAACACAAACGGTGCTGCAGCTTAGAGTCAAGTGTTCTAAAGAGAGGGAGAACGACTTAACAACCAAAACAACATCCCCTCCCTCTCTACATTTCTTCGCCGTTGAGTAGTGTTGAATTACACACACCTGTGATTGACACAAGATGGATTCCCTGACCCAATCAGGGACAAGGTGCCCTGATTATTCATAATGAGCTTCTAAAATGGAAATAGTCTCATACAGAGTCAGGTGCAGTCAGCTAGGAACAGAGATTATCACAGATCATGAAACTCACTAAAAGCCGATTGTTGCGTGCTGCTTGTACCATTTGTATAACAGATTACACTTACACTGGTATATATTAAATCTTACGTACTGTAGCATTAATAATACTAGTTTATATATTATCCTTACCTACCTTTAAGCACCTTTAATACTACTTTGAATCATACCTACAGCATCTCTAACGGTACTAGTTTATATTTTAAATCGTATCCACACCAGCAGGTAAAAAGTATCAAAAACACCTTTGGAGGCAGGTATGCGTATGTGTGTATCACTGTGTGTGTGTGTGTGTGTGTGTGTGTGTGTGTGTGTGTGTGTGTGTGTGTGTGTGTGTGTGTGTGTGTGTGTGTGTGTGTGTGTGTGTGTGTGTCCCCTTACGGTCCAGACTGTTGGTTGACATCGGCTCCTCTCTGCACCAGGACAGGGATGACGTCAGGGCGTCCGTTCACTACTGCAACCACCAGGACGGCATGCCCCTTACTGTCCTGACACATCGGGTCTGCCCCCTGTCAATCATTATAGGTCACGTCTTAAAGGCGGGGTCTCACCTTAAAGGTGAGTTCTCACTTAAAGCTGTGTTCTTTCTTAAAGGAGAAGTCTCCCCTTAAAGTTGGTGTCTGTCTTATAGGTGTTGTCCCACTTAAAGGTCTAGTCCTTAAAAAGTCAATTCAAAAAGTACATTCATTTATTTTATTTATTGGTGACGTATTTCGTTATATCTTACGGTTGTGCATAAAGTTGGGGTCTTTCCTACAGGTATAGTTTTTCCTTAAAGGTCGGGTCTCTTCCTATAGGTAGTAACATTTATGCTTAAAGTTTGGGTCTGTCCTTAAAGGTAAAGTTAGTCCTTAAAGGAGCGGACGGGGTGTTAGTCACCTGGTCGAGGAGTTGCTGCACCACAGCTACGCCGCCCTGCCCCCCCGGGCCAACCTCCTCCAGCAGCAGGCCGTCCTGCAGAACAAATCAAGTGCTCCATGAAAGACTCTGTTTCCATGGTGTTGAAGATGGACTGTTGTTGCTGGGCAACAGCCGTCACCTACCAGGGGCTTCTGGGTAGTCTGCAAGCGGGGCTTGGGCCGGGGTGCTGGTTGCTTCTTTCCTGCCAATCAGAACATCAGAATACACTGTTAGAGCTACATGTAGAGAGATACATATATAGCTACAGGTAGAGATACAGCTAGCGATACATGTAGAGATACAGGTAGGCAGGTAGAGCTATAGGTAGAGCTACAGCTAGATTTATGTAGAGCTACAGGTAGAGAAACAGGTAAACAGTTAGGGCTAAAGATAGACAGGTACAGCTACAGGTAGAGCTAGTTAGAGATACAGGTAAACAGTTAGACCTACAGGTAGAGCTACAGAGGGAGCTACAGGTAAACAGTTAGAGCTACAGGTAGACAGGTAGAGCTAGTTAGAGATACAGGTAAACGGTTAGAGCTACAGGTAGTCTGGTAAGCGATGGTATCCTCACCCAGACTGGTAGGGTTGGACCCAAGGTTCTGTCCCTCTGTAACGCTGCTCAGGGTCTGGGTTTGGTCTGGGCTCTCCCCAGCACGCCTCTCTCTGCTAGCCTACACAACCAAGAAGACAGTCTTCAGCCCGACCAGGACCCCTACCGGGACCCCAACCGGGACCCCGACCGGGACCCCTACCAGAGGGACTCACCTGGGTCCCCTGGGGCTCCAGTCCCCCCAGCAGGAAGCTGAGCCTCAGACTCACTTCGAAGTCGTCCTCCTTGATCACAACCGTCGTCATCTGGGAGAAGCAGAGTGAGCCTGTGAGTGTGTGTGTGTTGTGCGCGCGCGTGTGTGTGTGTGTGTGTGTGTGTGTGTGTGTGTGTGTGTGTGTGTGTGTGTGTGTGTGTGTGTGTGTGTGTGTGTGTGTGTGTGTGTGTGTGTGTGTGTGTGGTCTCACCTGCCCCATCCGAGGCTCCCCCAGCAGCGTTCTGAAGTGGGGGTTGTTCTGGGCGTAGGCGCGCAGGTGAGCACACACATGATCCACCTGCTGCCTCCAGTACCCTGAAACACATCCGCATCCTTCAATCAATTATATTGTATTTATTGTGAAAGATAGTATAATTTATTATTAATTATTAATTACCTAATTTAGGCTGAGTTTATTATATTAATCATTTAATATAGTATATAGTTTTATGAAGACGCAAATGTATCGTCCACCTCTTCCCGGGCTCACAGCAGTCAGTAGTGGCCTGCGAGGCGCTGCCTGCTCCACCAGCTCCCTCTGCTGGTGAGTCCTCTGTAGTTCAGCGGCAGACGGGTAGAACAGACCCACTGTCTGGGTTTGCCGGTCCGCGGTGGGCGGGGCCCTGGCCCGGGTGGCTTTGGTCTGCGAGGTGCTGTGGGAGGAGTTTGGGGAGCGCAGGGACCGCCAGGTGACTCCATTGGCGGTCAACCGTGAGCCCTGGGAACATGAATGGTTAATCTTTAAAGGCAGTACTCCACACATGACTCTTTGGTAAGTACTAGTTATAGTTATCAGTACCAGTATCGTACGTTGGCTGTAGTAGTGTATAACAGACCTGTGGGGGTGCCCCCCTTGCAGGGACAGAGGTGGCGTGGCTTCGGTGGGGGGCGACCAATAGGAGGCCGCATGCGGAAGCAGTTAGGAGGCATAGGGGTGGCTGCTGGCGCCACAGCCCCCACATAACACACTGCTCAGAGGGTGGGAGGGCTTACACAACACACACACACACACACACACACACACACACACACACACACACACGCGCACAGTGGTTAGAGGGGATTGGTTGGCTAGTCTGAGTCTGGAGAAGGTCGACACGTTGTTACATGATTGGTGTGTTGAAATGTTATGTGGTGAGTAAAATGGTAGTTGTGTGGTAGTTAGTTAGAGTTAGGAGTTAGTGATGGGTGGTGGGTAGAGGTTGTTGGTGGGTAGTTTAGAGGTAGTTCCAGCTAGTTAGTGGTAGTTAGAGGTAGTTAGAGTGGTTAAGGAGGTACCTTGGCGCCGCACCAGTCGCAGAACCTAGCGTCCTGGTTGTTTGGTGCGCTGACACTGGGAGCAGGCCAGCCTCTGGTCGCCTGCAGGGGCGGGGGAGGGGCCGCCGTTCTGGGCCGCAGAACACACTGTAACCTCACAACAACACACTGTAACCTCACAACAACACACTGTAACCTCACAACAACACACTGTAACGACACACTGTGACAACACAACACACTGTAACAACACAACACACTGTAACCTCACAACACACTGTAACCCCACAACACACTGTAACCTCACAACACACTGTAACCTCACAACAACACACTGTAACCCCACAACAACACACTGTAACCTCACAACAACACACTGTAACCCCACAACAACACACTGTAACCCCACAACAACACACTGTAACCCCACAACAACACACTGTAACGACACACTGTAACAACACAACACACTGTAACCTCACATCACACTGTAACCTCACAACAACACCCTGTAACCCCACAACAACACACTGTAACCCCACAACAACACACTGTAACGACACACTGTAACAACACAACACACTGTAACCTCACATCACACTGTAACCTCACAACACACTGTAACCTCACAACAACACACTGTAACCTCACAACAACACACTGTAACCTCACAATGCACTGTAACCTCACAACGAACTGTAACAACACAACACACTGTAACCTCACAAGGAACTGTAACAACACAACACACTGTAACCTCACAACGAACTGTAACAACACATCACACTGTAACCTCACAACGAACTGTAACAACACAACACACTGTAACCTCACAACGAACTGTAACAACACATCACACTGTAACCTCACAACGAACTGTAACAACACAACACACTGTAACCTCACAACAACACACTGTAACCTCACAACAACACACTGTAACCTCACAACAACACACTGTAACAACACAACAACACACTGTAACGACACACTGTAACAACACAACACACTGTAACCTCACAACGCACTGTAACCTCACAACGAACTGTAACAACACAACACACTGTAACCTCACAACGCACTGTCCTCACAACAAACTGTAACCTTCACGACGAACTGATAACACAAAAACACTAACACCACACTGTACTCACATACATTGGAAACACAGTTAGCACGGTTGTGTGGGGTTTTCAGAAAGGGTTTTTTTTTTCAGGTTCTTTACCCAGGCAGGGAGTGGGACGATCCGTTCTCACAGTCACACCAGTGGGAGATATGCACTGGTTATCCACACCTGCAACACACACACAGAACTTGTCTGCATCCACAACACACACACACACACACACACACACACACACACACACACAACACACACACACACACGCACATACACACAAACGCACACATGTACATAACACACCACACACAGACCACAGTAGGCAACAGACAGGTAGGAACATAGGGCAGATTATAACCACGTTACACTAGTGTACCTCCAGCTACATGCTCCTGGCTGAGGATCAGGTTACCTTTAACTTGATGCGGGCTTGGGGCCTAGTTGAGGTGGGATGCGCTCACAGATCAGACAGGAGGGCGTGTGGACAGGCCACAGTGTGTTACAGACAAACACAAGACCCTCCATCTGAAACCACACAACACGTACGACGTAAAACTCTTATAAAGAACCTCATCTACCTGCACATTGCCCAAGACATCCAACAGCTCGTTGCCTTAAATGCTACAGAAGCGGTGCTTTTTAGGTGATTTAGTGTGTGTAGCGTTGGGAAGGTTGTGTGGTATGAGGTGGCAGTACCTGTCTGGCTTCAGTAGGGGCCGTCCTTTGTCCCGGGACGGCGGAGGAAGTGAGGCACCCAGTTGGATACAAACCGGCGAGAAATAGATCAGACGACCGATCACACAAAAACACCTGGTGCCACCTGGACAGATATAGTACACCCTGGACAGATATATAACCTGGTACAACCTGGACAGATATAGCTATACACCTGGAAATATACAATACACCTGGTAACAACCTGCACCAGTAGTAGTACACACTGGACAGATATAATACACGTCGGTACACCCTGGTGCGTATATAGTTCACCTGGACATATGCTGGAACACCCTGGACAGATATAGTACACCTGAGAGAGATGTAAATACCCTGACATATATACACACTGGTACAACCTGGACCAGATATTGTACACCTGGACAATAATTAATAACACCTGGTACACCTGGAGAGATATAATACACAGCTGGTACACCTGGACAGATAGAGACGACAGACAGACTACAGACAGAGTAGACGGACAGACTGTGGTCAGACAGACTTCAGACAGACAGGCTCGTTACCTGAGGAAGTCTGCTTCTCGCTGGACCCTAGTGCTCTGGGAGTGGCTTGTTGTGGCCTGCAGTGTCTTCCTGGAAGTTACAGGGAAGTTAGAGGAACTGAAGGCTGCGAGGGGGATCATGTAGTGATTGTCATGTAAGTGATTGTCATGCAGTGTGTCAATGTAGTGATTGTGTATGTAGTTATGTCATGTAGTTAGTGACGCAGTGGTCATGTAGTTAGTGATGTAGTTATGTCATGTAATTATGTCATCTAGTTATGTAATGTAGTTAGTGATGTACTTATGTCATGTAGTTATGTCATGTAGTTAGTGATGTGCTTATGTCATGTAGTTATGCCATTTCGTAATTGATCTAGTTAGTCATATTAGTTAGTGATGTGGTGATGTATGTATTAGTGATGTGGTGGGGGTGGTGGGGGGTACCGGTCTTGGGGGTTCTGTGGGGGGGGAGCTCTCGGTCTGGGGTCTTGGGTCCAACGACCACTGAGAACCCAGCGCTCTCCAGATGAATCTAGAACACTGAAACACACAGAACACACACAGAACACACAGAAACACAAGGTCAGGGTCCACAGAACACACAGGGTCCATCAGGGTCACAGAACAACACAGAGGTCAGGGGTCACAAAACACACAGGGTCAGGGTCAAGAACACGACAGGTAGGGGTCAACAGACACACAAGGTCAAGGGGTCACAGAACACACAGGGTCAGGGACACAGAACACAACAGGTAGGTCACAAAACACACAGGGTCAAGGTCACATTACACACAGGGTCACCAGGGGTCACAGAACCACAGCAGGTCAGGGCTCGACACGAACACAGGTCCATCAGGGGACACAGAAACACACAGGGTCAGGGTCACAGAAAAACAGGGTCAGGGACCACAGAACAACCCAGGGTTGGAATGTATACAGAGAGACCTCCACACCTGCAGGACTTTGCAGCAAGACGCGCTGGGGTACCCTTCCTGTCCACTGCAGTGACTCTGGCCCAATCCCTTGAAGTCAGAGTCGGCCCAAGGTCTCCTAGTGTGTGGTAGTACTATCTATGTATCCTAGTAATAATAGTAGTGCAGTGTATAAGTCTTCAGTAGGTAATAGAGCTGAGAACCTTGTCTTGGAGGTCTTCCTGGCCCTCCAGCGACGTACATTAACGACACCAAAACACTTTGGTCACGGTAGAACTCTGCCTGCCATCCCCTGAGGGGGGGCGCTGGGGGGCAAATGAATAATGGTACCCATCAATCACCTGGAGAGCTGGTTAATGAGTAATGAGGCCTCACCTGTACAGGCCCGAGTTAAGTGTTTAAGGAGATCTACCGTGGTGACAGGCTAGGTGAAGTTGGGTAATGAGAAGGCCTTGAACCGGTGTACAGCGGCGTGAATGATTAATGGAGCCTCACCTGGTACAGCTGAATTTAATGGGTATGAAGGGCCTACCGTGGTGACAGCTGAGGGTAACTGTTAGAGTGAAGGCCCTGCCCTTTTACATAGCCTGGGTTAAATGTAAGGAAGAACCCAACCTGACGCTGGTATAAGTTAAGGAGCCTCAATGGTGAACTGCTGGGTAAGTTGTTAAGGAAGCCCACCTGGGTTACAGGCAGGGTAGATTGGTGTAAGGAAGGCCCTTACCTGTGAGCAGCCAGCAGCCCCTGACGGAGAGCCTTCCGGGGGGAGAGGAAGGGCTGCCGCGTACCTCAAGGTGGAGTTTCCCCCCTCGCACGCGCCTCCACCGCCTCGGACGACAGCCATCCAGAGGTAAAGATCGCACGATCCGAGAGGCTAGCACAGCACACACACCACGCACACACGGCCAGCAACATCCCAACACAGCAACACAGCCCCACACACACACGCCACACAGGCAGTCAGGAGCACGGTCGTGTGGTGACGGTGGCTAAGGTGCTGTGATCGTGAGCAATAACCCGTCCGGACTGTCCGAGGGTGGGAAAGAAGAGGTGCAGGCTGGGGAGGTAGGGGAGAGAAGGTTGGGGAAGTGGCTGGGAGTGAAGGGGAGCAAGGCTGGGGCGGGGGGGGGGGGGGGTAGGGGAAGGAGGCGGGGAGGTAGGGGAGCAAGAAAAGACAGCGGTCAAACATAAAGTTTTTCCCTTCTCATAGAGACTCAGTCTGAATGAAGACTCGAACAGAGTAAGATCCGTGGACGTAAGACGGTAAATGCCTGACACCAGGCGGGGAGAAGATTGGACCAGTTAGCAGTCGTTGATTGCGGAATGGCCCAGTGCTGCTGGTCCGGTTGCGCGCCATCCCTACCGACAGCAAACACAGACAAAAGAAGGTTGGAAGAAAGAAGAAACTGAAGAAAGAAGGAATTAGGAGACGTCAAGCAGCGTTAAAGAAGGGATTGTGGTACCTGATGTCATCTCTAAACAGGTGTTGCGGGTCCAGCCTCAAGCCCGTGCGCTGTCCGGGACCCGGCCCGCGGAGGGTGAAGGAGGCGCGAGCTGCCGACCGAACCCGCTGCCAAGGGTACAGGTTCCGACCAGCATGGTAGGGACCGTACTTGCTGCGTGACGTTAAGTAGCCAAGCGTTACTTCAATAGAGATGAGTCGCTTCTTAGATAAAGAGCTGGTTGTAGGTTCCCTGTCCCACCGGCCTCACTCGCGCCCGGTCAAGCACCAGCACCCAAACAACCCGTAGAACGGGTGGCGTTAGTTTTGTCAGACCGACGCGGCGGAAGTTGGTGACCCAAATAAGGCCAGTGGCGGACCGAGTAACGTAGGAAAGTGAAAGCAAAGAGAAAGGTTGACGTAGTGGTTTATAGCGATCGCTAAAAGGTTCTGTAAAAAAAGGATAAGTGTAGAAGAAGTTTTTAGCGATCTAAGAAGGTGGTTTAATAGTCATGAAAGTAGAGTGGGAGGCGGCTGATGCAAATTTTGGTTGAACAAGTCCGTGAGGTTAGTCACCGTTGAGTCAACGCGCTGTTTGCGTCTGGGAATGTGGTTTTGGCTTTAGTAAATGATCACCAAATCCCGAGATACCGGCATGGTTGTATATTGTTCCGTTGAACGGTTACGTGTTACAATCAATAACTTTATCAAATTAATAGGTGCAGGTAACAAATGGAGAATGGTGTTGTTGTTGTGCATTAATGCAAGTGGCAAAAACAGATAAAACGGCGGGTGCACCGTATTTTGATCAGGCACTTTCGGTCTGCTCATTTAGGCCCCGCACAGCTGGCGAGCTCCACGCCCTGACGTAGCAGTTGTTGAGTGCAACAGGCTTTGACAACTAAAGAGCTGTTCAAACTGAAGACCGTCATCACCCCATACGGTCACAAGGTACAGAACGACGAAGGCCGACTCGCAAAAGTAAGGAAGAGTGTGACCCTGCGATGCGGGGCGGTGAAGTGACAACAGGTCCAGTCATTCAATTAACTAGCTGCAGGCTACCGAGCGGTCAGGACACACTGCTCTATTGAGGAGGGTCTGACGCCCATGACGAAACTACTTTATCACTGGACGTTCTTGTGTTAACCCAATCAGTTTAAACCCTAAAAAGGCCTACCTAGTTATACCCGATATAAAAATGAATCCGTTTTTATGCCTCCTCTATTTAAATAGCCCCTATAGTGTACAGTTTAGTAGCTACACTGAAAATGTATTTGACACTTCAGTGCTTAAAGGGTAAATGGTGCTGTTTGATATGGTGTAATTCTACTGAGCAGGGCAGCACCTTCAAGCTGTCTCTCTCGCTCTCTCTCTCTGAAGGATCAAGGAGCTCTGTATACAGTTCCCTCAGGGGATTACGGACCAGGTGATCCAGAACGACATGCCCCACCTGGAGCCCACGCAGCGGGCCATGGTCATCAACAAGCTGCTGTCTGTGGTAGGAACCACCGGGACCACTGGGGACTGGGAGGAAGACTCGGATCTGGGAGGAAGGTTCTGGGAGGAAGACTAGGGTCTGGGCTAGAAGGAGTGCCTTGGATGAAGACTAGGGGTTTTGTCCAGAAGGGTTGTCGGAGGAAAATCTAGGGTCTGAGTACTGAATGCGATGTTTCTGTTGTGTAGGGTCAGTTGGACTTGCTGAGGAACAGCTCTGGTCTCCTGTATCGTATGAAGGACGCTCAGTCTGCCAGGTAAACCACAAACTCCTTTGTACTGGCACTAACGCTGCTTTACCCGTGGCCCTGCCCACACGTGTTTCCATGCCAATATTGATCTGGGATGATACCCGATTGGCTTACACTGATCATAATAGTCATGCAAACAAGCTCTGCTTTCTAATGTGCCCCCCAAAGTCATGGAGCTGCGAATGTGGACACACCTCCTGGTGTTCTGAACACAATTCCACTTCTCTGTTTCCAGCTGTCGCTGCACCTAGGGAAGGCGCTAAAGTTTAAGGATTGTGATTATTGCAGTACCAGTACTACAGTATGATTACTGCAGTATCGACTGCCGTATTATGTTTACTGCAGTACCAGTATTATAGTAGGGTTACTGCAGAACCAGAAGTGTAGCAGTTCTACAGTATGAGCACAATCCCTGAAGTACCAGGACTACAGTATGATTACTGCAGTATTGTTGGAACTACAGTAGCAGTACTACAGTATAACTATAGTATCTGTATTGTTGCAGTAGTGTAGCAGTACTTCAGTACAACTATAGTAGCTGTATTGTTGCAGTACTACAGTAGCAGTTGTGTAGACGTACTCCAGTATAACTACAGCAGCAGTAGTGTAGAAGTACTGCAGTATAAACGGCAGTACTCCAGTATAAACTACAGTAGCAGTAGTGTAGCAGCTGACGTGTTATTTGTGCTGTCTCCCCCAGTAAAGATGAAAGGGCTCGACAAACACAGGAGAAAGCTGGTCTACCAGATCATCGAGGACGCAGAGGCAACAAAGGTGAGACCTTGAGATTCCTTAACCTTCTTCTCTTTCGGTTTGTGCACGACTTGCAGTAATTCATATGTGGCGACAATAAATGAGGCTTATCACCCTGCGTCCCTCTGAAGGCTGAACACTGGGTATCTTTTTCTTTTTTTAATCCTCTGATGTGTCTAGTCTGAACTGATGTGCGATAACATAAAAAAAAAAACACCACAGCAGCGTTGTGGGTCTCAAGGGGATAATGTTTTAGAACTACCTTCTGGCCTCTAGATGTAAATGAAGCTGTTGTTGTCCTTCTATAGGTATCTGGACAAGAGACATGCGCTTCAAGAGCAACCTGCCCCTGACTGAGGTCAACAAGATTCTGAAGAACCTGGAAAGCAAGAAGCTGATCAAGGCCGTCAAGTCGGTCGCTGTGAGTTCTCTGTGTGTGTGTGTGTGTATGTTGGTATGTAGGCCTCCTAAGAAGAAGGTGTACATGCTTTAATGTGTGTGTAGTAGGCCTCTAAGAAGAAGCTGTTCATGCTGTAGTGTGTGTGTGTGTGTGTGTGTGCGTGTGTGCGTGTGTGCGTGTGTGCGTGTGGTAGGCCTCTAAGAAGAAGGTGTACATGCTGTACAACGTGCAGCCGGACCGCTCGGTGACGGGCGGGGCCTGGTACAGCGACCAGGACTTTGAGTCGGAGTTCGTGGAAGTCCTCAACCAGCAGTGCTTCAAGTTTCCTGTCAGAGTAAGGTTGAGTCATTCCTCAGGCAGGTTAACCACTTAATGTAGTTAAAGGTCCGGCTTGTAGAACTGAGTGCCAACTAGTGGTGAGGTGGCAAGATTAGAAACCAACAGTCTTCCCCCCCCCCCTCCCTCCCTCTCCTACGGCGGCCTGTACTGGCCAGAACTGTGTACTGTGCCAGTAGCGTTCTTGCAAAAAACTATGTCAACGGCTATATGACCGGCATCAAAAGTCAAGTAGCCCAGGTCGAGGTGGGTTGCGTTCCTGGATAGATTAGATGAATTCGATCATAAAAGAGTCCGCTGAACCAAATCGTTATTTTTTAATTTTTTTGTGTGGTAATGTCTTGCATGATTATCAATTTAGTAATCTATGATATTTAATCACTTCGATCCCTAACCCTAACCCTGTTACTGAAATAAGACTGAAATTGAGAGAAAACAGGAGAGAAAAAAATGGAGCTGTCTGCCAGATGAGGTGCTACTCGTGTTCAGAAGGGAGGGCTCACTAAGTGTGTGTGTGTGTGTGTGTGTGTGTGTGTGTGTGTGTGTGTGTGTGTGTGTGTGTGTGTGTGTGTGTGTGTGTGTGTGTGTGTGTGTGTGTGTGTGTGTGTGTGTGTGTGTGTGTGTGTGTGTGTGTTGCAGGCGGAGGTGGCCCGGGACAGTAAACAGAGTCCCGATGATCCAGAGTGAAACAGACTCCTTCTTGCCACGTCTCTATCGAGGTCTGGAAATACATCTGTGAGCTTGGGTATTAGTAAGGTGAGTCTGCCTGTCTCACTCGTCCAGTAAGTGAGTGCCTGTCTCACCTCACTAATGAGATAGTCCTATACCTGTCGCTCTCTCACACAGTAAAGGTTGAGAGTCGGTCGTCTCACTCACACACAGTAGCTATATTCAAAGCTAAGAGGGTATTTGCAAGCTATAAAACGAAACTATTAAAATATCCAGCATCTATAATAAGTATATGGGTATAAGCAGTCAAATTTTAAGCTTTCGTTTTTTAGCAGCTATATTAAAGCGAAGTATATTAAATCTAGGGGTATACAGCCTCGGTTAAAAGCTAGCTATATTAAAAGCTAAAGGTATATGCAAGCTATATTAAAGTTATCTACATTAAAGCTAGGGGTATGCAGCTATATTAAGCCTTCTGCTTCTCGTCAGGTGGATCCTGTCCATGGAGGACATCGAGACGATCCTCAACACGCTGATCTACGACGGCAAGGGTGGAGATGACCATCATCGCGGCCAAAGGAGGGGACGGTGGGCATGTGTGGACGGTCAGATGAAGCTGTTCCGTGGGGTCACCCCGGTCATCCAGCCCACTGGCCTCGTCAAGACACCCCTGCGGACTCTGCCCGGGTAAGGCCACTTCCTGGTTTCCCCTGGCCCGCCCACTTCCTGAACACACCCCAACCCCTGCCTGTACATGCACACCTGTATAGCCACACATTG
This sequence comes from Melanogrammus aeglefinus, assembly GCA_900291075.1. Taxonomy (NCBI): domain Eukaryota; kingdom Metazoa; phylum Chordata; class Actinopteri; order Gadiformes; family Gadidae; genus Melanogrammus; species Melanogrammus aeglefinus. The sequence goes on along the minus strand of OLKM01000357.1, from coordinate 190,879 downwards.
TGCTAGTCCTCCAGGTGTCTGAGTGTTCTGCTTTCCCCCAGGTGTTTGACGAGTGCCACGAGGGCGGCGAGATCTCGCCGTCTCGCTGCATCTACATGACCGAGTGGCTGAACTTCTAGCGCCCTAGCCTGGGCCGCCATATTATTTTCTCGTGAGGAAAAGCTTGTAAATCTGTTGTATGTAATTTAGGAATTCTTGGGAATAAAAACAAAAACAAAAAGGTTCAGAACTTGTAACAACTTTATTTTGGAACGATTTGTATTTTTTAGAAAAGGTTTCGAGTCATTCAGCTGTGAATGACTCGAAGTGCAGCTCCTCCCCCTCCTCACAAGGCCCCTCCCCCTCTACACAAGGCCCCTCCCCCTCCACACAAGGCTCGTCCTTGAGCCGTTGCCCCGGGCGACCTCATCACGCTGCCTTGAGCTTTTTGACGGCAGCGATGAGCTCCGGGAACGCGGTGTTCTGGAAGTGCCCGCGGTCGGAGTAGCGGTGGAGCTCTGTCTGGAGGTGGTCCGCCACCTCCTGCTGCTCCTCCCAGGGCAGGAAGGGGTCGTCCGAGGAGCCGAACTGGACCAGATGACCCGCGTTGCTCGAGATGCTTGACCAATCCCACGGACGATTGAAGTATCCTGAGGGACGATAACACCTTGGTTACACTACCAAACCCCTACATGCTCCTTAATGACGTCTAATGTATAACCCCTGCCTGCTCTTAAATGCCCTCTGTAATGTCTTGCTCTTTAATTACCTTTCTCTACTGACCAACCCCTACCTGCTCCTTAATAACTTATGTCTACTGTCTAACCCCTACCTGCTCTTTAATGACCTGTTTCTGTACTGTAACCCCATCCTGCTCCTTAATGACCTGTCTCTACTGTTTAACCCTTACCTGCTCTTTAATGAACTGTCTCCCCTACTGTCTAACCCCTATCTGCTCCTTAATGAACTGTCTCCCCTACTGTCTAACCCCTATCTGCTCCTTAATAACCCGTCCCTCCTGCTGTCTTACCCCCTACCTGCTCCTTAATGACCTGTCTCTGTACTGTCTAACCCCTCCATTCAAGTTTCGGTGGGTTCTCTTACCGCTGGCTCGCTCCGTCTCGTCTCCCAGGTCAGAGACGTACGCTCCCACTAGGATGATCCCAAACACCTTGTGGCTCTCTGCATACCTGAACACCACATTATTAGTAGAGGATCTAATCTGATCCGTTTCACCTCCATCTCTTATCTCAGCCTTCATATTAGTGATGATGTTAATCATCACTAATATGAAGTCTCTCACATAGTTTCCGGGAAATACTGGGATAACCTTCTCCGGCAGTGCAAGTGTTTTTTACTATTCACATGTGCAGCTACATTCTGGAACATTTCTATGTACTATATATGAAGAAGTGATATTACGTATGTAATAATAGTTGATGGTATGTTTGATGTTCTAGTTATGGTACATGTTATAAGTGTTGAATACATTCTATTTAGATGTTATATACGTTCTGCTCTAACTCTAACCCTAAGTTAGTGATGTTATATTTGTTATACAAGTGATATAATATATGTTGTAATATGGGATGTTATGTTATATAAGTGATGTTATATACTATTATATAGGTGATATTCTGTATAATAAGTGATCTATACGTTGTACAGGTGATGTACTGATTTTGGCTCCTCACCTCAGGGCAGCAGCGGCTCCAGAGCTGTGACCGATGATAACAGTCTCCTCATCACATCCCATCTCCTCCATGAAGGGCAGCCACACACTCTCCCTGGCAGTCACTAACACACACACACACACACACACACACACACACACACACACACACACACACACACACACACACACACACACACACACACACACACACACACTACAGTCACTAACAGTGTACACACACAGTATCTACACACACTTAAAAGGATGCGTTCTCGTTTAACTTACCTGGGTCAGGCATATTTTTCAGCATACAGGTCATATCCGGAATCTAAGAATATACAAACGATTCGGCATCATTTCGCGATAACAATTTTGTTATCCCGCAGCACAGCAGTTTCCCATCAACGGGGTCCCGGATTTGCTGTATTGTTGTCCTGGCTAGAGAGACCAATTATGAACTGAACACTATTCAAAACTATAATCAGGGAATAATAGAAGGTCCCCTTTTCGATACTTCTGATTGACATCGCGCTGCTGTACAGTCGACACAGTTATTACTCTGTTGCTTTGCTTTGACATGCTTCACCCCGTGTGTGTTTACCTTGTCGATCTGTTTACGGGCCCATCCGTACCAGTTAGACCGCTCCACGTCTCCAGATCCGTTCCCCGGGACAATCACGGCTTTCCTTAGAGGCATTTCTTATTTCTGAATGAAACCACGACCGTAGTAAATCTAGTGAACTTCTCATTCAGTCGCAGTTAAAAGTGGAGCAGGAAGATATCAACGTGGAATAATGTAAGCCAATCACAACCCTCATACTGTGCAGCCAATCACGTTTGTTATATTATGCCGGTTACGGTTGGAACTTTAAGTTATTCTAATTGACGCTGATAATGAATGATGGTCGTATTGAAGCCAGCGCAGGTGCGTCATCACGTGAAAATGCGCCCGTAATGACTTTTACGTTGGCTAAAATTTGATTTGAAAGCGAAACTATGTCATTATTTGTCTTTATTTGTTTGTTTTTATAGAGGCCAAATTCCCTTAATTTCTCGGGTTTTTTTTATTGTTCAGCTAGCTTTTAAACAGAAAATGTAATGTGCTGATCATTAATGTGATCAGGCCATGAATGAAAAAAGCTGTAGCCTATGCACATAGCCTATATCAGTTTTTGAATACGTTTCTTCTAATGAAGAAAGAGAGAAACCTCTCGGACTCTCTTCCTCTCAGCCTCCCCTTTGTGTCCGCTCAGCCTCCCATCTACCTCCTCTCAGCCTCATCTCAGCTGCCACTAGTCCGTGCGTAGAACTCTAGCCTCCACCACCTGCACCTCTCCAGCCTCCACCCCTGCACCTCTCCAGCCTCCACCACCTGCACCTCTCAAGCCTCAAACCTTTAACCTCGCCAGCCTCGACCACCCATTTCCAAAATCCTTTAGCAAGATGCCGTATAAAGCAGTTTTAGGATTTCAATCACACACACACAAAACACATGCATTAAACACACACACGCAAAACACAACACTTATGTTTCATAAAAAGCTGGCTAAAGTGAGGAGGAGGGAGAGGAAGGGTGAGAGGTGATAATGGGTGTTTTTCTTGTTAAAAGAATGACATCACTTGGCAACCCTGAGAGAGAGAGAGAGAGAGAGCGAGAGAGAGAGAGAGAGAGAGAGAGAGAGAGAGAGAGAGAGAGAGAGGAGAGAGAGAGAGAGAGAGAGAGAGAGAGAGAGAAGAGAGAGAGAGAGAGAGAGAGAGAGAGAGAGAGAGGGGGGGGGGGGGAAGAAGAGAAGAACATTCTGTAGCTTCACTCCTAACCCGCCCCTCTGACAGGAAAAGATGACATCATCTTTCCCCTCTGGTGTTCTGACAGAGTAACAAGGACTCTCTCTCTCTCTCTCTCTCTCTCTCTCTCTCTCTCTCTCTCTCTCTCTCTCTCTCCCTCTCTCTCTCTCTCTCTCTCTCTCTCTCTCTCTCCAGATCTTGCCCACGTGCAGTAGACCAAGGCAGCAGCTGTGGTCAGGTCTCCTCCAGTAGTGGTTCTGTTCTGAGCCCAGCGACACAGAGCCGGGCCTGGGGTCGCGACCCCGCCATGTCAGAGGGGGGATGGGTGCGTCGGATCCAACCATTTGTCATCGGGACCAGGCTGTCCGCCCCGCCAGACCCCCAGGACCAAGGAGAACCCAGCTGGTCTCCCTGTCCCACTGGACGCGCCGCATCAGACCGGACCTGCTCAACCGGGCTGGAGGAAGAGGAGGAAGAGGTGGAGGACTCCCTGTCTCTGGCCTACTCCTCCTCACGCTCTATCAGGAAGATAGCCATATGCAGGGGGTGCCAGCCTGGATCTCCAGACCCGAGAGAGGCAGATCCTGGAACTCCAGATCTTAGAGAGACAAGCCCTGGACCTCTAGGCCCTAAAGGCACAAGTCCTCCAGACCCTGGATCTCTAGACCCTAGAGAGACAGATCCTGGGACTCCAGGCCTTAGAGAGACAAGCCCTGGACCTCTAGGCTCTAAAGACACAAGTCCTCCAGACCCTGGAACTCCAGATCTTAGAGAGACAGACCCTGGAACTCCAGACCATGGATCTCTCGACCCTAAAGAGACAGACCCTGGACCTCACGACCCTAGAGACACAAGACCTCTGGACCCTGGACCTTTCGACGATAAAGAGACGGGAACGCTCCACCCTAGAGACACAAGACCTCCAAATCCTGGCCCTTTCTTCGACCCTAGAGAGACAGGAACTCCAGGCCCTAGAGACACAGGACCTCCAAACCCTGGACCCCTTGATCCTAGAGAGACAGACCCTGGACCTCACGACCCTAGAGAGACAGACCCTGGACCTCACGACCCTAAAGAGACAGACCCTGGACCTCACGACCCTAAAGAGACAGACCCTGGACCTCACGACCCTAGAGAGACAGACCCTGGACCTCATGACCCTAGAGAGACAGACCCTGGACCTCACGACCCTAGAGAGACAGGCCGTGGAGGGCCAAGGGGTGTCCAGGCATCATGGGAGGAGGATCAGCCTGGAGGAACATGGAGGGTCTCAGCAGTGGAGGAGAAGCTCTGTCCCCCTGAGGTAAACATCAGCTGGTCCAAGACATCCAGAATGATACAACGCTCATCAACAATCATAAACAGCCCTCATACAGGCATGATGAATACATGATTCTACTACTATACTAATACACACATGATGAATAGAGGATACTCAAACAATACTTATACAATACTAATAATAACATGACTATATCATACTCCATACAATATTAATACAATACTAATACTAACATGACTAAATGATATTCATACATTACTCATACAGACATGATGAATATATGATTCTACTACAATACTAATACAGATATGATGAATATATGATACTCATACAATTCTAATATTAACATGATGACTTTATGCTACTAATACAATACTGATGCTAGCATGGATTGTATGATACTCATACAATACTAATGCTGATCATTTGTTTCCTCCTTTGATTTGCTGTCCATCAGTTTATTGTCAGAAAGGTCTGTACGTTCAGTAAAATGATCGATAGATCGATGATACTTGAATGGTTTCATATTGAATAGCTACAAGTGCTAATGTTCCCAATAAGGAAACCGTAAGGATGCATCATGCCACACTAAATGATTATGATTAATGTGTTAATTATGTGTTATTACATGACGAAAAAAAATTAGGAAAAAAAAGTTTCAAATAGCAGTTCTAGACTGTCAGGTAGAGCCAATCAGCAACTTCCCTATCTTGTCCAGTGTTAGTAGCTGTTGGGATGCCCTTCTCATTGGTCCACACAGGACGTTCCCTCTCATTGGTCCACACAGGACGTTCCCACCCATTGGTCCACACAGGAATTCCACATTACTGACAGACAGGGCCAGCTGAAAGCCTCCAATCCAAAAGGTCTTCGCCCAATCCATCCTATGTAAACCTTCTTTGGTGAGGTTGTTTGATGAGGGCTGTTTCTTGTTTGCCAGGAGTCACGCCCCCTGGTGGCGGGGTCAGGTGTGGAGGAGGAGGAGCCACAGAGGGACACAACCTCAGATCACCTGTACGGCAGAATCACTTCTACGCTACATTTGCATTATCAGTGTTCACATTTTATTAATTTTGTTTGAGGGAATATATGTCTGTGTGTAGATTGGTTGTTGTATTTATAATGTGTTATATATATAATTTGAGTGTGTGTGTTTGTGGTGTGTGTAGATTATCTTCTTTGTTAGGTAACAATCAACTTGACGTGAAGTTAGCTCTGGATGTCTCCTCCTTCTACCAAATAGCCGACGGTCTCCTAGCAACCATGGACAGTAAGGTAACCTTGTAACCATGGCAATAAGGCAACCATCGACTCCATGCTCTGAATGCTCTTTGGTACTTAGCTGTCAAGAAGTTTCCTGAATAAATACTTTTTCATCCCCTAGCAACCATAAACAGTAAGATAACTTAGCCCTACACTTTGCATATGGTGTTATCTTGAAAGCTGTTAAATGAAAGGAGAGTGATTGGTGTAATGTGATTGGCTACAGTAAGGCATGTGGCAGGTGGGAATGCTGGTGCATTCTGGGTAATGGCTGGTTTGTTTTACAGCATGTTGCAGAGCTGACCAGCAAAGAAGAGCTTGAGGAGCTGACCTTGAAGATAACAGTGTGTCGCTTTGTTATTTCAATCATCATCGTCATCATCATCATTATCATCGTCGTCATATATTCATGTCTGTCTCTCTATCCAGATGTTAGACCAGAGGGTGATCAGCCTTTCTGCGGTCCACCCCACCCTGGCGTCCAGACTAACCCAGAAGCAGACAGAGGTTCGGGACCGCTGGCACCGCCTGCTGGAGCGGAGGAGGTACTTCCCCACCTAACCTGAACAGCATGATGGAGCTTCCTATTATTACCACTAGAACTATCTAGTGGTCTAGTAGAGAGACTGTGGATACAGAGCCCTAAAAGGTCTCAAGGCAGACTGGGACATTGGGTATGGAACACAGATTCTTCACCAGTATGCACACCCTAACAGTAGACCTTCCTCCCTCCCCTTCCATCATGGCTGTGGCCTCATTGAATGTGGCAACAGCTTCCACATTCAGCACCATCTCGGGTTCTGTTCAGTTTGAGTTGATCTCAGATCTCTGTACACCACCCTCGATACACTGAGAGCTCCACAGGAGTTTGATTTAGTCCAGAACCTCACAAAGCAAGCACAACAAGATGGCACGGCCCAGACATGACTTCATAACTCAGAGTTGGTCCAAAACGGTGACATCATTATCTGCCCTGAAGTCATGGAAACTGAGCGCTCAGTTTAAGGGGACGGAGAAGGGGGTTGGACTGCTTAAGTTGTATAAAAACAACATTGCTGCCTTATCTTAAAGAGACAGAGGGGGTTAAACTGCTAACGTTGGATAAAAACAACATGGCTGCCTTATCCCTCTTCTGGCATCGCTGATCTTTATGTATACATAAAATCACTCACTCAGCCTCCCGACAATTACCACGGTAAGAAATAACCTGACGTCATCCAACATGTTAGAGAGGGTGAGTCATGTTCTTAATGAAAAGGGATCAAATGAAGTACCTGTCTGTCTGTCTGTCTGTCTGTCTGTCTGTCTGTCTGTCTGTCTGTCTGTCTGTCTGTCTGTCTGTCTGTCTCTCTCTGTCTCTCTCTCTCTCTCTCTCTCTCTCTCTCTCTCTCTCTCTCTCTCTCTCTCTCTCTCTCTCTCTCTCTCTCTCTCTCTCTCTCTCTCTCTCTCCTCTCTCTCTCTCTCTCTCTCTCTCTCTCTCTCTCTCTCTCTCTCTCTCTCTCTCTCTCTCTCTCCTCTCTCTCTTCTCTCTCTCTCTCTCTCTCTCTCTCTCTCTCTCTCTCTCTCACACTAGTGTGGAGGGTGCCTCCTGTTTTAAGCCTGGTTATGCAGCAGACCAATCAGGGCTTGACGTCGAGTATCCAGCTTTCACTGTTAAGGTAGCAATTAGTTTCCACTGGGTTTACCCGTTGCACCTCCCTAGCACCTCCTTACTATTACTCACACCTCCCTAGCACCTCCTCACGCCTCCCTAGCACCTCCTCATACCCCCCCTAGCACCTCCTCATACCCCCCCTAGCACCTCCTCACACCTCCCTAGCACCTCCTCACGCCTCCCTAGCACCTCCTCACACCTCCCTAGAACCAACACTTCCTTAAACCTGCCTAGCACCTCCTCAAAACTCCCTGGCACCTCCCCACACCTCTTAGCACTTCCTCACACCTCCCTAGTATCTCCTCACACCTCCCTGGCACCTCTACACCTCCTCACACCTCCTCACACCTCCCTAGCACCTCCTCACACCTCCCTTACACCTTGTAGCACCTCCTCACACCTCCCTAGCACCCCCTCACACCTCCTTAGCAACTCCTCACACCTCCCTAGCACCTCCTCACACCTCCCGCAGAACCCCCTGACACCTCCCCACCACCGGTCTGTGTGCCCCGGCGGGGTCTGGTTTAACAGAGGAGCTGAACGTGTTTATAGGATACAGGCCCTCTGCTGCCACCGTCAGGCTAACCCTGAAAGTGAAGGAGTCGATCTTGGTTTTCTTGCGGTGGGCATGACGTGTTTAATCAGTGTCTCCATGGTAACGTAGCTAGCGTTCCTGTTTCTCACCAGACACTGCGGTGGTTGGAGGACAGCGCTTCATTAGCAACAGCCGGTCGACAGGGTGGAGTCAGGACAAAGAGACCCTTTAGGAAGGTATCATACTATCATAATACTACCCTACTACTACCATCATACATACTCTGTTATATAGATAGTATAGATCCTGTTATTATACTATTAATAATTAATGATAACAACAATAATATCATCAAATTAATCATTGCTTATATTATAAATGTGTTTAGCCGTGATATAAAACTAATCGAAAGGTGCTGTGGGTAGGATGCAGAGTTGTAAAGTAATTTGGAAACAACAACCAAACACCCCCCCCTTCCTTTCTGCCCTCTCTCTCCCTACCCTTCTCCTCCATTGAGCAGTGGTGCATTTCTTGCACCTGTCAACAACCAGAGCAGATATTATCACAGTGCATTTCACTCACTAATACCTAACAGATGGCTAGGCCGTTTATAACAAATTGTGCTCAAGTAATAGCTTTAATATCCTTAAATCCCTTCCACTCTCCCCTCCTCTCACCTCCTCTCCTCACCTCTCTCTCCCCTCACCTCTCCTCCCCTCTTCTATCCTCTTCCATCTCCTCTCCTGTCCTTTCCTCTTCTCTCCTCTCCTCCCCTCCCCACTCCTCCGCTCTCCTCCCCTATCCCCTCTCCTCTCTCCTCTCTCCTCCCCCTCCTCCACCTCCCTCCGCTCCTCCTCCCCTATCCTCTCCTCTTCCTCTCCTCTCTCCTCCCCCTCCTCCCCTCTTCTCTCCCCTCTCCTCTCCCCTCCTCTCTCCTCCCTCCCTCTCCTCCCCCCTCTCCTCTCCCTCCTCTCCTCTCTCTCCTCTCCCTCTCCTCCCCCTCCTCTCCTCTCCTCCCTCTCCTCTCCTCCTCCCTCCCTCCCTTCTCCTCTCCTCTCCATCTCTCCTCCTCTCTCTCCTCTCCTCTCCTCTCCTCTTCCTCTCCTCTCCTCTCCTCCCCTCCCCTCTCCTCCCCTCCCCTCCCCTCCCCTCCTCCTCTCCTCTCTTCCTCTCCTTCTCCTCTCTCCTCTCCTCTCTCTCTCCTCCTCTCCTCTCCTCCTCCTCTCCTCTCCTCTCCTCTCCTCTCCTCTCTCCTCTCCCTCTCCTCTCCCTCCCCTCCGCTCTCCTCTCCTCTCCTCTCCTCCCCTCTCCTCTCCTCGCCTCTCCTCTCCTCTCCTCTTCTCCTCTCTCCTCTCCTCTCCTCTCCTCTCCTCTCTCCCCTCCTCCCTCCACTCCTCCCCTCTCTCCTCTCTCCTCTCTTTCCTCAGAGACGCTCCCTGAAGAGAAGGGTCTACCAGTTGCTGTCTCGCTGTGCAGAGCTCTGCATGGACATTCTGGAGGCCCAGGACCTCATGGTGTTGAGGTGTGAGCCTCACAGCCCCATGATGGACACCTTCACACAGCAGCAGCACACCCTGGAGGTTCGGCCTCCTTTTCTCCTCTTTCCACCTCCTCTTTCCCTTCCTCTCTCCTCTGTTCTCCTCTTTTCTCCTCTCCTCTCCCCTCCCTTCAGTCTGTCTGTCTGTCTGTCTGTCTGTCTGTCTGTCTGTCTGTCTGTCTGTCTGTCTGTCTGTCTGTCTGTCTGTCTGTCTGTCTGTCTGTCTGTCTGTCTGTCTGTCTGTCTGTCTGTCTGTCTGTCTGTCTGTCTGTCTGTCTGTCTGTCTGTCTGACTGTCGGTCTGTCTGTCGGCCTGTTAGTTGGAACAGGAAGTGATGCGGCCAGACGTGGAGGAGCTGGAGCATGTGACCTCTGACCCCCAGTGTGAGGATATGGGGGCGTGTCTACAGGCCTGGGAGGAAGTGACCCGCGGCTTGGCAGAGAACAACCTGTGTCTCCAACACGTGGAGAATATCCAAAGGTTCCTGCGGGACTACCTGGACATCATGTGAGGACATCTAGGGGTTAACTATTGATCTTCTAGTAGCGCTGCTCATTCTGGAGGAACTTCAAGCCTTCTGAAACCGGTTTACAAACTGGTTTAATCTCCCAGGATGGGTGGTGTTGAGCAACCCTGGTGTGGACGTATGTTTGCATGGGGCTGAGACTCATGTTAATAAGTAGAATTTCCCTTTGGGGTCAATAAAGTGTCATGTTATCGTCAGTCTAGTCTGGTATAAGCTTCCTCATCCGTCCCCTGCAGATCCTGGGCTGAGGAGACCAGAACCGCTCTGTTGTCTAAGGGATCTCCACAGTCCTCCGTTGGTCTGGACCACCCAGGTCCCCGCCTAGAACCACCTCTAGACCCCCCTCTACACCACCCTCCAGCCCCTGAAGACCACCAGGACCCTGTACACCGCCAGGACCCGGTACACCGCCAGGACCCGGTACACCGCCAGGACCCGGTACACCACAGAGTCCAGCAGAAGCTGAAGAACCTGTCTGTCCTGGAAGCAGAAGGACGTCTGCTATTCCCAGAGTCCTCCCATCTCGCACCAACCGTAAGATCAACCAATCAAAGGCTTAAGTTCCCTACAACCAACCAATCCCACCCACCGTTAAATTAACAATCAACCAATCACTAGCCTGAGCTGCGAGCCTGCAGCGCACCCTCGTGTCTGCTATTTAACTTAGAGATTGTTGGTAGTAGGACATTATGGACTTCGTATACCCTGAATACTCCTACTATGATATGTTTCTATAAGGAAGAAGTTGTCTCTAAAAGGCCGATGAGAGATTTAAATCTTTGTTCACAGATCAAGGAAAGGATGGAGGAGCTGCAAGGCATGCTGGGATGGATTCAGCTAAATGGCTGGGACCGGAGGAGCCCTGGTTACCATAGCAACCAGCTCGGGGGATTGGATGTGGGTCGCCAAGACGGCCGTTCTCCATCCTCGGAGGTACGCACAGATGCGCAGGAGACCCGTTCTCAATCAGGAGCTTTTGAACGTGTGGTTATGGATGTTTATCAGTGGAAGTTCTCAAGACTGTGGTGTCTGGTCAGGTGGAATCGCCACCCTGAGCAGATACAACTCGCTAGGTGACGTCATGGTTCTGCTCTTTAGGCTCTGCTGCCTCCACATGAGAACCTACAGACTCAGTCCCCAGCGGAGCCCAGCGCGGATCCGAACCCGGTCCCCCAGTGTCTGGTCACCATGCTGTCTGCTGGGGGTGATGGGATCAGCTTGGTGCTGACCTTTGACCCAGAGTCACCGGACAAAGGTCATGACCCGATGACCCCAGAACCAAGCCACCGGGTTGGTACTTGCTAACAACCTGCTTAAAGGAATTGGTGTGTGTTTCTGTGGTTGTACTGGGTAGCTCCCAGTAGAACCAGTAGCACACTGTGTTTCTTCTCCAACTAAATATGGTTCTCCGCCCCTTCAGGTCAGCAGGTTTCTTCAGGTCTCAGACATGAGTAGAAGAGGCCCGCTTCCCCTAGATGGTCTTCATAACACCTCCTCCTCCACCACCAACCCCTCCTCTACCACCCCCTCCTCCTCCACTACCACCTTCACCCCCTCCTCCACCACCAGCTCCGCTTCCTCCACCACTACAACCTCCACACCCTCGGCCACCACAACAACCTCCACCACCACCCCTTCCTCCACCACCACCTCCACCACCACTACCACCTCCACCAGCCCCTCCTCCACCACCGCCATCCCCTCCTCCACCACCACCTCCTCCACCACCTTCCTTCCAAAGGTGAGCACTGTGGTCCTGCCTGCGAGCCCTGCCCTCACCTCCGTCGCCTCTCTGAAGGTGCACACCGAAGGTCGAGGGAGGAGATCAGGCCCCCGGCGTTCACCCTCTGGTTCTCCCCAAGCAGAGCCTGCGGCCCCCGCTCCGACCCCCCACAGAGCCAACACCTGGCCCCTTGACCACCAGACCTCAGACTGCCCCGCCGCCACCACCAGGCCCAGGAACCCCAGCCTGCAGCTCTACATGAAGCAGGACTCTGGGGGGAGGACCAGCGGGGTCAAAGGTCGAGATCAGGTGGAGGTCAGAGGTCACGGGGAGGGTCGGTACACCATCCCTTTGGGGTCCACCCTCAGACTGGACCTGCCCAGGAGCTGGGACAAACTCACCAAACTGACCTCTCAGGGTCACAGTCTAGCCAGGACCTCTCCTCCGCTGGTCAAATCAGACTGTCTAAAAACATGCCTGAGTGGTTCTGCCCCAGGACCCAGCACCCCCCAGCCCACCTCCAGGGTCACCTGTGGGACGCGGCCGGAGGGAGAGATGTCTGAACATGTCAGAGCGCCATCTAACGCCCCTCTTTGCTGCCACCTGGTGGACATACCTGACAGCTCCCAGTCCACAGAGGAGCCCAGGTCACCTCCGCCTCTGGCTGAGGGTGCCAGCACACCCAGGTGGGACCCAGGTGTGTCTGTCACCTCAGACCAGGCTCCACGTCCATCAAACCGGGCTGTAGCTCCAGAACCTCCAGAACCTCCGGAACATCCAGAGCTCGTCAGACATCACATCTGTCCGTCTGTTCACACTAAGATCTCTGACCTGGAGGGTCACATGTATTACCACCCAAAGCACCCTGCCCCCCTCCGACTCCACCCAGACCAGACCGGCTCTGGGAGCCCTCGGCCCTGCGGGTTTGGTCGGGTGGTGGTCTGCTCAGAGGAGGACCAGACCTGCTGGTTCTGTTCTGGACCCGACCAGAGAGGAGACCCCCGGCCACAGACCGCAGGGGGTCTCCCTCCAGAGCGCTGGCAGTTTGAGGAGGTGGAGGGAGAGCTGGAAGACATCTGGAACTCAGTGACTAAAGTGACTTGACCTGTTAAACCGACTCATCCCTGATCTGCTTAACCACGACCCTGACCTGCTAAACCATGACCGGTTTGGTCACCAGACAAGAATGTTACATATCAAGAGAAAATGTCTTTCAGAAATGTATTTTATGTTCTTTAATTTGCGTACATGATATTTTTATATTTGCTCTTTTTCCATGTTATTTTAAGAATAGCATAGATTTATATTCTGTTTTGAAACTAAAGATAAATCTTATTACTTATTACTTAATTACTTAACATTTCCTTCAATAAAACATGATGATACTGTCAGCACAGTGATATTTTTTCTAGTGGTTGAGTTCCCATAGTCTAAGCTGCTTTTTTTTTCTACTTTATGTGTGTCTAACAGTGTCCAATAAGCGTCTCTTTGTTATAATAACCATCTTAGTGGTTTTGATTTAATTTCCTCTCATTTAAACGCCTTATTATCCAACAACTGTATCAGCAGTTTCACACATTATTCTGTCACCTTGTATGTTTTATACATATATCTGAGTATTCAAATACTACGCTTAACTACCGGTACTCGACTTTAGTTCATTGCAATACATGCAAACATGTATTGTGTCTATAATATGGATCTATAACCATATAATATATTCTGCTGTAAGTGTATAATTTTCAACGAGATTAATGCAGACTATATTTTTTGTTGTAGTTCCATTTTCTATTTAAAAAGATTGTAAGGAAACCCACCATGGCTAAAGGGCCTTGGCTGGCTGCTGGTTGTCATTATAGCCTCAATAACTCCGCCGCTAGAGGTCAGTATATCATATAGGAACTGGCTCCGTAAAGCAGACTGAATGATGCCTCATAAATAATTAATAATACTTAACCTCCACAAACAAAGCCTCATCTAAATGCAGATTTAAAAAGAAGTAAGAACACTGTGTCCCATTTGAAGAAAATCCCATTTACCAAGCAGAGTATTTTGATTCATATATCCGTGGATTCAATAATATAGAATATTTTTACTTCTGCATGGATAAAATAATCGACCACATAATTTCATAATGTCTGATCACCATGCTCTGCAACTGAAAAACTAGTTTAAATCAGCATTGTTTACATAATTAACTGAAATATTGGAGTTTGGGAGTTATCAGTTTTCCTCAATGAGTGCTATTATGTTGCCTTTTGTTACTTTTGTAATTGAATTTTATTTTGTATTCATAACTTGAATTTTTTTTCTTTTTCTTTTCCTATTTTTTCGGTTGCGCATGCATTAATTCACCAATTAATCCACACAATAAACACATACTAATAACACTACCTACATAATTAATAAATACACACTCATGAACACAACAAAATGAATAAGAATCAATAATAAAATACCAAAAAAAAAATGCAATAATACTCAGGATTTCCATTTATTTTAATGTTTCGTAGAGATACTCTGAACAAACCTTGTAGCAAAGATGACGGTTTAATATTTCTCAGGCCTCAGTGCTGAGAGGGAGGGGCGGGGTTCCGCCGGCACAGCCTGTCATCCAAACCAACAATTCCTAAACGAGCCATTCCAGCCTGTGTTCCAAGCCGAGCCATTCCAGGGGGTGTTCCAAGCCGAGCCATTCCAGTGGGTGTTCCAAGCCCAGCCACACCAGGACCAGGCGGCTGGGAACGAAGAGCCTCTCGGTGTGGAGGAGCCCAACCCGGACTTAGTTTTCAACAGGAATGTACCGGAGGCAGGAAAGTTTACGGAGCGGAGACGGAGTGTGTCGAGGTGGCTTCGCGTTGATTTACAACTCCACCGTTCTGTAGAAAGGTAAGACACAGTGTGCAAATCCTTTTCTAGTTAAATGTTATGTCGACGTTATCGTCGCACACTGTGATCGCTGAGTCGATGCGAGGAGTAACTTCTGGTTTCCCAGCCGGTGTTTAAACTCTTCCCGACGGGACTGAATTTAAAATCGCTAATCTCTCCATAAACACACAACAAAGCGGGTACAAGTCGACAGTAATTCCCGATCAAACCAGATTAAGAGCGGCCATGCGGGGCCAAATCCTGCGGTGTTTAACGGCTTTAGTCTGAAACAACACAACACCATTTGGTCGGCTGAACTCCCGAACCCCGCTGCTCTCAGACAAACGGTCCTCACACTACAGCAAGCGTCCGCCCTGCGTTACGGGAAAGTTAGCACGTCCTGGTTATCGTCGTGTTTTACTCTACTGCATGTTTCTATGTGGGATATTGGCGGCTTGCCTGAGAGTTTGAGAGGTTTTGAATAAGTTTTGGAGGCGACCGTTCCAGCAAATGTCTGTTTTGTTTGGAGGAGCTGAAAGGGTCTTTCAGCGGGCAGGCCTTTCCCTCACCCCCGCTGGGAGCTCCCCGACCCCCGCTGCGCGGTAGGAGGTGGCTGGCTCATCTAGTTGGTGTAGTGTTAGCGTGTATACCTCGTGTTCATGGGGTTGCTAAAGTTATTTAAATTGAAGAAGATGACATAACAGCAGGTTCTCGATAGAGAGAGAGAGTGTGTGTGTGTGTGTGTGTGTGTGTGTGTGTGTGTGTGTGTGTGTGTGTGTGTGTGTGTGTGTGTGTGCGTGGTACCATGGTAGGAAGCGGGTCAGGGGGGGGAGACAGACGGTATGGTTGCCACGGTAACGCATCATGGAAGAGGCCCAGGGCTGTCCTCCGGCCGGCCGGATGGATCAGCGGTGACATCATGGACCTGAAGTCCATCTCATCACGACCTTGAGGTCACATGGTTCCTGTCGCTCTCTAGCTTTCCCTCTTCCTCTCTCTGTCTCTTTCTGTCTCTATGAGTAAAAAAGTCAAAGTCAGCTTGACTTTGCCGAGGTTAGTTGGTTTGGTTTAGGGTTAGTTAGTTGCTGTGTGTTGTGTGCACTGTCTCTCTCTTGCTGACCTGTTTCTCTTCACTGACCTGTTTAAGTTTGGAACAGCAGTTGGGACTGCAGATTGTGTTTCAAACGTTGGGGGCAGGAGTGTAGCGCTGAGTCAGGCCGGTCGTCCCAGCATCTCCCTGCTCAGGGGGGCTGGCTCACCGACCGGCCGTTGGTTCTGTGGTCTGCCTGCTGCCGTAAGAGCCCTATCCAAATCCCAGTATAGACCATAGACATAAAGGGAAGCCTTCTGTTGTAGTTGGATCAAACCATTATATTCTCCTCCCAGGTGTTTCTACTTCTGAACCCTCTAAGCATGTCACAGAGGGCCTCACTCAGCGTGATTCATCCGGCCCCTAGAAGAAGCAGAAATCCCCTCAAATGAAAGTGCCTGTATGAAGAAATGTCCGGTTGGAGGGAGGTGGTGTCTGGGTGGAGAGAGGTGGTGTCTCTGTGGAGGAGGAGGTGTGTGGGTGGAGGGAGGAGGTGTTCCTACCAGTTCCGCCCTGAGGAGTAATGAGTCACATGGGTTTTTATAAGACAGCTGTTACACACACACACACACACACACACACACACACACACACACACACACACACACACACACACACACACACACACACACACACACACACACACACACACACACACACACACACACACACACACACACACACAGAGGAACTGTGCTTCATGGCATCCTGGAGGTATCAGACCCCTCTCCCAAGTAGAACCGTCTATAACAAGGAATTGCTCTTCAACATACAATTTGAATGCTTGTTTGCTCATAGGGCATGGCAGCCCTATTGGAAAGTCAACATGTCAGACATGTCATGTCAGGTCAGAGGTCACCGCTGATCTTCTTACAGGTTGTTGACGTGGCCTGTCGCCACTCCATGACCTCTGACTTATGGGACACCACCTTCTAATTACATCAAACAGAGTTCAGTTCCGCTTGAGCATGGCACCAACAACACTGCAGGGATGGGGTTCTATTCCCTGTGTAGCTCACTCAGTGGGTGGAGGTGCTGTAGAAGGTGTTTTGGAGCAGGGCGGGGTTAGCCTTGTATTCCTGGCTCTGAGGAGGGTAAAACAAACACGCCCCATGCGTCACAGCTCGCCAAACAGGAAGAGCCATTGCTAGCCTTCCTGTCTTTTAGAAACAACAACAACAACAACAACCACTGGCAAGTTGTCTAGACAGTTAGTCACTCACCATGTACCAACACATACTGTACATGCACTGCATACACACACATAGCACTAACATATACACTGTACATACACACATAACTGACATATACCAACGCTGTACCGTGTTGTGTTGAGGCTGTGTTGTGTTGAGGCAGGCTGTGTTGTTTTGAGGCTGTGATGAGGCAGGCTGTGTTGTGTTGTGATGAGGCTGTGTTGTGTTGAGGCAGGCTGTGTTGTGATCAGGCAGGCTGTGTTGTGATCAGGCAGGCTGTGTTGTGTTGAGGCTGTGTGTTGTGTTGAGGCTGTGATGAGGCAGGCTGTGTTGTGTTGTATTGAGGCTGTGTTGTGTTGAGGCTGTGATAAGGCAGGCTGTGTTGTGTTGTGATGAGGCTGTGTTGTGTTGAGGCTGTGATGAGGCAGGCTGTGTTGTGTTGTGATGAGGCTGTGTTGTGATGAGGCAGGCTGTGTTGTGATGAGGCTGTTGTGATGAGGCTGTGTTGTGTCGAGGCTGTGTGTGTCATACACCATAACAGTAGCACTACATCCTCCATCATTCATCATAGCAGTAGCACTACAACCCCCCTCATATGCCATAGTAGTAGGACCACTTAGAGTGTGGTTCTAGGGATACTTCAGATACAATTTTGAGTATATATTTTATCTCAGTTTAAATATGAAGATAATAAAAAGTAATGGAATGTATGATATCTTATCACCTTCAACGACACAGTGGAGTATTTCAGCCATAGCCCCGAGGGGTAGACTAAAGTGAATTGTGTATATTAGATACTTTCATCCTCCTTTTCCTTCAGTGTGTGACCATTCTTCCGGTCGGTCTTGTTCTGTTGTATTTGTTACCTCTGGTTGGAGCCAGCAAGCCTCGGTGCGATTACAGGAGATGTGTGATAGAACCATGTGATCCTTATCATTAGTGGCTGAAACAAAACGAAGGATAAAGGTCTACATTGCGGTTCCTAATCATCAGCTGTGGTTTCTCCTGAAGCCTCGTCATTTCCCAACACTCAGAGGGAAGTGTTGTAGTTTACAACCGTCAGCAGGCGCCATCGTCAACTCTTATCTCACTATTCACTTCTTTTTTTTTTTTATCTTTCACAATATCGTCGTCTTTCTCTTTCAGATCCTCTGGAAGGAGCTGCCCTAGAGATCAGTCTGATCGCTGGAACCATGACCTCACAGCCTAGCAGGCCTCGTCACTAAGGACATGAGCGGACTCACTAAGGAACCTCACTAAGGACATGAGCAGACCTTCCTCCAGACGCCGTGGAGTGTTGAGGTTGTAGCTGAGTGTGGGCCTGTATGCAGAACCCGGTCCCCCAGATCCCGGTCACCCAGAAGAGCAACAGTCTGCAGACCATGGGACCGCCCCCTACCAGCGCCCCGCCCTGCAACCCCATGCCCAAGATGGGCGTCCGGGCCAGGGTGTCTGAATGGCCTCAGCGTAAGGACGCGTGGGAAGCCCGACCCCCGCCGCGGTACGACAGCCTGCTGCCCAGCATGCCGGACCATCTCCTGGGCCAGGACGCCCTCCTGGGGCGGGCCGGGCCCTACCCGCTGAGCGAGATGCTCAGCCACGCCCCCATGCGCAGCCTGGCCCGCATCAAGAGGAGCAACAGCGAGGTCACCCTCAGTGACCTGGGGGCCGACGAGGACCAGGACTACTGCGGGGCCACACTGCGCCGCGAGTACGGGAGCACCTCCTCGCTGGGGGGCCACTCCCCTCAGGACGTCCTCGGGCCCCTGGTGGCCCTCGGGCCGGACAGGGAGGTGCGGCAGGAGCAGCCCAGCGCCCCTCCCGGCGGCTTCCCGCCGCTGCTGTCGCCCAGCCTCCTCACCGCCGCCCAGATCGCGCGGGGCGACTACGTGGACCCCTCGCTGCTCATCTGCGCCCAGCGGGACCGCCCCGCCACGCAGCGGGGCAAGCAGGAGAAGGCGGAGACGTCCATCTTCAAACGCCTCAAGAGCGTGAAGCCCGAAGCGCCGCTGGCGTCCCGGGAGGCCCCGGGGCCCCGCCACCTGACGGCCCCCACGTGTTTCTCCCACCATGACGTCCAGAGCCTGCTCTTCAGCCCCGGCCAGGCCGGGGGAAACCACGGTAACGGGAGGAGTAACAGCGGGCCGGGGAACGCCGTGGCGGCGGGGGGCTTGGCTGACCCCGCAGAGGGGAAGAGCAGTCAGCTGGTGTCCTGCTGGCCGGCGTACCGCCGGGAGACGGGGGAAGAGCGAGAGGGGGAGGGCGCTGTCATGGACTCTAGCGCCAGCGTTCCCAACGCGGCCGTGTCGGTGCTGGAGGTCCCCAGGGGCCGGCCGGTGTTCCCCGGGGACCTGGAGAGTGGCTTTACCATGGAGCACCTGGACCAAGGGGCTTTCTACTACAAAAAGTACTTCTACAACAGAGGTAGGAACACCTGGACTCCACCTCGCAGACCTGTCTCCTCTCCTCCCTGTCTCCTCGCTGTCTCCTCGCTGTCTCCTCTCTTGCCTCCTCTCTGTCTCCTCTCCTCCCTGTCTCCTCGCTGTCTCCTCTCCTCTCTGTCTCCTCTCCTCTCTCTGTCTCCTCGCTGTCTCCTCTCTGCCTCCTCTCTGTCTCCTCTCCTCTCCTCCCTGTCTCCTCTCTGTCTCCTCTCAGCCCTGTCTCCTCTCCTCTCTGTCTCCTCTCCTCTCTGTCTCCCCTCCAGCCCATTCTCCTCCCAGCCCTGTCCTATCTGTCTCCCCTCAGCCCTGTCCTATCTCAGTCTCCCCTCAGCCCTGTCCTATCTCAGTCTCCTCTCAACCCTGTCCTATCTCACTCTCCTCGCTATTTTTTCGATTTGATAGATTGATTAATATTTATACTTTCCTATGGTTTGTGAAATGTCTTAACCGCAACACCGTGTCTAGACTGCAGATTTGTTTTGCTCTGTCTCTGCAATAGATCCGCGGTTTCAGCTTGGATCGAACGCTGTTTAAAAATTGGGCTTTGTGCAGAGAGTTCTGGGAAGGCGGGGGCGTAAACATTGTGATACTTTTTTAGTAACGTTGTAAATAGCTTTATAATGACCGGCGTTGTATATGAAATGTGCCACACACCGTGGCGTTCAACTTAGTAGCTTATCCCTCATTCGGACGCAGACATCAGAATAAACCGCTGCTCAGACAGAGCTCCACAGAGCCACACACACTGTGGTGTTATACTATACGTGCCCGGGAAGCCTAACCCACTGTCGGACGCCACAGTGTTCAAGCGCTACATGTACACACACAGCTCACCTCCGGTGACCCATGGCTATGATGTTGAAGAGTATACTAACAGACATTGCAGCGTCACAGAAAGACCTTGACCTGCGTTCGAGTGGAGCGCTGACATGGTATTTTGGCGCATCGCAAAAAAAAAAAAGAAAATGTAATCCTGTTCCATTAAGGACTTCTTTGAGTAGAAGGGATAAAATGGCACAGATAACTATTTTGACGATCATATAAGACATACTGTATTGCTATATAACCACATTGTGTATGTTGTACCAAGAGATGCAGAGGCCAGCTCAAGCCACAGGCAGCAGCATTTTCAACAGTTATTCCTTATGACAAGAAAGGGCCCCGCGGGAGGCCACCACAGAGGCAGTGACATATTACATTGCAAAATATATGGTCCCCATTTAAACAGTGGAATGAGAGGGTTCATTAAGGGGTTGCAAACGATGGACCAGATCTTTTGGTCTGTTGTAGTTTAAGAGAAAATGGAAGTTTAAGTTGAAACTTGTCCATTATTTTTATTATTATTATTTTTTAAACCAGCCATTACCACACACACTACATGGCATCTCCTACATGGCAGCATGGTTCACCATCTTCATGTATCATTTTCTTCAAACTCTACAATAAACCGGCTTTTAACATCACCAGCCTGCGTTCTTGTTATGGAGGAGCTACTGGTAGGAGTAACTAGCTACATGTACTGGTAGGAGTAACTAGCTACATGTACTGGTAGGAGTAACTAGCTACATGTACTGGTAGGAGTAACTAGCTACATGTACTGGTAGGAGTAACTAGCTACATGTACTGGTAGGAGTAACTAGCTACATGTACTGGTAGGAGTAACTAGCTACATGTACTGGTAGGAGTAACTAGCTACATGTACTGGTAGGAGTAACTAGCTACATGTACTGGTAGGAGTAACTAGCTACATGTACTGGTAGGAGTAACTAGCTACATGTACTGGTAGGAGTAACTAGCTACATGTACTACTGGTAGGAGTAACTAGCTACATGTACTGGTAGGAGTACCCAGCTATGTGAAAAAGTAGGTGTATCTAGCTACATGTACATCATCAGCATTATAGTGTTTACTTTTTGCTCTTCTTGAAAGCGGGTTGGATGTTGTGGGGAGCAGTAGGGCGCCCTGCTACCACAGAAGAGCTACACTCCGAGCTGCCAACGTCAATCTGTCCACTCCATCTGTCAGATGGCTTCTGACTCATCTGAATCCTGAGACCGTGAACTCGGGTTTCCATATGTCAGAGCACGATGTTGAGATGTATACCGTTTGACCTTTGGTCCATACCGACTCATCGCCACGAGAAACGACGCAACAATCCAACATATTACTTAGGATTCATTTGACACCTCAAACGTGCATCCATATCAGCATTATACCACGCATCACAGAGCAGACAAACCTTGGCTCGTATGCATATCTAAAATGTCCTGCATAGTCCAGACTGGTACCAACACAGAGCAGCCAAACCTTAACTCAGATGCATATCTAAGATGCACTGCATAGTCCAGACATGTACCAACACAGAGCTCCAGGCGGTTGGTAGACGTGCAAAACCACAAACCAGGTGTCACCCTGGGAAGGCATAAGCCGGTTTGCTGCCTGCCGTGTAAACGGCTCAGTACGTTTATGAAAATGTTGGCCTGTCAAGTGACCACAGTTTCGGTTCTCCCTGCAGTCCTGAGCTGTCATTCCCTCTCCCTAACTCCCTTCTTTTCACAGTTAAGGAGTCTGCTAATGACAAAGCAGTGAAGTATAGAACCCCAAACGACCCCACACTTTTAACTCGCGGTCTCTTTCCTGGGTTAGAGCACCAGAACTTCCTGGGGACGGACCAGTTCCTGGGGCCGGTGTCTCTCAGCGTGCGGAGGGAGAAGCTGGAGGAGGATAGAGATGGACCTCACTACAACTACCGGATCATCCTGAGGACCAGCCAGGTAGGACACCCCTCTAACGGCCCTTTATTACAGATGACATCATGATGAAGTTGGCCATCCCAGACCAGGAATCTCTCCTTTTATCAAAGATCATGAGGAAGTAGGCTATCCCAAACCAGGAATCTGTTCTTTATCAAAGATTATGATGAAGTACGCCATCCCAAACCAGGAATCTCTCCTTTTATCAAAGATCATGAGGAAGTAGGCCATCCCAAACCAGGAACCTCTCCTTATATCAAAGATTATGATGAGGTTTGCCATCGCAATCCAGTAATAGGCTCGTTTATCATAAATCCTGATGAAGTAGGCTATCTCGAACTAGGAATCTGTTTCGGTCTGTTGGCTCAAGGAAGAAAAGCAAAATGATAAATTAAGAATGTAAAGAATTTAGGTCAAGCTGAGCGTATTGCCTGAGTTCTGTTGTGCAATGTCCCATGTGTAACATACACCTCTGATACGTGGACCGTTCACATCATCGGTTCAGCAAGAAAACAGCCTGGCTGTTCGCTTTCATTTAAAAATGTATAACGAATAATGTGGAGAGGGGATCTAAATCACGCCTTCATCTCATCCTCATGTACTCGCTGCCTCATGTTCTGGGTGCTGGGTGCCTATTGTCAACATCTACGTCCTAATGTTGTCTCTCTCTCTCTGTCTCGGTCTCGGTCTCTGTCTCTGTCTCTCTGTCTCCCCCCACCCCCAGCCCAGTACCTTAAGAGGGTCCATCCTGGAGGACTCTGTCCCCTCCTCCTCTAAACACGGGGGTCCCCGGGGACTCCCCCTGAAAGAGGTGCTGGATTACGTCCTCCCGGAGCTCAGCACTTCCTGTCTGCGTGTGGCTAGCTCCGCCCCCGCCGTCCCGGAGCTCCTCCTCCAGCTGGATCAGCAGGGGGTGAGCACCCTGACCCCCATACTACTACTATACTATTACCCCTGACTCATCATAATACTACTACTACTACTACTATACTACACACCCTGACTCCTCGTAATATCACAATACTACTGCTAAACACTATGCTAATTGTGTGTGTGTGTGTGTGTGTGTGTGTGTGTGTGTGTGTGTGTGTGTGTGTGTGTGTGTGTGTGTGTGTGTGTGTGTGTGTGTGTGTGTGTGTGTGTGTGTGTGTGTGTGTGTGTGTGTGTGTGTGTTTTCAGGTGAGTCTACAGCACCAGGTGGGGGTGCTGCTCTGTAGGGGGGTCCCGGGCGGCGGCCAGACGGGGGACAGTGATTGGTCCAGCCCAGCTCTTAATAACTTCCTGGATCTCCTGGGTCAGAAGATTTCCCAGAACCCAGCCCAGCTGAACGCCGATGGTACCTAACCCCTAGGCCTGACCCTAACCCCACACCCTAACCCCCCCCTCCCCCCCTATTTTCATAGTATATCGATTTTTTTATATCTTGAGCAGAGCATTTGCTTAACCATATGAATTTTGGATCAAAAAGCCTAATTGCGGTGTATCTCTGACCTCACTTCCTGTCTCCTAGCGGGCTCGGCAGGAAGTCACTGTGTGTATGCCACCTACAAAGACCACGAGGTCATGTTCCACGTCTCAACGCCGACGTCCAGCATAGCCAGTGACCCTCAGCAGGTGAACATCCTCTACCCCTGACCCGCTATCCCTAGCACCGATCCCCACCCCTCACGACGATCCTTTATTGTGAACCCTCCAACCCTAACTCTTACGCTAGAAAGCTCTAACCCGGACAACGTCTGAACATCATTTAAACAATATCACTATGAATGATTGAGATTCTGCGTGGAAGTTCAGTGAGGCGCTGAAGAACCAGTTGTAGTCTGAGCGTTCAGTTCTTGTTCTCAAGTACATTTTTCATAAAGCCCTTATCCTGCGTCTGGCTGTACAGCAGAGAGGAAGGTTCCCTTCCTGTGCTCCTGGTGCTCTGCAGGTTTGAACATCTCCAACCGCCTGGTTCAGATGTCTGAAGGGTCCTCTGATCGAACTACACGCTGGCTGACCAGAAGCATTAATCTCCTAACTTAACCCCTTTACTTATTATTTAACCGATAGCCAAACAAAGACCTCCAACCTAATGCCCAAACAAACCATCTCTCACCTAATACCTAACCTGACCACCCTTTAACCTAATACCTAAACTTAACCACCTTGAATTGCACCTAATGCCTAACCTCAACACCTCTAACCTAATACCTAAACTTAACCACCTCCTAATCTAATACCTAACCAAATGTAAACCTAATACCTAAACTTAACCATCTCTAACCTAATTTCTAAAGCAACCATCGCTAACTAAACCAAACTAACCACCTAACATCGCGGTCTGTCTATTTGCAGACGGTACATGTGTTTTTAATGTGGCTCTTCTTGATAAATCTTCCGATGTTTTGGAGATGGAGGTGAGTGATTATGACGGCGGACCGACTCCCTACCCCTTCTCCTTGTTTACCGAGATGTTATCGAGGCTGTGCTTTGCAATTATTCGGTGTGAACGAGGTTGTAGATTTTTAATTGGAAATAAACCAGAATTGACACCCTCCCCTCTCCTTCACACGGAGGGAGGTTTCTCACCCGCCAACGAGTGCTCTTTACACTCGCGTGATAATTGGAATCGCTGTTGCTGGAATCGTTGCTGTAGCAACGATTCCATGTGCAGCTTTGTGTCTGTGTGTGGGTGTGGGTGGGAATCTGGGAAGTGTGTGTGTTGGCAGCTGGAGAAACGTAATGTTGTTTAATTCAAATTCAGCCAAAGACTGTTTTGACCGCGTGTAAGATCATAGTCTAGTAGGATCACACTGTTGGATCGTAGTCTCAGGTCTGGTCCAATAGGATCACACTCTGTTGGATCGTAGTCTCAGGTCTGGTCCAATAGGATCACACTCTGTTGGATCGTAGTCTCAGCTCTGGTCCAATAGGATCACACTCTGTTGGATCATAGTCTCAGGTCTGGTCCAATAGGATCAGACTGTGTTGGATCGTAGGTCTGCTGAAGGGTCAGTTGTTAATTGGAGTATTAATTACGTTCTCTGCTTCCAGCTGCTGAGGAACCAGCAGGGGCTGCAGCTGGTGTTCCAGGAGCCAGGGGCCCCTCCCTTCACCCCCATCGGCCCCTCCCCCCAGGGGGTCTACCTGGTGGTCCGCGTTCACGGGCTCGGTACCGCCGAACTCTGCTACAGGTGAGCGCCCCCCCCCTTCGTGTGAAGCTCTCCCACTGAACCCGTAGAGAGAGCGCGTGTGTGAAGGAGCTGTCCCTCTGCTTTGTTGTTCAGCGTTGCCGTGATGAGACCCAGAGACGTTCCCGCCTTCGGGCCGCCCCTCCCCCCGGGCGCCACCTTCCCCCACGGCCCCGCCCTCGGGGACTTCCTGCTCGCCAAGATCATCAACGGGCAGAATGCCGCGCGCAAGGCGGCCGGCTCCGCCCCCGCCGCCACCCAGGAGCGCCACCTGGCCCTGCGCCAGCTGGTGGCCACCTGGCAGTCGGCCACGCCCCTCGACGGCCCGGCCCCCCGCTTCAGCTTCATCACGCTGGGCGGGAAGAAGAAGGAACGCTCCAGGCCCCCGGGCCAGGCCAACCTGCACGCCGCCGGGGGCGTGGCCTGGCCCGCCGCGGTGGCGGGCGTGGCCTGTCTCCTCGCCGTGTCCCAGGAGACAGTGGTGCTGGTGGAGGAGGACACGGGGGAGGTGGTGTTCAACAGCTCCTGCCGCGACGTGATTGGCTGGAGTGTGGCGCGCGGCGAGGGGAAGATCTACTACCAGAGAGGAGAGCGCGTGACGTTCAGCCTGCAGGACGAAGGGAGGGACCTCAGCCAGCGGCTCCAGGTCACTACCTGTTCCAGGACCCCCTCTCCTTGTGGGAGAGGGATTGCATTCATTTGTGTGTGTGTGTGTGTGTGTGTGTGTGTGTGTGTGTGTGTGTGTGTGTGTGTGTGTGTGTGTGTGTGTGTGTGTGTGTGTGTGTGTGTGTGTGTGTGTGTGTGTGTGTGTGTTGAATGCGTGTGTGTGTGTATTTGTGTGTTTGTTTGTATTAATTGTGTTCATGTGTGTATTATTGTTTGTGTGGTGTGTTTGTCTTAATGTGCGTATATTTGTGTGTGTGTGTGCGCCTTAATGTGTGTGTGTGTTTGTCTTAATGTGTGAGTTGTGTATATTAATGTGTGAGTGTGTATATTAATGTGTGTGTGTCTTAATGTGTGTGTGTGTTTGTCTTAATGTGTGAGTGTGTATTAATGTGTGTGTGTCTTAATGTGTGTGTGTGTGTGTGTGTGTCTTAATGTGTGTGTGTCTTAATGTGTGTGTGTGTGTTTGTCTTAATGTGTGAGTGTGTATTAATGTGTGTGTATGTGTGTGCTTAATGTGTGTGTGTGTCTTAATGTGTGTGCCTTAATGTGTGTGTGTATATATTAATGTGTGTGTGTGTGTGTGTGCGCCTTAATGTGTGTGTGTGTATTAATGTGTGACTGTGTATTAATGTGTGAGTGTGTATATTAATGTGTGAGTGTGTATATTAATGTGTGTGTGTGTGTGTGTCTTAATGTGTGTGTGTGTATTAATGCGTGTGTGTGCCTTCATGTGTGTGTGTGTATTAATGTGTGAGTGTGTATATTAATGTGTGTGTGTGTGTGTGTGTGTCTTAATGTGTGTGTGTGTGTGTGTGTGCCTTAATGTGTGTGTGTGTGTGTGTATATTAATGTGTGAGTGTGTATATTAATGTGTGTGTGCAGCTGGTGACGAGGGGCTGCGTGGCGGTGGAGGCGGTCCTCAGGAGGAACTCGCTGGGCCAGCTGGGTTTCCACGTCAACGCGGAGGGCGTGGTGGCAGACCTGGAGCCCTACGGCTTCGCCTGGCAGACGGGGCTGCGGCCCGGCTGCCGCCTGGTGGAGATCTGCAAGGTCGCCGTGGCAACGCTGGCCCACCAGCAGATGATCGAGCTGCTGAGGACCCCGGGCCCTGTGGCCGTGGTCGTCATAGCGCCGCACGAGGACGGCTCCCCGCGCAGGTACTTCCTCCTCCTCCTCCTCCTCATCTTCCTCCGGCAGACTAGACCAGGATGCTCTAGGGGTTCGTACCCGCAACCCCTGATGTAGTTAGTGCCTACACAGCGACTACAGCAGTACTGGGACGGTCCCAGTCGGACCACTAACGTATCACCAGCCCTGAGAACATTTGCTGTGGACCAGGAGGCACCAACCATGAGTGTGTTTGATACCAGAGCTTTTCAAACTGTTTGAGACACCAGCCAGCCTCTAAACAAGGTGGTGTTTCTGAGGGTGGTGTGTTTCTGAGGGAGGTGTGTTTCTGAGGGTGGTGTGTTTCTGGAGGGGTTGTGTGTTTCTGAAGGTGGGGTTTCTGAGGGTGGTGTGTTTCTGAGGGTGGTGTATTTTTTGAGGGTGGTGTATTTTTGAGGGTGGGGTGTTTCTGAAGGGGTGGTGTGTTTCTGAAGGTGGGGTTTCTGAGTGTGGTGTGTTTCTGAGGGTGGTGTGTTTCTGAAGGGGTGGTGTTTCCCAGGGTCAAGTGATTCGGAGGGTGGTGTCTACATCTGTGTGTTCTTTTGTTTTTATAGGAGTTTTACAGAGATGTACCCGGGTCACTTCAGAACGACTGCCCAGCCGTGGCACTCTGGCTTACCCGGGGCCCCGCCCCTCTCCAGGGCCTCGCCCAATCAGGGCCCTAGCCCCCGGGCCTCGCCCAGTCAGGGCCCCAGCCCATCCCAGAAGATGTTCCACTATGCTCCTGCAGGCTCCATCTCACGTAGCAGCTCCTTCGATCGGCCAGAGAACAGCAGGTAGGACCTTAGTTATTATGGGTACCGACCATAGTTACCATGGTTACAAACCCTTGTTAGCAAGGTCACTGATCAGTTAGGACCCTCGTTACTATGGGTACAGACTAGTACAGACCCTAGTTACCATGATTGCTAACCCTAGTTACCAAGGTCACTGATCAGTAAGGACCCTCATTACCATGGTTACAAAACCTAGTCACCATAGTGATTGAGCAGTTAGGACCCTAGTTACCATGGTTACAGACCCATTTTACCATGTAACATAGCAGTTAGAAACCTAGTTCCCTTGTTACAGACCCTAGTTACCATGGTGACAGAGCAAGTCGGACTAGGCATTGTGTGGTCAAATAGTTTCTGCTCCAGAACAAGTTTAATTTTTGTCAATATTTTTGATGTTTCGAGCACATTTGTAAGTGCTCTAAACATCTCATGCAAGCCATTCGATGTCAAATCGGGACCTCGAGAACTCCATTCCTCCTCTTCGGTGCCACCTATGGTGAAAAAGAGCACACCGCGCCACGCATTCGAGGGAGCTGAGGAGGGAGTCATAGCGTTGGCTCCGCCTCCTCTCTGGCGGGACCCACGCTGCAGGGGGAGGGAACGTAGGTCCTGGGTACCGCTTGGGATCTGAATGCATGGTGGGAATGTCGCCACCGACACCAGGTGGTAACATTCCTAACACTGCGTTCATCAGTACCACGGTGTTCCCCAGTCCGGAGAGAAGGGACTGTCGTTGCCTTTGGACATCTTGGAGATACTCTAACATACTCTTAACATTATTACCATTATTATTTGTCTATTTAATTCCTGTTTTTGACGTGATATATTTATATATCATCTTTTGTCAGTTCTTAATCCTTCAATCCTGTTCCTACTTTTTTGGGAGAGTCCAGCGACAAAATATTAATGTGAACCTCTGGACTTCACACACATTGACCTGTGTGTGGGCCCCACACACTACAGGGGACCGTCGCACTATTCCCTGTTAAAAGATCCCGAGGAGCAGGCAATTCATGTATTAATAAGTTGATGTGTTCATTAATTCATGTATTTATAAGTTGATGTGTTCACGTGGGTGTGAACAATGTTTCAGCGCTCCAAGCGACCGTGTGGTTTCTGATAGAAGACAAGGATCGCTTGAGTGAGCCTAGCATACTCACTGGGCCTTTTAACCACACTACGCTAGCTCTTAGCTCTAAGCTTTAGCGAGCCTAACACGCTCAGTAAGCACACTGTGCTAGCTCTAACATGCTTACCGGGCACTTTAATCACACTACGTCAGCGCTTAGCTTTAGCGAGCCTGATCACGCTCACACTGAGCTAGTACAGTACTGCTTCATGTTCTGTTATAACAGTACTGCTTCATGTTCTGTTATAACAGTACTGCTTCATGTTCTGTTATAACAGTACTGCTTCATGTTCTATTGTAACAGTACTGCTTCATGTTCTGTTATAACAGTACTGTTTCATGTTCTGTATAACAGTACTGCTTCATGTTCTATTGTAACAGTACTGCTTCATGTTCTATTATAACAGTACTGCTTCATGTTCTGTTATAACAGTACTGCTTCATGTTCTGTTATAACAGTACTGCTTCATGTTCTGTTATAACAGTACTGCTTCATGTTCTGTTATAACAGTACTGCTTCATGTTCTATTATAACAGTACTCTAGATGATACCAGAGTGTGTGTGAATCCCCTTTTAACAAGGTGACTTTGATCTTGACGCCCTACTAACCACCACTGGCTTGGGTTGCTTTAATTTCCCAGGATGCAACTGGGCTATGCCGTGTCCCCGAGCGGATCTCAGAGTCGGGGGGAGGGACTCGTCTTCTGCAGCTCGCCCAGCAACCAATCAACCACCAGCGATCCAGGTCCGAACGGCACTTGGTCCCAGTGCAGCACCTATCGCAGGTAAGATGCTGCAGACTCCTCGTCGTGGGTTAGGCTCCCAGCAGGAGAGGTAGCTGCGCTGTTGGTTGTGGGTTAGATTCACAGCAAGAGATGTAGCTACGCTGTTGGTTGTGGGTTAGGCTCCCAGCAGGAGATGCAGCTGTACTGCTGGTTGTGGGTTTGATTCCCAGAAGGAGGTGTAGCTTTACTGTTGGTTGTGGATTAGATTCCCAGCAGCAGATGTAGCTCTACTGCTGTTGTGGCTTAGATTCCCAGCAGGAGTTGTAGTAATACTGCTGGTTGTGGTTTTTGATTCCCAGCAGGAGATGTAGCTGTAATGATTCCAGTCAATAAACTTTATTGACTCAAAAGCTTCTTTTTTTTTTTTTACCTAGGCCTAGATAACGATAGGATTTGTTAGCATTAACACGTTTTTATAGCATTGGACAGTATGTTAGCTGTTGCCAGTTTATTAGAATTAGCCAGTATGTAAGCTGTTGCCAGTTTGTAAGCGTTAGCCAGTTTGTAAGCGTTAGCCAGTTTGTAAGCGTTAGCCAGTTTGTAAGCGTTAGCCAGTTTGTAAGCGTTAGCCAGTTTGTAAGCATTAGCCAGTTTGTAAGCGTTGGCCAGTTTGTTAGATGTTGCTAACAAACTTGTTGTTATGCAGACCGTCCTCACCGTTAGACCCTTAGAACCTAACCCTGACCCCCAGACCCTGACCCCTAGACCCTGACCACACACACATGTACACACAGAGAGCTCCACCTGCTAGAAGTCTCAACACAAACACACGCACTCCGTCAACCACACATTCCACAGATCTCGGCCTCTCTCCTGTCTGGTGGCTCCTCGCTCGCCTGCTGCTCCTGGCTTGGGTTTCCTCAAGCTTCCACATCCGCTGCTGGGAATGTTGGTGCGGCAGCCGGAATACCGGAGTACCACCAGATCTAGTTACATCAGAACATTCTGGAAATAGACTGCAAGGTTTAGTTCTGGACAGTCCGTCCACTTGGGACTGAAGCCCAGCGCTGTACACATCTTGCCTCAAATACTTCCTCTGTACTGCCTTGGATAGTGCCTCAAATACTACCTCAATACTGCCTCGAATAATGACCAAAATCTTTACTGACCCTAATAATTCCTCTATACTGCCTCAAATACCATCTCTATAGTTCCCCTAATACTTCCTCTATACCACCTCAAATACCATCTCTATTCTACATAAAATACATTCTCTATACTGCCTCAAATAACTATACTGCTGCTAATGCTGCTTCCACCTCCTTCCACCTCAAATTCTACCCCAATTACATCTCAAATACTACCCATATGCTCTCTCAAATACTACCATGACCTGACCCATCAGACTGACTCAAACGAGACTGGGATGATAAACACCATGAACTCTCTCTCACTCTAGCAGTCCTTCTCCTACCTTGGTCGCCCATCCAGCTGGGGATGAAGGGAGAGACCAGTCAAAACCGGACCAGAGAACCAGATCCTCAGGTGATACACGAGAGATGATTCCAGCTCTGTTATCATCCATCCATCACTAGAACATATTACCATATATTAGTAAAATATAGCTTTTCTGTAAAAAAAAACCAAAAAAAACAGTCACAAACCATATTAGGACATTCCTTGTTTTCTTAAGGTCTCTTGATAAAGAGACCTGCGTCATCATATTTGAAGAGAACCTATGTGGTCTGAGTGTGGGGTGATCACATGACTAACCCTGACCCTCAAACCCCTCCAGACGCCCAGACCCGCCGCCCCTCCGCCAAGCTCCACAAGCTGCGTGAGCGGCCCCCAGTAAGGCCGGGAGCTCAGCCAGTAGCCAGGCTGGCCAGCAGCCGGACCACGGTGGGTCCCCTTTACCCAGCAGGTCCTTTAGCTAGCAGACGGCTAACAAACCTATGGTTCTGCCAGCTCAGGTTAAGTGTGTATGTCCTTCCCCAGCAGGGCTAACTCCTAAAGTTAGTTGCTGCATTTCTGCATCTGTCCCACTTTAGATCAAGGTGTAAATTCTGTCAGACTTTGTACAAAAACAATTTAACATGAATACATGTTACATTGTATTAATGT
Source organism: Melanogrammus aeglefinus (assembly GCA_900291075.1). NCBI lineage: Eukaryota > Metazoa > Chordata > Actinopteri > Gadiformes > Gadidae > Melanogrammus > Melanogrammus aeglefinus. Next base: position 158,814 of record OLKM01000357.1, on the reverse strand, counting down.
ACAATACAATGTACATTGGCATACCGAGGTGTGTGTGTGCCCTACCAGGGCTAGCTCCTAGCATGCTAACGTGTTCTGCCCCAGCAGGGCTAGCTCCTAGCAGGCTTAAGGTGTGCTGTATGCCCCACTAGGGCTAGCTCCTAGGATGCTAACAGTGTTCTGCCCCAGCAGAGCTAGCTCCTAGCATGCTAACAGTGTTCTGCTCCAGCAAGGCTAGTTGCTAGCAGGCTAACATTGTGTTCCAGCCCAGTGAGGCTAGTTGCTAGCAGGCTAACGTTGTGTTCTGCCCAGCAGGCAGTGAGGGGCAGCTCCAGTGTGTCCAGTACCAACACCATGTCCAGCACGACCTCCAGTGCCTCCAGCGGTCCGGACCGGCCCTTCGGCTCCTCCGACCCGATGGACCCCCAGGAGCTAGGCCTCACCTACATCCAGGGGGCGTCGACCGACAGCGGCATCGACACCCCCCCCGTGGCCACGCCCCCCACCCCGCAGCTCTCCGTGGGTGAGGAGGAGGGGCGGTGCTTGGAAGGGTACTGCAAGGTGGCGGCTCCAGACAGGGTCGTGGCTCAGGGTGTTGCCCAGGCAACCGCCTCCGGAAACCCTGGAGATGGCAGCCTGGGGAACCTGAGTGAGAGTTCCTCCCAGTCCAGGTAGAATACACTGTGATTTCTCTAGGGCTGGCTGGCTCGGTCCTAATGTTATAGTTATTTTTTCTTCAGCTTTGTATTAAGATTTTTTTCTATCTGCATACTAACTGACAGCTGTCAGATAACCAGTGTGTAAAAGTCATGCAAATATTTAATAAAATAAAACCTCTCTGTCTCTTTCTCTCTAGTGGTTCTCGGCGCTCCAAGAACTTCCGAGGGATGAGAGGAAGCCCCGCCCCCTCCGCCACTGACGTTACCTCTCCTCTGAGCCGAGGGGCGGGGCCAACCACACAGGACCATCTGATTGGATGGAAGAAGGCGGAGGGCTGCTCCGGCCCTGAGCGTCCTGACAGGTGAGTGACATGTTATCGAGCCAATCAGAGAGAGATTCATAATGAGTGCATTTTGTCACTTTAAAGAGAGAGTCACAAGTGAGCAGCACAGGGCCCGAGGGTAGAGCAGTATAGGACCAGAGTGTAGAGAAACATAGGACCAGAGTGTAGAGCAGTATAGGAATCTTTACTGAGCCTAATACTTCCTCTATACCGCCTCAAATACCATCTATATTCTACATGAAATACATTCTCTATACTGCCTCGAATAACTATACTGCTGCCAATGCTGCTTCCCTACTCCACCTCCTTACACGTCAAATACTACCCCAATTACATCTGAAACACTACCCGTATGCTCCCTCAAATACTACCATGACCTGACCCATCAAACTGACTCCAACGAGACTGGGATGATAAACACGGCCGGTCTCCATCCAAGAGGATGGAGCTTCACAACTCTGCCAACACAGAAGGACCCAAGGGTGGTGTATGTGGAGGTGGAGTGGTGTCAGGGCGGTGTATGTGGCGGTGTACGTGGAGGTGGAGCGGTGTCAGGGCGGTGTACGTGGAGGTGGAGCAGTCTCAGGGTGGTGTATGTGGAGGTGGAGAGGTATCAGGGTGGTGTACGTGGCGGTGGAGCGGTGTCATGGTTGTATATGTGGAGGTGGAGCAGTATCAGGGTGGTGTATGTGGAGGTGGAGAGGTATCAGGGTGGTGTACGTGGCGGTGGAGCGGTGTCATAGTTGTACATGTGGAGGCGGAGCGGTATCAGGGCGGTGTACGTGGCGGTGTCATCGTGATGTCGTCATGGTGAAACTGAACTCGGTGTCTCTTGTCTTGGTCCTTCAGTGGAGCCGACGCCCTCCTCTACCTGCTTAACAGCCTCAGTCTGAGGTCCAGGTAGACGCCTGTCTCCTAGCCTGTCTCCTAGCCTGTCTCCTAGCTCCCCCTTATCATGTGTTCTTGGCTGTCTCCTGCCTGTCTCCTAGCCTGTCTCCTAGCCTGTCTCCTAGCCCCCCCTTAGCATGTGTCATAGGCTGTATCCTGCCTGTACCCTAGCCTGTCTCCTTGTCTCCTAGCTCTCCCTTATTATGTCTCCCAGCCTGTCTCCTAGCTCTCCCTTAGCATGTGTCCTAGGCTGTCTCCTAGCTGTGTCCTATGCTGTGTCCTGCCTGCCTTCTAGCCTGTCTCCTAGCCTGTAGCCTGTCTCCTAGTTCTCCCTTAGTATGTGTCCTAGCCTGTCTACTAGCACTTCCCTAGCATGTCTCCTAGCTTGTCTCCTAGCATATATCCTAGCCTGCCACTAGACTCTGTCCTTGCCTGTCTCCAGAGCTTTCCTAAATCACACTAACAGTGGATTTGTATGAGCTTTTAGGTCAGGGTCCACTTAATCAGTCACTCACTCACTTCAATCAATCACTCACTCACTCACTCACTCACCTACTCACTCCCTCACTCACTCACTCCGGTTATTTAAACCTACCCTTGTTTCTCCCTGGGCCTAAAGCCTGCAGCTCCAGTTGCAGCCCTACCCAGCTAGGGAGGCCTTCCTTCGGATGATAACGTCCAACTCCTGCCCCGTTCCTGAAGACGAAGATCAGGTGACTGCAGAAAACCAATCAAAGGCCTCCAAACACCAGGAGCATGATGTAAAGACAAGGAACGAAATGTGATAGAAAATAACTCCTGCTTCCATCTTCTCCTCTCCTCTCTTAATCTCGCTCCTTCACCTCACTCCTCCCCTCTCCTTCTCCTCCTCCACTATCTCCTCCTATACTCGTCTCCTCAGTCTCTACTCTCAGCTCCGCCCCTGTTCCCAGCGTCTCCATGGCGACCCCTCCAGCGCTCCATGTCAGAGGAGAGCCTCTGGAGCCACCAGAAGAGTATGTCCCTGATCAGCTCCCGTAGCTCGCTTATGGAGGCCAGCACCCCTGCGGACACCAGCACCCTGCCCTACGGCAGCACCCTTCCCTACCGCAGCACCCTTCCCTACCGCAGCACCCTGCCGTACGGCAACACCCTACCCTATGGCAGCACCCTGCCGTACCGCAGCACCCTTCCCTACGGCAGCACCCTGCCGTGGGACAGCACCCTGGCCTGGGCCTCCCTGCGCAAGAGTGAGTCTCTGCTCTGGGGGGGGGGGGGGATGGGGGATGCTGGGGGAAAGGGGCGGTGCCCTGTCGCCATGGTTACATGCTTATTAAAGGGGTACCCCTTGGTGGCTGGCTGTTTCCAGACCCCCCGCGGGGGCCTTGTTTCCTGAGTCCCCCGCTGAGCCTGGGTCACCAGCAGCATCACCATGACGATAGGAACTAGGAGAGCCAGACGATGATGGCAGTGGTTGCTGTATACAACAGCAAGTGATGATAAGATTTACAAAAAAATGTATCAACAAAGACAGGAAGCGTTGATGCTAACATTAAGTGGTTTTGCTAACAGAAAGTGATGACCAAAAAAATGTATCAATAAAACAGTAGATGACATGAAGAGATGATCCTTACATGAAGTGGTTCTGCTAACAAGTAGTGATGATGCTAACAGGAAGTGGTGCCTGTAACGTGTTGTTAACATGAAGTGGTACCTGTAACAGGAAGTGATTATGCTAACAGGAAGTGGTGCCTGTAACAGGAAGTTATTATTCTAACAGGAAGTGGTACCTGTAACAGGAAGTGATGATGCTTTAATGAAGTGGTTCTGCTAACAGGAAGTGATGATGCTTACATGAAGTGGTTCTGCTAACAAGTAGTGATTGTTCTAACAGGAAGTGGTGCCTGTAACAGGAAGTGATGTTAACATGAAGTGGTGCCTGTAACAGGAAGTGATGATGCTAACAGGAAGTGGTGCCTGTAACAGGAGGTTATTATGCTAACAGGAAGTGGTACCTGTAACAGGAAGTGGTGCCTATAACGGGAATGGATGATGCTAACAGGAAGTGGTGCCTGTAACAGGAAGTGATGATGCTAACGGGGGTCATTTTTTTTTCAGCGCGGCTGAGCTGCTCCGACGGAGCACTTGCGGAGAGGACCAAGCTGGCGGAGGTGGGGAGGGCCTGGTCCCAGCTGGTGACCGAAGCACAGAGCTCACCAGGTAACCCACCTGGAGCTGCTCCGACGGAGCACTTGCGGAGAGGACCAAGCTGGCGGAGGTGGGGAGGGCCTGGTCCCAGCTGGTGACCGAAGCACAGAGCTCACCAGGTAACCCACCTGGACCCGCTCCCGGGCTGCTCTGATTGGACAGAGCTCACTCAAGGTTCTCTCTGCTCTGCAGTCCTTCTGTGGACTAAGGGAGAACCTTCAGAAATAAAATACACAATTTTACAAGTTCAGTGTATTATTGGTGGGTATAGGTGGAGGAGGGGGATCGTCAGTTCTAGTGGGAGGCCTGTTGCATGCGTGTGTTTTTACAAAGTTCTGTGTGGACTATATTATGTGTGTGTGTGTGTGTGTGTGTGTGTGTGTGTGTGTGTGTGTGTGTGTGTGTGTGTGTGTGTGTGTGTGTGTGTGTGTGTGTGTGTGTGTGGTGTGTGTGTGTGTGTGTGTGTGTGTGTGTGTGTGTGTGGCTCTAGCGTACCAGTTTGGTGGGAGCTCCATGTGTGACCTGGATCAGGACCAGAAGCTGGGCCCCCGGGGGGGCACCCTGCAGGACAGGTATGGTACTGCAGTACTACGACAGTATTAACAGTACTAGTACGGTAGTACAGTCTGTAGCACTACATTTATTACACAGTACTACACTATCATCATACTACTGCAGTATCAACACAGCAATACAGTAGTAGTAGTACAGAACGATTACATTGTCAGCAACATCCTCAAATCAGTTTCACTGCTACTATGGAGAATAATCCATTCTGTTGAATCGTTAGACGTCCTGATTAATGAACCAACCTCTCTCCGTCCCGCCCTCCTCTTCTCTGTCCATCTCTACTCTCCTGTCCTCCTCTCCATCGCTCCTCCTCCTCTCCACTCTCCCCTCCTCTCTCCAGTGACCAGTCCGCTGCCTTGCTCTCAGGTAAAGTCGGCCAATTGGAGGCGGCTCTTCATCAGCTGCAGCTGGACCTGAGGAAGGTAGCTTACCCATAATTCATTGCTAAACTCATTTCATAATGTTGCATCATGTGGTAGCTGTTTCCCTGATCATTACCGGAATACCTTGATATAACGTAGGAACACAACCCTTTATCATGATGACCTTCAGGGCATTTATTGTCAATAGCGGTTTTGTTATAAAGACAATTTTAAGAGAATAGTCAGCGTGGTATGGTTGTTGTGATTAGGGCTAATAACGATTATTATTATTTTATGATTAATGTTTTTGATTAATCTGTAGATAATTGCATCAATATAATTGTATAAATAATACCAAATGCCATCATAATCCAGTCCAAAGCGATGTCAACACTCTCTTTATCTAAAACAAACAAATATGATCCATGAACCAAATATTTGATTTGATTTGCAACAATAAGCAGCAAATGTTTGCTGCTTATTGTTATTCCTTTATCAAGTAAAAATAACATTAATCGGTTATCAAAATAGATTTAGATAAATCTTCTATCCACTTATTGATTCATCGACTAATTGTCCCTCCTTCGCTTCAAACCACCCAGGGTTAACTCCTAGTCCCGCATGAAACAATTACTGAACCATTTCCACTCTCCCCTCTCTCCTCTCTCCTCTCTAACTCCCCACTCTCTCCTCTCTAACTCTCTCCTCTCTAACTCTCTAACTCTCCCCTCTCTAACTCTCTCCTCTCTAACTCTCTCCTCTCTAACTCTCCCCTCTAACTCTCCCCTCTCAACTCTCCCCTCTCTAACTCTCTCCTCTCTAACTCTCTCCTCTCTAACTCTCCCCTCTAACTCTCTCCTCTCTAACTCTCTCCCCTCTAACTCTCTCCTCTCTAACTCTCCCCTCTAACTCTCTCCTCTCTAACTCTCCCCTCTCTAACTCTCCCCTCTCTAACTCTCTCCCTCTCTAACTCTCTCCTCTCTAACTCTCCCCTCTAACTCTCCCCTCTAACTCTCCCCTCTCTAACTCTCTCCCCTCTAACTCTCTCCTCTCTAACTCTCTCCTCTCTAACTCTCCCCTCTAACTCTCTCCTCTCTAACTCTCTCCTCTCTAACTCTCTCCTCTCTAACTCTCTCTTCCACCCCCCCCCACACTAGGAGCAGGAGGACAAGCTGCTCCTGCAGCAGGAGGTGCAGCTTCTCCGTCACGACAACATGCGCCTCCACCAGGAGAGTCTGAGTACTGCAGCTCAGTTCAGCAGATACACACACTGGCTACTGCAGCCCCCCCCCACCAGTAACCCACACGCTGGCTCTCCCAGCCCACCAATCACACACACACACACACACACACACACACACACACACACACACACAACACACACACACACACACACACACACACACACACACACACACACACACACACACACACACACACACACACACACACACACACACAGGCTACTGCAGCCCCCCCACCAATAATATACACACACACAGGCTCCACCAGCCGCCCCATCAAACACACACACACACACACATTGGCTCCTTAAGCCCCCCCACCAATAACACGCACAAGTACACACACATTATTAAATATGCACACACAGATACCGGTATGCACCTTGTGTGCTTGGGCACACACTCACACACATGTTGGGGCCAGGCTATGAGGCTTCATAAAGACTGGCTGGCACACAGAGGCTAGCACGACAACGCTAACATGCAGAGGCTAGCACACAGAGGCCTCTGATATGAGAAGCTGTTAGGCTAGCAGGGATGCTAGCTGTGACACTAACACGTAGCGTGTTAAATCTGTTGTCTCGACACTGTCCGGACCCATTAGCCTGTGCTATGTAGACACAGGCCACCTATAACCACTGGATCCTACAGCGCTCCAAACAGCCAATCACACACCCGCTCGCATGGAGTGGGCCCCGCCCCCGCTGCTCGCTACGTCAGAGACGCCCACGTCCGAAAAGTGTACGTCCTTTTCGTCGCTAAGCAGACAAATAATGTACAACTCTTTTTATGCTCGCTAAACCTCCGGCGCCCTGTCTTCTTCTGTTAGGTCCTCATATTGGACACGCATGTATCGAACAAACCAATCCTTCGCCGCCTCTGCCATGATGATGCCTACTGTAAATAGATCCTTATTACCCCGAGATGTATTTAATGTCTCTGTTTTCTACACTGATGTGTTCTACTGTTGTGGGAACGGGCTGTGAGGAAGATTTAGTTTAAAAAAACTCTCAAAACTCTCTTTCTACAAAAAAGTTTGACTATTTAAAGCCGTTGCTTGGACGAGATGCTGGATCTTTTGTGGTCTGAGCTCCAAGCACTGACCCGAAAATATCGTGGGGGGGGGGGGGGGTGTAAAAGCAGTACTACCAGGTACATTAGAAGTACTACCAGGTACAGTAGGAGTACTACCAGGTATATTAGTAGTACTGCCAGGTACATAAGTAGTACTTTCAGGTGTAGTAGTACTACCATGGTACAATAGTATTACTACAGACCAGAAGCATGATGCCAAGGTTTTCTTCGTTGACCTAGAACCCAGCGTTTCCATGGTAGCATGCCCGCTACCCTTCGTAAGTCATTTGCTTATGATGATGACAATGATGTTCGTAGCCCTCCTGAAATACTGAAGAGCCCCTAGCTGTTGGACTACCGCCATCTTTACTGGTGTAGTTCTGGTGTAGTCTGGTCCCTGCTGGACCAGTAAGTTCCTGGTCTAGTCTTATCCTGGTCTCTACTGGACCAGTTGGTTCCTGTTCTAGTCTGGTTAAGATTCCCAGTTGAATTCCAAGGTTTCGGTGTCAAATGTTTTGACCTGTTTTATCTGCCCGTTTAAATAAATGTTTTGTGTGAATAAGTGAGATGGAGTCACGTATTTATTTAACCTTCGAAATGTACAGTTCAGCTTCATCAATGATGTCATGGCAATTAGTATGACAAAAGGAAAAAGAGAGACAGACTGATGGAGGGATGATAGAGGAGAGACAGAATGATGGAGGGATGATAGAGGAGAGACAGAATGATGGAGGGATGAGAGGAGAGACAGAATGATGGAGGGATGATAGAGGAGAGACAGTGATGGAGGGATGAGAGGAGAGACAGAATGATGGAGGGATGATAGAGGAGAGACAGAATGATGGATGGATGAGAGGAGAGACAGAATGATGGAGGGATGAGAGGAGAGCCAGAATGATGGAGGGATGATAGAGGAGAGACAGAATAATGGAGGGATGATAGAATGATGGAGGAGTGACTGAATGGAGGGGGGGGGTGAAGGCTTCATGTGTTCATGGTGAATTGTTGATCCATTGTGAATGAGTTGAAGCTCTAGCGAAGTTGAGCACGCTCCTCTGAGGGAGAGGAAGAGAGTCGGCGCTCACCTGGAGCTCAGAGGGCTCCGGTTGGCCCAGATCCCTAATGGTTGCCCCATTTACCCATGATGCACCTGCAGCACGCTCCAGCCGTACGAGCGTACCCGACTTGCAACACAAGGCACAGCGAGGCCGCAGCTGCACTTTGTGCTTTGCTTTAATAATTCAACCGATGGCCTGCTTCTAAAAACCACAACGCAAGATGACCTGCTTCAATACCAGGTCTGTTTTTCATTTCTGAATCTTTATCGCATCTAAAGTCTGAAATGTATCTCAGTTAGTCTGTCTTTATTACAGCTACAGTCTGTCCTACTCACAGCTACAGTCGGTCCTTTATAATGGTTGCATTCTTCATATATCACTTGTTCTGTCTTCATCACAGCTAAAGTCGGTCCTTTATCTAAGGGAGAGACCGTGAGAAGGAACACAAGAGGACCATCCTTCCAGTGGCGCTAGGAGGGCGATCAGAGTGGATTGTAGAGATGACTTGAGGGTAAGACAGTCTTCTGAACAGTTTGTGTTCCACAACGAGATCTACTCTGTTGTGGTCGAATTAGTGAGACATGAGCTGTGCTGGTCAGAGCAGAAAGAGGGTTTATGGTCTAAGTTCCAGGGTTTACAATCTAAACTGTAAGAGTACTTTTAGGTCTAAGTAACATGAACTTTTCCGGCCTAAACTTCCAAAGTTCAGGTTGACCAGAAAGGTCAAAAGGTCATTCCACATCTACATACTTTTCAGGGGAGCGTGTCTATGTTCCCCGGGTCCTATGTTCCCCTCTTTGTATGAGACTGGGGAACATAGGACCTTTTTTTCTTTCTTTTTTTTTAAAGGGTCCTATGTTCCCCGCTTTTCCCAAAAAGGGTCCTATGTTCCCTGATATGTAGCATGTGACCGGAGAACATAGGACCCTTTTTTTGAAAAAGGGTCCTATGTTCCCCGGTCTGTTACTTTTTCCACCATTACTGTCAAATTCCGGCCGAGATAACCACCATTGCATGTCTTTACCTTTTGTGGGAGAAGGAGACGTCGGAGAACCCTACGCCGGTAAACAAACCCCGAGAAGCCCAATCCCTACGAGAGCTCCCCGCGCTACGGCCATCCGGAGACGCACAGAGCTTTTGGCCGTGATATTATTATACTATTATATTATATTATATTATATACTATTATATATAGAGCTCCGGGAGTCGCAAACGGCAACAACCACTTTCTCCTCCATGCTGCAGTTCACCCCGGACTGCACTGCACTGCACGCTGATTGGCTGTTACGTTACATATGTCGCTCAGCGGCCACGCTGTTGAACGCTGATTGGCTGTCATCACGCGAATGTCGCGTCAAAGTTTAAATATTTTTAAAGATTGATAGATTGCGGGGAACATAGGACCCTTTTCTCAGAAACGCGTAAGGGGTCAGATCGAGTTCATGATGCATTCTGCAACTTTCACAACATGCATTGAAGCAGTGTTAAAAATAGCACAGCATGACGGTTCCCCTTTTTTTATAATTATTACTCAACTTGATAGCAGCTAGCCGCCAGATAGCAGCTAGTTGGCGTCTCCTCTCAGTCATGTGGAAACATTGCCCTGGTAATCCAGCGGTGCCTGCAGTCGCATAGCGACGCTAACCAGGGTGGACGGGATGCTCCTGTAGCCACAGCACCATGAAAACACACCAGCCCTGAAAGAACCCTGACCTCTCAGCACAGCTCTGGCACCTCCAGAGCTGGGGTTTCAATCCCCCTCTCATAGTGCAAGGCACTATTTGAAAATAAAATGAAAAAAAAATACCTCTATTTTACCAGCCAACTACCATTGAGATGGCAAGATCTATTTTTGATGGGATCCCTGGCTAAGATACCAGCAATCACAGTTTCATACATCGTACAACAAACATTAAAAGTATGCAAGGAAAACATTTAGTTGTACGTCTCAGAATCATATACCTACCTAACAGACTTCTGGAGACAAGTCTAGCTTGGGAAGCAATTACAAATTCTAATTGGATTTTTGCCTCCAAACCCTTCACGACATTTTTGGATGTTTCAATATGGATGAGGTCCTCCGCTGCAGATCTGTCTGCAAGATGTTCCGGGCTGCAAGGCTGAAACTTAAAGGCTAAAAATTCAGTGCAAACCCTAGGGATGGATAGTTCAAGGAATGCTAGTCCTTTTTGCGATATACCCACAAAAGGTAAGAAGAGACCGGACCAAGGATTGACTCAAATGTGCCAAAGAGTGAGTCTGCGTGAGGCCAATGAAGGCCACTGAACCCTGGCACATAGGGTGCAGTGCTGAGGGAGAGCTTTGCCGCCTGTGACAAACCTCAGACCGCTGTGGTACAGTGTCCATTCAATCACGCATGAAGAATAATATTAATAATAGACGTAGTAGCACAGCAGCTGACCCCTTGGGGTCTACACCATGAGGCATCCATCACAGTAACACTACATTACCCAACAATCCCTCTGGCTACTCTCATTCCCCAGCACACACTTTATATACTATGATCGCGTGTGTGTGTGTACGTAGTGTGCATAATGTGTGTGTATTTATAGTAGGTCCATTACCAGGGGCAAGATATCACGGGTCCACAACACGCTAATTAAACAAACGTGTGTTTCTGTTATGACAGCAACTACCTCTCTCTCGCTCTTTACCGCTCTCGACCTCTTTCTATCTCGTCTTTCCCTACCTCTGTCTGTCTCTCGATTCATGACTCAAAGTGCTTTTATTGGCCATGAAAACTACAATATTATTTAATGAGGTTATGGTCCGGAAAGAGTTTCTCTCTCTTACCATCTATCCCTTATATATATATATATATATATATATATATATATATATATATATATATATAATAAATAGTAGGTAGTCACACCGCTAGCTAGCTGCCTCATTCGGAATTCAAAAACATATACATACTGTGGCAAGGAAAACCTTGGCCTTCAGAATATAATGTTTTCCAAAGGCCAAGTGTGCCTCCGACCGGGTGGGAGAGGCACGTTCTTTCCCAACCCGTCAAAGAGCAAAGAGGTGTCCGTGAAGACCACCACTTCTGGTGCCACTCTGCCTAGGGGAATCCCCTTGCGATGTTTAGGGGGGCTTCCCCAACATTCCAGGTCAGGCGACACCGAGCGGGGTACGGAGAGCCACCTGAGCCTGTGTCCCCTGGGGTCCAACCTCTTGGGCAGCCACCGCTGTAGTCTGCGCAAAGATAGCAGACCCAGAAGGGACCCCCGGGTGGGCTGCTGCCATCAGCCCAAACAGGTGCATGAAAGACGGCCACACCTTGAGATCTAGGAGCGTGGTCCAAGCGCCCGCTCCCACACAGAATTTCTGCCTAGCAACGGATTTCTTGAAAACGCAAAGATCCAGAAAGGGCTCGACTCCCAAGAGACAAGCCACCTCCGCTGCTGAATTCGTGCCCGCAACGGGGGTCCTGCAACCTCCACTAGTCTCCACCAACCCCATGAAGGTTGGTGCTCGAACTGAATGGGACGTCCCCACCACAGTGTTATCCAACCACGTTGGGAAACACGCCGCTCTCGCCAACAACACGCATAGCGCTCGGAGAGAAGGCGAGCCAACAGCAGAGCTGAAAGCTGTCTGGTCCCTCCCAACCTCACACCACCGTCTATGAATTGCTTGCCTGCAAGCGGATAATACCGCTGCAGGGCGTGCCTCATCAAGCGGGCCAAGAGCATAACAGATCCATCCGCTCTGCCTTCTCCTCACAGCCAACAGAATGCAGAGAGAGCGGGGAAGATCTGGGTCCAGGAGCTGGACGGTAACACAAAGCCGTAGAGTTGGCCAAGCGTAAGAAGTGGCCAGCCTGTTCATGAATCATACGGGAATGCCACACGGATGCCGAAGAATCCTAGCTGTACTATGTGCTGCCTCACGACCACTTGGCGCCCTCATGCCGTGTGTCGTGGAGTTGCTTGTGTGCAAGCAGAGAGACCACTGCAGGGCAGTGGCCCTTAGTGACAGAGGACTGTGTACCACGAGTGTAACTGGCAGCTCTGCCTTCTCCCTACAGCCAAAAAGACCGTAGGGAAAAAGCGGGGGGGAAAGTCAGGGTCTAGGAGGCTGGTATACGAGGCTGTACATACGGCCTTCTGCACTCACTGGATAGGCTCACACTCACAGAGTGTGAAGCGGCTGGGATGAGGATCAGCCCCGCTACATCTGAGGCCATGACTCTAAGCAGGAAACCGGTGGATTGTCTACTACAGGTAGGACATTAGTCCTTTAGCCCGAGTGAAGGTGTTCAAGTACCTCGGAGTCTTGTTCGCAAGTGAGGGGACAATGGAAAATTGAGATCAGCTTAAGAATCTGAGCAACGGGGGCGGTATTGAATTCGCTTTATCGCACCGCTCTGACGAAAAGAAAGCTAAGCAGAAAGGCAAAGCTCTCGATCTACCGGTTGATCTTCGTTTCTACCCTCACCTATGGTCATGAAGGATGGGGGTTGACCGAAAGGACGAGATCGCGTGCACAAGCAGCCAAGATGAGTTTTCTCAGGAGGGTGGCTGGCGTCTCCCTTAGGGATAGGGTGAGAAGCTCAGCCAGCCGTGAGGAACTCGGATTAGAGCAGCTGCTCCTCTGCTTAGAAAGTGAGTGAGTTGATGTGGTTCGGGCATCTAAAAAGGATGCCCACTGGGAACACCTCCCTAGGGAGGTGTTTCAGGCACGTCCAGTGGGGAGACCTCTGGGAAGACCCAGGACTAGATGGAGGGATTATATCGTGACATTGGCCTGGGAAGGCCTCGGGATCCCCCCCGTCAGGTCAATGTGGCCCGTGAAAGAGAAGTCTGGGGCCCCTGGTAGAGCTGCTGCCCCTGCGACCTGACCCTGGATAAGCGATAGAAGATGAGGAGGATGATAGAGTAAAAAATAGTTTTCTTAAAGCTTTGTTTGTTTAGATAAAACGCTCAATTCAAATTAATTGATGTGACGTCCGAAATGGTTAGCTTTTGGGTTAGCCATCTTTTGCTAGAGCGGGTGAAATTCTCACGCTGTAGCCTCGATGGGAGGCAATGAGATCAACTGAAAATATACAAAGGTTTAAATTAAATTTTGAATTTTTTGAAAAATCAGTTTAGAAATATTTTAAGATCAAAGTGTGTTGATTTATTAAATGTTTGAAAAAAGGCTAACGGTTAAGAATTGACCAAGTTGCGAAGTTTGAAGTCATTGAAGAGTCAGTGTCAGAGAGTATTATAAATATTTTAAAAAGTTGATAATATAAAAAAATGTTGAATGGTAGCATGCAATTCCCCCCAAAAAATTATAATTTTTAAGTGGAATGGATTCTCCAGGGGAAAAATTGTGGAAGGAGTAGGGTCGCATAATTTGTAAGAGAATAGTAAATCAAGAAACAATAAAGCCTAAGGATAACCATAGTTGAGCGCTGCTTGCAGCACTCAACTAATTATAGTTTTGGATCAGAGAGCATGATCGAATCAGACTCAATGCATTATTTTTTGATGAGTAAAGAGACATTAATTTCGATCATCACTAGGGATGTATGTAACTTTAATGGGCTACTATGGGAGCCATGGCTATTTACAACAGGAAAGATGAGATGGAACGTACAAAATACGGGTAATACGTTTGTGGAATTTCCACAAATGTGCAGACGTGAACTCTGCTTCATCTATATGACCTGAGAAAGCGCGGTCATGCATGTCACACGCATTTGTTCGGGAAGCAGATAGCTTTTAACCCTTTGAAACCACCTTCATGTAGGAGGTATTGCTGAGAGGCCCAAATGTGAATTTAAAGTAGAAATGAAAAAGTTAATATGAAACATTGTAAAGTGAATATTTAACATTTGAAGTGAATATTTAACATTTCAAGAAAAATATTTAACATTTTAAAATAAATATGATTTCTTTACGGTGAATATGAACCCTTACTGCGTTCAGCTGCATTAAGGGTTTTCCTACGATGGAGTAAATCAGCAAACATTTCAAAGTCTGACGCATATCGACTCTCCGTCGGTCTGCGAGGGCGGGTCGGCGGGCGGGGGTGGGGTGCCGAGGCCTGAGTCCAGGGGCGGGCTCGGGGGCTCGCAGGGCCCCCTCGGGGCCCCCGGCTCCCCGGCCGCGTACTTCCTCTCCCTGGCGTTGAGGGGGGCCCTGGCGGCCGGCTGGGGGCTGGGCCTGAAGCGTTTGAGGCGCACGGCGTCACGGGCGTGCGGCGTGCAGGGCAGCAGCACGGCCACGTCGCTGCGGAACTTGGAGCTGAGGCCGAAGTAGATGAGCGGGTTGTAGAAGCTGGCCGACTTGGCGAAGAGGCGCGTGAAGATGCTGGTGAGCACCGGCACCTGGAAGCCCCAGGCGGACCACATGGACACCACGGCGTACGGAGACCAGGCCAGGATGAAGGCCGTGCAGATCACGATGGACACCTGGAGACCACAGACCGGGTTACCTGACCTGTGGCTCTGGGCTGCAGCTGGCGCAGTGGTCCGGTCAGAGTGGGGGGATTTGTTTACATGAGCTACTGGTTATGACGGGATCTCTCCAGTGTCACACAAACAATACATGTTACACATATACACTTGTTACATATCATACTGATTAATTATTCATAGAATTATAATAATTATTATTGTTGTTATAATTACAGACGTTTATGGTGTGTACAGACCATGGTGCTGAAGCTAGTGACCGGACCTTAATACCAGACCATGCTGCTGATGACCGGACCTCAATACCAGACCATGGTGCCGATGACCGGACCTCAATACCAGACCATGGTGCCGATGACCGGACCTTAATACCAGACCATGGTGCCGATGACCGGACCTTAATACCACAGATGTCGGCTGTAGCCAGGAGGAGCAGAGTGTTGGTGTTAGGGAGTGTGTGTGTCTTACTATGGTGACGTCTCTCTCTATCTTGCGCTGGCGTTCGCTGATGTCTCCGTCGGCTGTGAGGGCGTTCCCTCGCTTCACGGTGTTGATGATGGACACGTAGGAGAACAGCATGACGGCCACGGGCAGCAGGAAGCAGCACACCAGGATGGAGATGATGTAGGACTTGTAGACGCTGGAGTAGCTGGCTTTAGCCCAGTCTACCTCACAGGTCCCGTAGCCGCGGTCTAGACAAACAACACACCGTGGCTTCATGCTGGTCCAAAGCACACTTTGAGCGGGTCAGATTGAAGGCATTCTCGTAGGAAGTCAGAGGGACTTAAACTACTGAGTGCTGCACCACCTCGCCCTCCCCAGTAGCTCGAGGGATCAGAACATCAGTACTAATAGTTTGTTATTAGTGATTGCCATAACCCTAACCCTAAGACATGAGCGCCTTAACAAGGATGTCAACGAGATTTTCTGGAAACAATTGGTAGTGTTGTCAGCTAACAAAATATATAAATAAAAATGCAGCTAATTTCAACGGGTTCGGAATAATTTAACTGGTTATATTGGTTTTAAATCGCTTCAATGGGTTGAGGCATGTTTTAACTGGTTCAAATGGTTTAGAATTTGAGTCCTCATAAAATTTGCTTTATGATTAACTCACTATAACCTTGTTCAACTGGTCTCCACAGGTTTGAGCTTATATTAACTGGTTTCAGCACATGTCTTATCTTGTCTCAAACTGTTTTAAACAGTGCAAATTAGTTTGAAGTAGTGTGAAGCAATCTGATATGGTTTGAAGTGGTTTAATGCTGCGTGAACTGGTTAGAACTGGTGTTAAGTGGTTTGAGGTGCTGTGAAGTGATTGTAATTAGTGTAAAGTAGTTTTAAACTGTGTGAACTGGTTTGAGATCTAGGCAATTGGAGGCGATGTTAACCGGTTTGAGGCTGTGTGAAGTGGTTTGAGGCGATGTTAACCGGTTTGAGGCTGTGTGAAGTGGTTTGGAGTGGTTTAAAACCAGTGTGAACAGGTTGTATTCCTACCCTGTGTAGCTCCCCCAGCCCACTAGGGGCGCTCCAGACCAGAAGGCAGCGCTGGCCCAGATGCAGACCAGACACACGAGGATGGTGGTGTTGTTGATGAGGTGAGCTGAGGACAACCAGAGTACACGTTATAGATACTACATGATAAAAGAAATCAAAAGTATCACAGTATACAGTATACCATCACAATATAGGATACTGCAGTATATATATGTTTATGATAGTCTAAGTGGAGAGTTGTATGAGTATGTAAGTATTAGTATATATTAGTATGTGTGAGTATGTATTAATATATATTAGTATGCATTAGTACATGTGAGTATGTAGTAGTATGTGTGAGTACCTTGTGTGGTGTGACAGCTCCTGACCTAGTGTGTCATGCTATATTACAGTATATTATAGTCTAGTATTACTGTGTATTAGTATGTGTGGGGTACCTCGGGTGGGGTGACAGCCCCTGACGTAGCGTGTCATGCTGATGATGGTGAGGGTGTTAATGCTGCTCAGCCCAAACACCAGCGTGAAGAAACCATCCACCTGCAACACACCAATCACCATGACGACACCACTATCACGGTCTTGGTGGGCGAGTGCTGGACAGGCAGGACGCCTCCTTTTACCTGGCAGGTCCAGACGGAGGAGACGAGGTAGCCGTTGTCCTTGAAGACGTTGAAGATCTCGATGATTCCTCGGGAGTACCCGAACACGGAGATGCTGGCGTCGGAGAAGGCCAGGTTAAGGGTTAGATAGTCCGTGGGCTGGAGCGAGGCGCGCTGCTTGTACAACACAAACAGAACGATGCTGTTCCCAAACCAGGACAGCCAGCCTGCGGGACAACACACGTCGACGCACGGACGTTAACGCGCAGACGTTGACGCCGCCCACGTTAACAAACGCCGTAAAGGGCTGATAATGGTTCCACGTCGATGCAATGCAAGGGGGTTTACAGACCCATTACGTCCTTGTGGACCCTCCTTGCGACCATCGCAAGGGGCTGACGTGCGCCTCCCAAAACTTGTAACCTTGCGTCGAGGCGCAGCAGCAAGGGCTGGGATTGGTCCGCTCACCTAAACCCGATGCAAAACCCAAACAGGTTCACGACTGCGGCGAAGCGTCTTTTTGGTCCTTGCATTGCGTCTACGTGGAACCATAATCAGCCCTTCACCCTACACCCAGAGGCCACTCCGACTCACAGGATGAGTGAAGGACACAGTGGTAGAAAATGGCTGTTCCTTTATGACGATATGACTGCTTTCTGCTCTGCCTCACACGCCTCGTTTGCAGAAGACTTGGGGGGATATCTCCCCACCAGTCGTCAAAAAGACAGTTTACAACCTTTATTGATAGAGATTAGTAGAGTGTTGACTGAATGCTTGTCTCTACTAATGTGATGGACACTCCACATGGAGATCCTGTCCTGGGACTAGAACTGATTAGTCGAACCCTCAAACCAAACTCATGGGGAAACTCTGAGACCCCTAAACCCCTATAACACTGCAATAGAAACCCTTTACCCTTAAATCTTGAGCTAAAAACCAACCCCAAAATACAACTGCAATAGAAACCCTTTACCCTCAAATCTTGAGCTAAAACCAACCCCAAAATACAACGCTATGGAAACCTCTAACCCTATCCCCCAACCCTAGAATTGAAAACGAAAAACCCTAAGACCCAGTCAATTGAAACTTCTACCCCAACCCTAGAACTTAAACTTTCACCTTAGGACTAGAAATCAAACCCAAAAATCCAACCCAGAGAAACAACTGACCCTAGAACTGACAACAAACAATTTAAACCCCACTAATAACGACCCCTTACTCTAACCTTAAAAAACAACCTAAAAAAACAACAACCTTCCATTCCACCCCCCACTAAAGAAAGCCAGTTAACTGGTATGAAGGCAGTGACGTGGGCTGTGGCGGTTGGTGATTAATTGGATTATCTGGGAGTTAACCCGGAGACTGTTGCTCGTACTACACCTTCAAGACTGAAAACCATCTGTCTCCCTATCTGTCTCTCTGGTGCCTGGCGGTCAGCATCATTACTAGAGCCGTAGCCTACTATCAACATGAGTATTTATAGTAGGATAATCGATAAATGAATGGTAAGTGAAGGTTCATCTCTGAACCCTCTCAATCCTGATCTCCTCACCGCTATAATCCAGATAAACCACAACGGAAACCAGACATCAAAATACTCCTACCAATGTATATCTTTACATCCTACTTAGTAAATACCACTACATAGAATTACTAAATAAGTACCACTACATCTTAATACTTATACTTATACCTTTACATTTACATTTAAATACCTCTACCAATAAATACCCTTTACGTCCTACTTAGTAAATGCCATTACATCTAAATACTTAATAAATATCCTTGCATCTAAGTACTTCTACCAATGAATACTCTTACACCCTACTTAGTAGGCCTAAATACCACTACATAAAAGTACTAAATAAGTACCACTACATCTTAATACTATACCCTTACATCCTTATTAAATGCCACTACATCTAAATACTTGATAAATATCCTTGCATCTAAGTACTTCTACCAATAATTACCCTAACATCTTAATAATTTTACCACTAAATACCCCTACACCATTTATATCTTAACATCTAAATACTTATACCAAAATACCCTTACATCTAAATACTTAGAGGCCTACCAAAAAAATCCCTCTACTCAGTTAGTTCTGGCCGTAAGATAGTTAGTATTTCCGTCTAAAAGTTCTTTAAGAAGTATAAACACACAACACTGCGTGTTGATACCGACCAAGAACCAGCAGGTAGACCCCGATGATGGTCTCCCCCTGGTCCGACAGAGGGGGGTCGCGGGCGGGCAGGGTGTAGTTGTTGTTTCTCCAGTGGGTGCTGGCCCCCGGGAAGCCGATAACCGCCGACATCGTCTCTCCCCCGGCCGCAGACGAGCCGTCCACCCGTCTCACAGCCACTCGTCTGGAGGAACTATCGTCTGTCCGCCGGTAAATCCGGTCTAATTATACTAGCGCTCCTCGGAGGGGGTGTCGTCGTGATCTCTCTATAAGTCTCCCGGGTCTTTCTCAACACTTTGTTCTTTGTCCCTAAAACAGAATCCATGTCTCCCAACAACTTCGCGTCACAAACATGAATACATGAATCCGTTTGCAGCACTTTTACATCCTTATCGGAATTTGATGAGAATAAACAGCGGTCTTCTTCTCATTCTCAAGTTTTCCGTAGTAATTTCCTTAATATTGAAATATGCTGGTATACTGAACAAATAAGAATTCGCATTAGACTCAGCGTTGTAGCTCAGGCCATAAAACATCAGGCCATAAAGTTCTGGTTGGATTCTAATTCATTCAACGTTAAGTTCACTTAGGGTCAAATTTAGTTGAGACAGATAAACATTAGCTGGACAGAAGTAAGGCCACACCACTACACTAAGAAAAAATCTAAAAGCAGAAGAAAGAAAAACAAAAAGTTTCATTAACCCACCTTACACATTTTGAAGTTAAAATAAACCAATCTCGAAGTCTTTTGCATCTCATGAGCGCTGGTCCATATAAATAGCTTCTCATCGGAGTATGTCCTCATGAAGGCCTAATTGTTTTGACTTTGAGCCTCATTGACCATATTTAAATTCATTAGCTCTATTTGGGATCTTGCTGAGTATTTTCCCCGTGGCTCAACCCTCGTGACCTGGCCGTTCAAACCCTTTTAAATGAACCGTGAACGGTGGGCCAGACCCTTCAGAATGAGGTCCTTCTGGGCCCTCTACCTCTTGTTACACCTTTCCTGTTCCTTGGCTCTCAGACCGTAGTGCACAGAGGAGACGTTCCCTCCAGGGCCGATGTCCTTTCGGGGGATATGGGTAACACCCATCGGCGTCGGCAGACCCTTTTCACCGGGGCACGTGCCCCGTTGTGGATCTGCGGTGCCTGGGTATGCCTGGGGCACTGATTTTTTAATTTATTTATTTATTTATACCTTTAATTTTTTTTTATTTAAGTCTGACTCATCTGGCAATCTACAGAATGCATGCTTGCATTTTTTTTCTTAAATAGACCTATAGACTACCACTTTCCTTAGAAATTCAGACCCGACATACGGACAGAGTAATTAAGAACTCACACTGCGCGCCCACTCGGAGCAATGTTGCAGCCGGAGAGTTGCCTGTTAACACAGAGCCAGGAGTTCGTCATATCTTAAGGCTATCTTATAAGAAACACGGTACTAGTCCTCCTAGTAAAGACACACTAAAACATTGATTGTACAAAATTTGACACCCTGAAGAAATTTACTAATTTGAATTACGTCAATAGAAGCATTGGTGCCCCCCTCATTGGCGGCCGCTGCAATGAAATGTACGTGACGAATGCACACACTGAGGAGAGAATCATTCTCCTTGATATCGACTTTTTGAACCTGTCCAGCACAGCGTCAGCGACCATATCACTCCGGCCGGCGTGAAGTGAAACAGTAAGCGTTACATTTTTTATCCTCTGGAAGCATAGAATGTCTAACAAATGTGTATGCCTTTCATCAAATAAGGTGAAGGGGCGTCTCTGAAGTGGTGTTATTAGCTAATGTGGTCACGTCTGTCGTTATGCTATAGTAGCCAGACAGTTCGCTAATATATTAAACTGTAGCGATAACTGTTTAAGCTGGACCTGTTGATCGGAGAAAAATCACAAATGTCGGGTTCAGGCCTGTAACCCAGGCTCGAGCGAGCACCTTTCTCAAAGAGGAGGACCTCAGAGGTCTCGCAGATCACTACAATGTTGATCTTAAGCAAGAGGAGGTGTGGGTAGCGAAACATTACCTGGACAGAAAGCAGGAGAGCCTGCCAATTACTGACATGCAATGTCTTTTCGGTTTACTCGATAATGTCATGTTCCCTACACTGACACAGGTCATTAAAATATGTCTGACCATTCCTGTGTCTAGCTGCAGTTGTGAAAGGACATTCAGCGTACTGAGACGCCTTCACACTTGGTTGAGGAGCACAATGGGGCAAGATAGGCTTCATCATCTTGCCATCATGTCGGGTTGAGCGAGGAGAACTCTCCAAATTAAGCCAGTCACAATTGATCGACAGCTTCGCAAAAATGAAGCAGAGGCGCTACCGTTTACTGTTAAAAAAATGATCAGCCTCCCCGTTATCTGTTCTGAACATGATGATATACACACCTCATAGGATCATCACCATCACACCATCATAGGATGGTCTGAAATAGAAATGATAAACACAGACATGTATGTATGTAGAGGTGTTTTTTTGTTTTTCCTTTTACAGTTGCACATTTCAAGTTTTCAGTTTTCAAGTTCATGTTTGCTGACAGATATTTAATGAAGATACGCTTTATGATAATAAATAAGTGCTATAAAATATTTGCTCGCGTGCTTGCATTAATTATCTGTGCCCATGCTTTTTTAAAATAAATAATTGCCCAAAAATTTTTTCTGCTCGCGCGCTTTGCGCGCTCCCATTTTTTTTTGGTGCTCTATTGTGCCCCTGTATGGTATTGGGTGGGCTGACGCCCCTGGTAACACCCTTCACTATAACCGGCAGTGGGTCTGTTTATAGGTCGGAAGACACGGGCACGGATTCTTGGCGTTTGGTACTTTATTTAACAGTACACGTATACTCAACCGGACTTCCTAGACTGACAGTCGCTCAATCGCTCGTTCACTCATTCGCTGACGTCACTCTCACACCACACACACACACACACACACACACACACACACACACACACACACACACACACACACACACACACACACACACACACACACACACACACACACACACACACACACACACACACACAGACCACACACACACACACACACACACACACAACACCACTCTCGTAACACTCCGAACACCTTCATCTCTAACCAAACACCTTCACGCGAACCCTCATCAGGACAGGTGCTCGCAGAGCTGCCAACATTGTGTCTCAGGAAATAGTAGCAAGCCGAGCGCAGCGAGGCGAAAAATTTTAGGCCGGAGATTTTACGTGTTCTGAGATGCAATCTAGGTAAGGACTATAAGGGTATGTTTATCTGCAAAGAACTGCAGTATTTTGAGTGTATACTTTCGTCTTTTCCCTGTAGTGTTGCACACAATTACACACAGACGGACACAAAAGAGTTTTTTATTACCCAAAGCATGGAGGCGGAGATCAAACAGATAGACACGCGAGCTGAGGCATCAATGAGCTTAGCCTCATCTCTGCCTTGTTTTCTCGTTGTCTGTCACCACTTAAATATTTTTTAGACACTTTTATTATATGTCCTTTCTATCCATAGAAAATGGAATGTATTTCACGTATGTGTATAACCTATTGGCTTTGGAACAAACAGCAGGGACTAAATATTAGCAAGGGGGAGGGACGGCTTGTCACCCCTCATTCGCTAACATTACATTCAGTATAGTAAGCCCTTGCTCCGTTGATTTCACATTATTTCTCTGAAGATTGGTTTAATGTCTTTGTGGAAGCCATTTAACATAATACAAGTGGATGTAATAACTTTGAAACCCAAGACTGCTTTTTTATTGGTGAGGCTGATTTTGAGAAATTAAACGTTGCAGCTAAAGTTGTGTTTCTGGTTGCTTATGGTTATGTAGTTGCTATGCTAGCTAACTGGCTAGATAAGGAAACTTTAAATAACCGTTAACGACTTAAATGGAAGAGTTCAATTTGCATGAAATTATAGCTAGTTATCCATCTGATGTTATAATCTCCGAGATTACATTTATAGAAACCCTCAGGGTACCTGTGCAACTTCGTATGAAAGAGTTCTCATCACAAGCTAGCTGCCAAATGTATGTACCTTACCTATGTGTGTGTAAAGAATGCAGATATGAAATATGAAAAACAACCAGTAGTCAATGTACAAGATGCCAATTGTATTACATAAATGCTCATCAACAGCGGGAATCCTCAGACTACAAACAGCATAGCATCTTGGTAAAAATAGAGACGGCATTAAAAAAACTAAAATAAAAAAAACGGCCATTGTATTGACTCTTTTCCGACGCAATGAACGAATCAACCTCGTCCTGACATACAGCGAGCGAGCGAAACGGCGACGAAAACTCGCGCGAGGGTGTCATGATATGCAGCGTGACGATTTTGTCGCGAGTGTATTTTATTGGTTAAGAATCCAAACCAATCAAATCATCGAGGGGAAACA
Organism: Melanogrammus aeglefinus; assembly: GCA_900291075.1. Classification (NCBI taxonomy): domain Eukaryota; kingdom Metazoa; phylum Chordata; class Actinopteri; order Gadiformes; family Gadidae; genus Melanogrammus; species Melanogrammus aeglefinus. Next base: position 135,315 of record OLKM01000357.1, on the reverse strand, counting down.
CATTCAACAGGAAGCAGCGTGTACTTATCAACCAATAAGAAGTGTTTAGGGGCGGGACACCGCCGCGAAATGTTGTCCAGATAGAGACAACGCGAGCGATAAATTCAGGGTTGAGCGACATCGCTGGACGGCGCGACGTCGCTCGCGGCACGTCAGGACAGGCTCATTGAAAAGTACACATTCTAATCACTTTTCTCGCTCGCTCCGCGTCGCTGTCGCATCGCTGTATGTCAGGACGGTGTTATATGTGAGCTTTACGGCTGGTTGGATGTCAACACATGGACGTGGCTGCCTGCTAAAAGATTGACATCGATTTGTTGGGAAATGCGTAGGATATTCAAGTCAAGCGTAGCAGCGTAATTGGGGTCTGGAAATCGTATCTGCTACGCCAAAATCGTGTATGTTGGCAGCTCTGTGCTCGGTAACCGTCAGCTAATCAGAGGTGAGGCACATGTCGTTTCTCCGAAGACCTCTGGGAGGACCCCAAATATAACATTTTCCAAAACTATTGCAATCACTTAGAAATGGCCAAGAAATCTTGATTAATAGTTTCTTACGAAAAATAATATTATGCTTTTAATGATAAATTAACTACTTAAGCACTTTAATGATGAAATACCAATTTCACAAATAATGATACAATAAAGGAACCATAACAAGATTCACTTGTGCAATTTTTATTTGAAGTTAAAACCAATGGAGACTTACTTTGAGAAGCTACAGTAGAGTAAAGGTGACTCTTAATTTGCGACTCTGGGCTGGACCCCAACACAGAGCAACTGGACCGGACCCCAACAAAGCACACTCTGGGCTGGACCCCGACACAGAGCAACCGAACTGGACCCTAACATAGAGCGACTCTGGGCTGGACCCCAACACAGAGTGGTCTCGTCTCATCTCATTCGGCAGTTATGAGCTCTGCAACCTGAGGAAGTCCTGAGGGCAAAGGTCACCAGCTACAAGTGGTGTCCAGTATGTTATCCAGGGAGGCCAGCAGAGGGCAGCACCATCAGCTTGTAAGGCACTGCTTCCTGTTGTCCACCTGACTGGGGTCGCAGGTCAATATGCAGGTCTCCTCATGAATTGTTTGTAGAAACAGTCTTGGTCTTATCACAAAGGGGTGGGTGTGTGTGTGTGTGTGTGTGTGTGTGTGTGTGTGTGTGTGTGTGTGTGTGTGTGTGTGTGTGTGTGTGTGTGTGTGTGTGTGTGTGTGTGTGTGTGTGTGTGTGCGCGTGTGCGTGTGTTTGTGTTTGTGTGTTTTTTAGCAGCTGGAGGTGTCTCCGTACTCTGCGTTCCAGCGAGCGTACATCTCCAGAGTCTGAGGAGCCACGCTGCTCCGGATCTTCTTCAGGGACTCCAGGAAGTCCTCACAACGCATGTTCCTCACCTGGAGACACAGCACTCACACCTCAACACATGGCCACACACACAGCCTTAGCCCAAGCCTACCCTACACCTAGGTTCTCCCCTTGTGTAATGTGGATCAAAAGGAAAGACAAATATTTAAAGCGATGGACAACAGAAACCTGTTATGTAGTTCTAATGGTGTTATCAAGGTGTGCATTAAGCATGTACTAAAAGGGTTATTGAGGGTTATCAAGCTATTATTGATAACCCTTAAGTTATTGTTAAGTTTACGTTTTGCAAATCCTGCTGGGAGGAAACGACATCATCATACTTCCCCTTCTGGAGGGAATGTGGACTCACCTCGCGGGCAGCCATGTTCCTCACCTGGTCCGGTCTCAACTCTGTCAACACATACATAGAACCATAGAGAACACAGCCAAAAAGAACATCACATAACTCTATATAAAACCACACAGAACATCCTACAACTAGATAAAACCATATAGACAACAGCCACACAGAACCACAACGATCGTCAAAGTAGATCATAGAACCACATTCAACCATACAGAACATCATAGAACTACATAGAAGCATATAGAAGACAACCATATTTCAAAGATAGCAGACAAAGGATTGAGGGATGGAGCTCACCCCTGATTGGTCCCAGCGAGGCGTCTTTAGCCAATGCGGTGAGGTCACTTCCTGAGTATCCCAAGGTGAGTCTAAAACACACCGGAAGTTAACAAATTTCCTGTTTCCTGTTTGTGATTGATGAACAGGATCATCCTGTATGGGCAGTGCACGTGACTGAGGAGGGGTGTGGCCTACCTGGCCAGGTGTTTCAGCTCCTTCTGACTCAGTGGGTTGCCATGGCTACCCAGCAGCGTCTTCAGGAGTAAGAAGCGAGTCTAAAAATACAAAGTCACACACACACAGCTCATCGTCATGTTATCTCCAGACGGCTGAGTAAAGGCTGTGTGGGGTTCTCCTACCTGCTCAGTAGGGGGCGCCACATACACACGCTTGGCAAAACGCCTGGAGAGAAAAACAAGAAACACCCACTGTTGATGCTACACCTCATTAGGAACTAGTGGTTCAACGGTTCACGGATTTCCCGTGATCCGTTCGGATCAAAAGTGATCCGCGGATCGGCTGATAAAAAAAAAAAAGTTGTGCGTTCACGTGATCAGCGCACGTTTAAAGGACAATTCCGGCATTAACAACATCATCAATTATCATAGCGAAATACAGTTTCTGTTGTGTTTTATTTGCCGTTCTGTAAATCACATTGAAACGGCAACCGGAACCGGAACCGGACATGTTTATGTTTGGTTGTGGTCTTTTCGCTCGGTTCTCCGTATCAACAGTATGGATAGATCCGAGCGAAAAGACTACAACCAACCTCCCTTGCAATGAGCAATGAGTCTTCCAACCGAAATCAATGGATTTACAAAATGCCAAATAA